>OX424575.1:77031472-77331472 GCA_949152435.1 Gastracanthus pulcherrimus
ATTATGATTCTTGCTTGGCTCCCGCTACTCTGCCGTGTTCACCTCTCTTAACATCAAAAAACACCTGGCCGTGTGTTGTTGCTTGGATGTTGAAAGCCGTGCTGATGGACCAGTGGAAGCTGTGATTTATTATCACAGCTATGGTTAGAATGTTCCACTGTGCAGGCACCACAACAGACCGGCTCACAGGCGCAGGAGGCAGCAGAGTGCGGTGTAAATGCAGGAGCCAAAACACGAACAGGTGCACCCAGCACACGCGCGACGAGAGAGAGTTAATGGGTCAATGGGAGAGTCTTAAAAATTTTCTGGACGGTATAAAGGGTATAATGGTTTAATCGGTGGGCAGAAAATTGTTGAGTGACATAAATGCTATGTAATCTTTAACTAATGAATATCTAGAATCAAGATATAATTAAACCGTTGGTAAAGTTTACTTATAGGGTTTCCTAAACGTATATTTAAATATATTTTTGTTAATGCGAGAGTCTCAGAGATATTCTGGGCGGTATGAAGGATATAATGGTTTAATGGGTAGGCAGAAAATTGTTGAGTGACATAAATTCGATGTAATCTTTAACTAATGAATATCTAGAATGAAGATATAATTAAACCGTTGGTAAAGTTTTCTTATACGGGTTCCTAATCGTATATTTAAATATTTTTCTGTTAATGAGAGAGTCTTAAAAATATTCTGGACGGTATAAAGGATATAATGGTTTAATCGGTGGGCAGAAAATTGTTGAGTGACATAAATTCGATGTAATCTTTAACTAATGAATATCTAGAATCAAGATATAATTAAACCGTTGGTAACGTTTTCTAATAGGGGTTCCTAATCGTATATTTAAATATTTTTCTGTTAATGGGAGAGTCTTAAAAATATTCTGGACGGTATAAAGGATATAATGGTTTAATCGGTGGGCAGAAAATTGTTGAGTGACATAAATTCGATGTAATCTTTAACTAATGAATATCTAGAATGAAGATATACTTAAACCGTTGGTAACGTTTTCTAATAGGGGTTCCTAATCGTATATTTGAATATTTTTCTGTTAATGGGAGAGTCTTAAAAATTTTCTGGACGGTATAAAGGATATAATGGTTTAATCGGTGGGCAGAAAATTGTTGAGTGACATAAATTCGATGTAATCTTTAACTAATGAATATCTAGAATGAAGATATAATTAAACCGTTGGTAAAGTTTACTTATAGGGTTTCCTAAACGTATATTTAAATATTTTTTTGTTAATGCGAGAGTCTCAGAGATATTCTGGGCGGTATGAAGGATATAAAGGGATAATCGTTGGGTAGAAAATTTTTAAGTAACATAAATTCGATGTAATCTTTAACTAATGAATATCTAGAATCAAGATATAATTAAACCGTTGGTAACGTTTTCTAATAGGGGTTCCTAATCGTATATTTAAATATTTTTCTGTTAATGGGAGAGTCTTAAAAATATTCTGGACGGTATAAAGGATATAATGGTTTAATCGGTGGGCAGAAAATTGTTGAGTGACATAAATTCGATGTAATCTTTAACCAATGAATATCTAGAATGAAGATAGAATTAAACCGTTGGTAAAGTTTTCTTATAGGGGTTCCTAAACGTATATATAAATATTTTTCTGTTAATGGGAGAGTCTTAAAAATATTCTGGACGGTATAAAGGATATAATGGTTTAATCGGTGGGCAGAAAATTGTTGAGTGACATAAATTCGATGTAATCTTTAACTAATGAATATCTAGAATGAAGATAGAATTAAACCGTTGGTAAAGTTTTCTTATAGGTGTTCCTAAACGTATATATAAATATTTTTCTGTTAATGGGAGAGTCTTACAAATATTCTGGACGGTATAAAGGATATAAAAGCTTAATAGGTGGGTAGAAAATTGTTGAGTGACATAAATTCGATGTAATCTTTAACTAATGAATATCTAGAATGAAGATATAATTAAACCGTTGGTAAAGTTTACTTAAGGGTTTCCTAAACGTATATTTAAATATATTTTTGTTAATGCGAGAGTCTCAGAGATATTCTGGGCGGTATGAAGGATATAATGGTTTAATCGGTGGGCAGAAAATTGTTGAGTGACATAAATTCGATGTAATCTTTAACTAATGAATATCTAGAATGAAGATATAATTAAACCGTTGGTAAAGTTTTCATATAGGGGTTCCTAATCGTATATTTAAATATTTTTCTGTTAATGGGAGCGTCTTAAAAATATTCTGGACGGTATAAAGGATATAATGGTTTAATCGGTGGGCAGAAAATTGTTGAGTGACATAAATTCGATGTAATCTTTAACTAATGAATATCTAGAATGAAGATATACTTAAACCGTTGGTAACGTTTTCTAATAGGGGTTCCTAATCGTATATTTAAATATTTTTCTGTTAATGGGAGAGTCTTAAAAATTTTCTGGACGGTATAAAGGATATAATGGTTTAATCGGTGGGCAGAAAATTGTTGAGTGACATAAATTCGATGTAATCTTTAACTAATGAATATCTAGAATGAAGATATAATTAAACCGTTGGTAAAGTTTACTTATAGGGTTTCCTAAACGTATATTTAAATATTTTTTTGTTAATGCGAGAGTCTCAGAGATATTCTGGGCGGTATGAAGGATATAAAAGCTTAATCGGTGAGTAGAAAATTGTTGAGTGACATAAATTCGATGTAATCTTTAACTAATGAATATCTAGAATGAAGATATAATTAAACCGTTGGTAAAGTTTACTTAAGGGTTTCCTAAACGTATATTTAAATATATTTTTGTTAATGCGAGAGTCTCAGAGATATTCTGGGCGGTATGAAGGATATAATGGTTTAATCGGTGGGCAGAAAATTGTTGAGTGACATAAATTCGATGTAATATTTAACTGATGAATATCTAGAAAGAAGATATAATTAAACCGTTGGTAAAGTTTACTTATAGGGTTTCCTAAACGTATATTTAAATATTTTTTTGTTAATGCGAGAGTCTCAGAGATATTCTGGGCGGTATGAAGGATATAAAGGGATAATCGTTGGGTAGAAAATTTTTAAGTGACATAAATTCGATGTAATCTTTAACTGATGAATATCTAGAATTAAGATAGAATTAAACCGTTGGTAAAGTTTTCTTATAGGGGTTCCTAGACGTATATATAAATATTTTTCTGTTAATGGGAGAGTCTTAAAAATATTCTGGACGGTATAAAGGATATAAAAGGTTAATCGGTGGGTAGAAAATTGTTGAGTGACATAAATGCTATGTAATCTCTAACTAATGAATATCTCGATTCAAGTTATACTTAAACCGTTGGTAACGTTTTCTAATAGGGGTTCCTAGACGTATATATAAATATTTTTCTGTTAATGGGAGAGTCTTAAAAATATTCTGGACGGTATAAAGGATATAAAAGGTTAATCGGTGGGCAGAAAATTGTTGAGTGACATAAATTCGATGTAATCTTTAACTAATGAATATCTAGAATGAAGATAGAATTAAACCGTTGGTAAAGTTTTCTTATAGGGATTCCTAAACGTATATATAAATATTTTTCTGTTAATGGGAGAGTCTTAAAAATATTCTGACGGTATAAAGGATATAAAAGGTTAATCGGTGGGCAGAAAATTGTTAAGTGACATAAATTCGATGTAATCTTTAACTAATGAATATCTAGAATGAAGATAGAATTAAACCGTTGGTAAAGTTTTCTTATAGGGATTCCTAAACGTATATATAAATATTTTTCTGTTAATGGGAGAGTCTTAAAAATATTCTGGACGGTATAAAGGATATAATGGTTTAATCGGTGGGCAGAAAATTGTTGAGTGACATAAATTCGATGTAATCTTTAACTAATGAATATCTAGAATGAAGATATAATTAAACCGTTGGTAAAGTTTTCTTATAGGGGTTCCTAATCGTATATTTAAATATTTTTAAACGTGTACGCCGGTCTGTATCTCAATGCCTTGCAAGTCGAGGCTCTGAACCTGTTTGATGTTGTGATCAGATCCAAAAATGATCGCCTTTGTCTTGCCGACATTGAGGCGCAGGCCTGCTGACGTTGCCCAGTTCGACACTGCTTGTGCTACAGCCGACATGCGACCGATACCATCACGAAGACCTTTCAGGGTCACTTGTGTGTAGGTTTGCAAGTCGTCAGCGTAAAGTATGTGTTCGACACCATCTAAGTCGAGTGCGTCTTGTAAGTCGTTTATGTACAGGCTGAAAAGCAGGGGTCCCAGGACTGAGCCCTGTGGAACGCCAAGATTGGTGGTTAGCCAACCTGAATCCCCGTTTGTGATTGTGACGACTTTCTGTCGTCTCCCCATGATATATGACTTAAGCCACAGGAGAACACTCCTGGAGAATCCCATGCGCATCAGCTTACGCAGCAGTTTAGTGTGTGAGATGGTGTCGAATGCTTTGCTAAAATCAAACATTAACAAAATAGTCAATAGTTTTTTGTTGTTGTCAATGCCTGATCTTATGTCCTCCGTCAGTTTCAGTAGTGCTGTCTGTGTACTGTGATTCTGTCGAAAACCAGTCTGCATCGGGTCCAAAGTATTATTTTCTCGTAAGAAGTCAGTTATTTGGTCGTGTACGATTTTTTCAAGGACCTTAGAAAGGAAACTCAGTAGGGCAATTGGTCGGAAATCTGACACCGTAGATGGGACAGGCTTCTTCTTCAAAGGCACCAACCGAGCTCCCTTCCAAGCTCCCGGAAAAATGCCACTGGACAGAGAGGAGTTAAAGATCTTAACAATATGATCTCCCACAAACGGAAGAGCCTTAGCCACTATACTTTGGGGAATGTCGTCTTCCCCTCTGGCTTGTGATGAGAAGTGGGCAACAGCCAGAACCACGTCCGAGAAGCTGACTTCTCGGAAAACAAAACCGTCATCACTGGCAGTGGTCAGGACGCTGTCAAGTTCTTCATCACCCTCATTTTGGGAGATCGACACCCCTGCAAAGTGGGCATTGAGCTCTTCCGGTGAGAAACCATGAAGCTCCTCTCTTGTCTTTGGCAGAAGGCCCAGAGCCTTGAGCTCTTTCCAGATATCTTTCTTATTATTAATCGCTTCAGAAATTTTATTTTGTAAAAATCTTTCCCTTGTTTCCTTCGTTCGTAATTCAGCTTCAGCTGCAAGGCCCTGATACTCCCGCCACAGTCTGTCGTCATTGGTCCTCGAATAGCGTCTTCGTACGGAGTCACGTTTTTTGTAAAGATGTATTAGTTCAGCATCAACCCATGGTGGATTTGTTTTCTTTTTCGGTATGAATTCTTTTAACGGTGCAATTTTATCTATCACAGCCATGAGGTTGACACTGAGGCACTCTAATTGACTGTCAACACTCGCCGCGGGACCATCGATCCGCGACCAATCACAGTCAGCTAGGTGAGACAGGAGGTCGTCTTGCTGGATCGACTTAAAATCCCTGTAGCTGAATGATTCAACCACAGGGGATGCAGCAGTTTCGACCCCAATCTCGACCTCTATGATGTTATGATGACTGGGAAAAGGCGCCGGCCGATTGTCCCTGCTCAGTACAACGTCATTATTATCTGTCAAGATCACATCAATCCACGTGTGAGAATCCGTGAGATGATGAGTCGCACCATGATCAATTATTTGAAGGTTAAGATCATCAGCCAACCGTCTAACAAATTTCGCATCGGCTGACGTTCCGAGTAGGTTCGCATTCAGATCTCCCATAATAATTTTGTGACTAAAGTCTTGAGTATGTATCGTCAGTTTGTCTATTAAGTCCGAGCCCTGTAAAAACGGTACGTGTGGTGGTCTGTATATTAAAGCAACAAAGACGGGGGGAAGGCTGCCCTGCTGAACACTGCACATTAAATATTCAGGTATAAATGGTCTGCCCTCCTGTGTTGTTGGAGAACTGCTTAGTAAATTTGCCTTGAAAGTGTTATAAATGTACAGGACTAGCCCGCCTCCTAGTTTGTTGCGATCAAGTCTAAGTAGTGAGTAGTCATCGATCTGAATGAGATCACTCCCAACATCAGGGTCAAGGTGCGACTCAGCAACCCCAAAGAGATGGTAGGTAGGACGAGCTGAAAGGTGTTGTTTAATCATGCCAATGTGCCCCTTCAGTGAGGTAACATTGACAAAACCTGCCCTCAGTACCTTACAGTGAACCCCCCCAGCAGTGTCTGCGGATAGTCAATTTTTTGCAGCAGTTGACGGAATTACATTATTATCAATTTCGATTTCATTATCAACAGTTTTTTTTTCAGTATTTACAGTTTTAGATGGTTGATTAATGGCATATGATGCCACAATTGTCTGTAAATCAGCCGCAGATGAAAATTCATGAGAGACATCGCCATCGCGCCTCTTCACCAGGAAACGGCCCCCTTTATGCCAAACATATTTAAAATTAAGTCTCATCGCAAGGGCCTTGAGACTTCTATATTTAATAAAACATTCTTTTGTTAACAATTCATTTATAAAAATTTTCCCATTTATAATCCCATCCCTTGTGTCCTGGTCAAGAGCTGCAATGTCGACATCTCTAGCATGAAAGCCAGTGATAAGCTTTTTGGCTCGCATTATTCTCTCGCCTAACGCACTGCTGGAAAGGGTAACAACCCATGGTGACCTTCTACGTTCGCTGTTTGTATCTGCTAATGCCGCAGCTGTTGATTCTTCTGACCGAAGCAGGCGTGTGCCTATTATATCAATTTTTTGTGTTGATGGAAGGACAGGGCACAGTATCGCGTGTGCGACGTCAACACGCTTAGAGACATCACCGTCGAAAATGTTTGAAATAATGAGCTCCGTATTACCGCTTTTAATGTTTTTACTGTGCATTGTCCCCCCATCAATCGTTTGCACCCGCGTGCTTCGTGCAGGTGATGCCGCAGCGTCAGCATTGTCGTTATTATACTTATTCAAACGCCTAGACATTTTATTTCTACTATTTACAATCTGGATAAACCCGTCATTATTGCTTTCACAATTGTCAATTGTTTCGCTTATATCACTATAATTGTCAAGTAAGGTACTATTCGTAGCAGACGCATTATTATTAGCAGTATTACATTTTTTTGTACTTATAAGAGAAACGGTATTCTTTTGTGTACTGGGTAGTACTGCGATTTTTTGGAATTCTATTTTATTTAGTATGAGTTGGTTATCTTTTTGGATGTTCTCAACATTTCTTTCAATTTTCTCAATAGTAGTAGTATATACAGAGGTAAAATCTTCTTTTGTTATTATTTTTTCTATTTTTGTTATTATTTCCTTGTTGTCACGTTCAACTCTATTGATTTTATTTGTTAAATTTAGGAAATCGTTTTCAAAAGTGTTTAATACAAGATTATCAATTTTAGTCTGTGACTCGAGATTTGTCTGCTCTAGATTATCGATTTTATCAATTAACATATTATAATTTACCTCTGTATTGGTCAATAAAGTGTTCGTTTCTACGTTATTATCATGTAATTTTTTATTTTTAATTTTTAGGTTATCTATTTCTTGATAAAGCACTTGCTTCTCCTTTTTCATCTCCTCCAGCTGGGAGTGTTGTTTCGACAGTTTTTCCTCAATTTTTTGCAGCTTAGAGTCAATTGAAAGTGCCAAAGTATGTACTGCTGGTAACGTATTTAGCCTATTTACAATTGCCTCCAATCTGCCTTCAATAGAGGTGCAATGTCTAGCAAGTGCATTATCAATGTTTCTTGAAGTAGAATTCGCGTACTCCACTAGGCAGGAGACCGTTGTTACCTTTTTTAACGCGGTACCATCTAGCATACGGATGACGGACGCATTTATATCATTAATACTGCTGTTATTTTTGGAGAAGGAGGACTGTGAAGTATTATTAGCTCGGTCCGCATTCTTGGCCGCGACGTCACTCGGGGATTCCCCACTGTGCTCTGCTCCTGTACTGGAAATGGGCGGGCCTAGTGACGTCACAGGAGACTGTGAGGCCAACCGGAGTAGGCTGCTGGTGGGGGCGGGGCTTAGCCCCTGCAACGGAGAGAGTGAGGAGTTGGTGGGCGCGGCCTTGCTCGCCTGATTGGTGCGAGCAGCTGTTGCAGGCCTTTTATTGGCCGGAGTGGACGCGGCTAGCTCCTTCTCTTTCCCACTCATATTTTTGCTGGCGTTCGTCGCGCGCGCGACTGCCGACTCGAACATCGACCTCTTCGAGTCGATACATGCCTGGCACGCTACCGCTTTAGTATGTAGCTGCAATGCATTCCTTTGTACGCGGGTAAGCACTGCAAGAGGCTTGCACGCCGGATGGTAAGTAATATCGCATATGCAGCACTTACGTAGCGAGTTGCTGCTCCTAGGAACCTCCCCGCAGATGGCGCAGTTGTCGACCATGGTGTTAGTGGCGACAAAGATGAGTCGTGGAAGGTACTGATGGTGTGTCTAGGATGCAGCAGGTGTCGCCTCGGTGGTCACGTAGTTGCAGTTCGAGTCGGCAGATGGCGCCTTGATAGTATGGCGCTGCGTGCTGTGTGTCCAGAATGAAGTGGTACCTCTGGATTATGATTCTTGCTTGGCTCCCGCTACTCTGCCGTGTTCACCTCTCTTAACATCAAAAAACACCTGGCCGTGTGTTGTTGCTTGGATGTTGAAAGCCGTGCTGATGGACCAGTGGAAGCTGTGATTTATTATCACAGCTATGGTTAGAATGTTCCACTGTGCAGGCACCACAACAGACCGGCTCACAGGCGCAGGAGGCAGCAGAGTGCGGTGTAAATGCAGGAGCCAAAACACGAACAGGTGCACCCAGCACACGCGCGACGAGAGAGAGTTAATGGGTCAATGGGAGAGTCTTAAAAATTTTCTGGACGGTATAAAGGGTATAATGGTTTAATCGGTGGGCAGAAAATTGTTGAGTGACATAAATGCTATGTAATCTTTAACTAATGAATATCTAGAATCAAGATATAATTAAACCGTTGGTAACGTTTACTTATAGGGTTTCCTAAACGTATATTTAAATATATTTTTGTTAATGCGAGAGTCTCAGAGATATTCTGGGCGGTATGAAGGATATAATGGTTTAATGGGTAGGCAGAAAATTGTTGAGTGACATAAATTCGATGTAATCTTTAACTAATGAATATCTAGAATGAAGATATAATTAAACCGTTGGTAAAGTTTTCTTATACGGGTTCCTAATCGTATATTTAAATATTTTTCTGTTAATGGGAGAGTCTTAAAAATATTCTGGACGGTATAAAGGATATAATGGTTTAATCGGTGGGCAGAAAATTGTTGAGTGACATAAATTCGATGTAATCTTTAACTAATGAATATCTAGAATCAAGATATAATTAAACCGTTGGTAACGTTTTCTAATAGGGGTTCCTAATCGTATATTTAAATATTTTTCTGTTAATGGGAGAGTCTTAAAAATATTCTGGACGGTATAAAGGATATAATGGTTTAATCGGTGGGCAGAAAATTGTTGAGTGACATAAATTCGATGTAATCTTTAACTAATGAATATCTAGAATGAAGATATACTTAAACCGTTGGTAACGTTTTCTAATAGGGGTTCCTAATCGTATATTTGAATATTTTTCTGTTAATGGGAGAGTCTTAAAAATTTTCTGGACGGTATAAAGGATATAATGGTTTAATCGGTGGGCAGAAAATTGTTGAGTGACATAAATTCGATGTAATCTTTAACTAATGAATATCTAGAATGAAGATATAATTAAACCGTTGGTAAAGTTTACTTATAGGGTTTCCTAAACGTATATTTAAATATTTTTTTGTTAATGCGAGAGTCTCAGAGATATTCTGGGCGGTATGAAGGATATAAAGGGATAATCGTTGGGTAGAAAATTTTTAATTAACATAAATTCGATGTAATCTTTAACTAATGAATATCTAGAATCAAGATATAATTAAACCGTTGGTAACGTTTTCTAATAGGGGTTCCTAATCGTATATTTAAATATTTTTCTGTTAATGGGAGAGTCTTAAAAATATTCTGGACGGTATAAAGGATATAATGGTTTAATCGGTGGGCAGAAAATTGTTGAGTGACATAAATTCGATGTAATCTTTAACTAATGAATATCTAGAGTGAAGATAGAATTAAACCGTTGGTAAAGTTTTCTTATAGGGGTTCCTAAACGTATATATAAATATTTTTCTGTTAATGGGAGAGTCTTACAAATATTCTGGACGGTATAAAGGATATAAAAGCTTAATCGGTGGGTAGAAAATTGTTGAGTGACATAAATTCGATGTAATCTTTAACTAATGAATATCTAGAATGAAGATATAATTAAACCGTTGGTAAAGTTTACTTATAGGGTTTCCTAAACGTATATTTAAATATATTTTTGTTAATGCGAGAGTCTCAGAGATATTCTGGGCGGTATGAAGGATATAATGGTTTAATCGGTGGGCAGAAAATTGTTGAGTGACATAAATTCGATGTAATCTTTAACTAATGAATATCTAGAATGAAGATATAATTAAACCGTTGGTAAAGTTTTCATATAGGGGTTCCTAATCGTATATTTAAATATTTTTCTGTTAATGGGAGCGTCTTAAAAATATTCTGGACGGTATAAAGGATATAATGGTTTAATCGGTGGGCAGAAAATTGTTGAGTGACATAAATTCGATGTAATCTTTAACTAATGAATATCTAGAATCAAGATATAATTAAACCGTTGGAAACGTTTTCTAATAGGGGTTCCTAATCGTATATTTAAATATTTTTCTGTTAATGGGAGAGTCTTAAAAATATTCTGGACGGTATAAAGGATATAATGGTTTAATCGGTGGGCAGAAAATTGTTGAGTGACATAAATTCGATGTAATCTTTAACCAATGAATATCTAGAATGAAGATATAATTAAACCGTTGGTAAAGTTTACTTATAGGGTTTCCTAAACGTATATTTAAATATTTTTTTGTTAATGCGAGAGTCTCAGAGATATTCTGGGCGGTATGAAGGATATAAAGGGATAATCGTTGGGTAGAAAATTTTTAAGTAACATAAATTCGATGTAATCTTTAACTAATGAATATCTAGAATCAAGATATAATTAAACCGTTGGTAACGTTTTCTAATAGGGGTTCCTAATCGTATATTTAAATATCTTTCTGTTAATGGGAGAGTCTTAAAAATATTCTGGACGGTATAAAGGATATAATGGTTTAATCGGTGGGCAGAAAATTGTTGAGTGACATAAATTCGATGTAATCTTTAACCAATGAATATCTAGAATGAAGATAGAATTAAACCGTTGGTAAAGTTTTCTTATAGGGGTTCCTAAACGTATATATAAATATTTTTCTGTTAATGGGAGAGTCTTAAAAATATTCTGGACGGTATAAAGGATATAATGGTTTAATCGGTGGGCAGAAAATTGTTGAGTGACATAAATTCGATGTAATCTTTAACTAATGAATATCTAGAATGAAGATAGAATTAAACCGTTGGTAAAGTTTTCTTATAGGGGTTCCTAAACGTATATATAAATATTTTTCTGTTAATGGGAGAGTCTTACAAATATTCTGGATGGTATAAAGGATATAAAAGCTTAATAGGTGGGTAGAAAATTGTTGAGTGACATAAATTCGATGTAATCTTTAACTAATGAATATCTAGAATGAAGATATAATTAAACCGTTGGTAAAGTTTACTTAAGGGTTTCCTAAACGTATATTTAAATATATTTTTGTTAATGCGAGAGTCTCAGAGATATTCTGGGCGGTATGAAGGATATAATGGTTTAATCGGTGGGCAGAAAATTGTTGAGTGACATAAATTCGATGTAATCTTTAACTAATGAATATCTAGAATGAAGATATAATTAAACCGTTGGTAAAGTTTTCATATAGGGGTTCCTAATCGTATATTTAAATATTTTTCTGTTAATGGGAGCGTCTTAAAAATATTCTGGACGGTATAAAGGATATAATGGTTTAATCGGTGGGCAGAAAATTGTTGAGTGACATAAATTCGATGTAATCTTTAACTAATGAATATCTAGAATGAAGATATACTTAAACCGTTGGTAACGTTTTCTAATAGGGGTTCCTAATCGTATATTTGAATATTTTTCTGTTAATGGGAGAGTCTTAAAAATTTTCTGGACGGTATAAAGGATATAATGGTTTAATCGGTGGGCAGAAAATTGTTGAGTGACATAAATTCGATGTAATCTTTAACTAATGAATATCTAGAATGAAGATATAATTAAACCGTTGGTAAAGTTTACTTATAGGGTTTCCTAAACGTATATTTAAATATTTTTTTGTTAATGCGAGAGTCTCAGAGATATTCTGGGCGGTATGAAGGATATAAAAGCTTAATCGGTGGGTAGAAAATTGTTGAGTGACATAAATTCGATGTAATCTTTAACTAATGAATATCTAGAATGAAGATATAATTAAACCGTTGGTAAAGTTTACTTAAGGGTTTCCTAAACGTATATTTAAATATATTTTTGTTAATGCGAGAGTCTCTGAGATAATCTGGGCGGTATGAAGGATATAATGGTTTAATCGGTGGGCAGAAAATTGTTGAGTGACATAAATTCGATGTAATCTTTAACTAATGAATATCTAGAATGAAGATATAATTAAACCGTTGGTAAAGTTTTCATATAGGGGTTCCTAATCGTATATTTAAATATTTTTCTGTTAATGGGAGCGTCTTAAAAATATTCTGGACGGTATAAAGGATATAATGGTTTAATCGGTGGGCAGAAAATTGTTGAGTGACATAAATTCGATGTAATCTTTAACTAATGAATATCTAGAATCAAGATATAATTAAACCGTTGGTAACGTTTTCTAATAGGGGTTCCTAATCGTATATTTAAATATTTTTCTGTTAATGGGAGAGTCTTAAAAATATTCTGGACGGTATAAAGGATATAATGGTTTAATCGGTGGGCAGAAAATTGTTGAGTGACATAAATTCGATGTAATCTTTAATTAATGAATATCTAGAATGAAGATATAATTAAACCGTTGGTAACGTTTTCTAATAGGGGTTCCTAATCGTATATTTAAATATTTTTCTGTTAATGGGAGAGTCTTAAAAATATTCTGGGCGGTATGAAGGATATAAAGGGATAATCCTTGGGTAGAAAATTTTTAATTAACATAAATTCGATGTAATCTTTAACTAATGAATATCTAGAATCAAGATATAATTAAACCGTTGGTAACGTTTTCTAATAGGGGTTCCTAATCGTATATTTAAATATTTTTCTGTTAATGGGAGAGTCTTAAAAATATTCTGGACGGTATAAAGGATATAATGGTTTAATCGGTGGGCAGAAAATTGTTGAGTGACATAAATTTGATGTAATCTTTAACCAATGAATATCTAGAATGAAGATAGAATTAAACCGTTGGTAAAGTTTTCTTATAGGGGTTCCTAAACGTATATATAAATATTTTTCTGTTAATGGGAGAGTCTTAAAAATATTCTGGACGGTATAAAGGATATAATGGTTTAATCGGTGGGCAGAAAATTGTTGAGTGACATAAATTCGATGTAATCTTTAACTAATGAATATCTAGAGTGAAGATAGAATTAAACCGTTGGTAAAGTTTTCTTATAGGGGTTCCTAAACGTATATATAAATATTTTTCTGTTAATGGGAGAGTCTTACAAATATTCTGGACGGTATAAAGGATATAAAAGCTTAATCGGTGGGTAGAAAATTGTTGAGTGACATAAATTCGATGTAATCTTTAACTAATGAATATCTAGAATGAAGATATAATTAAACCGTTGGTAAAGTTTACTTATAGGGTTTCCTAAACGTATATTTAAATATATTTTTGTTAATGCGAGAGTCTCAGAGATATTCTGGGCGGTATGAAGGATATAATGGTTTAATCGGTGGGCAGAAAATTGTTGAGTGACATAAATTCGATGTAATCTTTAACTAATGAATATCTAGAATGAAGATATAATTAAACCGTTGGTAAAGTTTTCATATAGGGGTTCCTAATCGTATATTTAAATATTTTTCTGTTAATGGGAGCGTCTTAAAAATATTCTGGACGGTATAAAGGATATAATGGTTTAATCGGTGGGCAGAAAATTGTTGAGTGACATAAATTCGATGTAATCTTTAACTAATGAATATCTAGAATCAAGATATAATTAAACCGTTGGAAACGTTTTCTAATAGGGGTTCCTAATCGTATATTTAAATATTTTTCTGTTAATGGGAGAGTCTTAAAAATATTCTGGACGGTATAAAGGATATAATGGTTTAATCGGTGGGCAGAAAATTGTTGAGTGACATAAATTCGATGTAATCTTTAACCAATGAATATCTAGAATGAAGATATAATTAAACCGTTGGTAAAGTTTACTTATAGGGTTTCCTAAACGTATATTTAAATATTTTTTTGTTAATGCGAGAGTCTCAGAGATATTCTGGGCGGTATGAAGGATATAAAGGGATAATCGTTGGGTAGAAAATTTTTAAGTAACATAAATTCGATGTAATCTTTAACTAATGAATATCTAGAATCAAGATATAATTAAACCGTTGGTAACGTTTTCTAATAGGGGTTCCTAATCGTATATTTAAATATCTTTCTGTTAATGGGAGAGTCTTAAAAATATTCTGGACGGTATAAAGGATATAATGGTTTTAATCGGTGGGCAGAAAATTGTTGAGTGACATAAATTCGATGTAATCTTTAACCAATGAATATCTAGAATGAAGATAGATTTAAACCGTTGGTAAAGTTTTCTTATAGGGGTTCCTAAACGTATATATAAATATTTTTCTGTTAATGGGAGAGTCTTAAAAATATTCTGGACGGTATAAAGGATATAATGGTTTAATCGGTGGGCAGAAAATTGTTGAGTGACATAAATTCGATGTAATCTTTAACTAATGAATATCTAGAATGAAGATATAATTAAACCGTTGGTAAAGTTTACTTATAGGGTTTCCTAAACGTATATTTAAATATTTTTTTGTTAATGCGAGAGTCTCAGAGATATTCTGGGCGGTATGAAGGATATAAAGGGATAACAGTTGGGTAGAAAATTTTTAAGTGACATAAATTCGATGTAATCTTTAACTAATGAATATCTAGAATGAAGATATAATTAAACCGTTGGTAAAGTTTAGTTATAGGGGTTCCTAATCGTATATTTAAATATTTTTCTGTTAATGGGAGAGTCTTAAAAATATTCTGGACGGTGTAAAGGATATAAAAGGTTAATCGGTGGGCAGAAATTTTTTAAGTGACATAAATTCCATGTAATCGAATTTAACTAATGAATATCTAGATTCAAGATATAATTAAACCGTTGGTAACGTTTTCTAATAGGGGTTCCTAATCGTATATTTGAATATTTTTCTGTTAATGGGAGAGTCTTAAAAATTTTCTGGACGGTATAAAGGATATAATGGTTTAATCGGTGTGCAGAAAATTGTTGAGTGACATAAATTCGAAGTAATCTTTAACTAATGAATATCTAGAATGAAGATATAATTAAACCGTTGGTAAAGTTTACTTATAGGGTTTCCTAAACGTATATTTAAATATTTTTTTGTTAATGGGAGAGTCTTGAAAATTCTCTGGACGGTACAAAGGATATAATGGTTTAATCGTTGGGAAGAATATTTTTAAGTGACATAAATTCGATGTAATCTTTAACTAATGAATATCTAGAATCAAGATATAATTAAACCGTTGGTAACGTTTTCTAATAGGGGTTCCTAATCGTATATTTAAATATTTTTCTGTTAATGGGAGAGTCTTAAAAATATTCTGGACGGTATAAAGGATATAATGGTTTAATCGGTGGGCAGAAAATTGTTGAGTGACATAAATTCGATGTAATCATTAACTAATGAATATCTAGAATGAAGATATAATTAAACCGTTGGTAAAGTTTTCTTATAGGGGTTCCTAAACGTATATTTGAATATTTTTCTGTTAATGGGAGAGTCTTAAAAATATTCTGGACGGTATAAAGGATATAATGGTTTAATCGGTGGGCAGAAAATTGTTGAGTGACATAAATTCGAAGTAATCTTTAACTAATGAATATCTAGAATGAAGATATAATTAAACCGTTGGTAAAGTTTACTTATAGGGTTTCCTAAACGTATATTTAAATATTTTTTTGTTAATGCGAGAGTCTCAGAGATATTCTGGGCGCTATGAAGGATATAAAGGGATAATCGTTGGGTAGAAAATTTTTAAGTAACATAAATTCGATGTAATCTTTAACTAATGAATATCTAGAATCAAGATATAATTAAACCGTTGGTAACGTTTTCTAATAGGGGTTCCTAATCGTATATTTAAATATTTTTCTGTTAATGGGAGAGTCTTAAAAATATTCTGGACGGTATAAAGGATATAATGGTTTAATCGGTGGGCAGAAAATTGTTGAGTGACATAAATTCGATGTAATCTTTAACCAATGAATATCTAGAATGAAGATAGAATTAAACCGTTGGTAAAGTTTTCTTATAGGGGTTCCTAAACGTATATATAAATATTTTTCTGTTAATGGGAGAGTCTTAAAAATATTCTGGACGGTATAAAGGATATAATGGTTTAATCGGTGGGCAGAAAATTGTTGAGTGACATAAATTCGATGTAATCTTTAACTAATGAATATCTAGAATGAAGATATAATTAAACCGTTGGTAAAGTTTACTTATAGGGTTTCCTAAACGTATATTTAAATATTTTTTTGTTAATGCGAGAGTCTCAGAGATATTCTGGGCGGTATGAAGGATATAAAGGGATAACAGTTGGGTAGAAAATTTTTAAGTGACATAAATTCGATGTAATCTTTAACTAATGAATATCTAGAATGAAGATATAATTAAACCGTTGGTAAAGTTTAGTTATAGGGGTTCCTAATCGTATATTTAAATATTTTTCTGTTAATGGGAGAGTCTTAAAAATATTCTGGACGGTGTAAAGGATATAAAAGGTTAATCGGTGGGCAAAAATTTTTTAAGTGACATAAATTCCATGTAATCGAATTTAACTAATGAATATCTAGATTCAAGATATAATTAAACCGTTGGTAACGTTTTCTAATAGGGGTTCCTAATCGTATATTTGAATATTTTTCTGTTAATGGGAGAGTCTTAAAAATTTTCTGGACGGTATAAAGGATATAATGGTTTAATCGGTGTGCAGAAAATTGTTGAGTGACATAAATTCGAAGTAATCTTTAACTAATGAATATCTAGAATGAAGATATAATTAAACCGTTGGTAAAGTTTACTTATAGGGTTTCCTAAACGTATATTTAAATATTTTTTTGTTAATGGGAGAGTCTTGAAAATTCTCTGGACGGTACAAAGGATATAATGGTTTAATCGTTGGGAAGAATATTTTTAAGTGACATAAATTCGATGTAATCTTTAACTAATGAATATCTAGAATCAAGATATAATTAAACCGTTGGTAACGTTTTCTAATAGGGGTTCCTAATCGTATATTTAAATATTTTTCTGTTAATGGGAGAGTCTTAAAAATATTCTGGACGGTATAAAGGATATAATGGTTTAATCGGTGGGCAGAAAATTGTTGAGTGACATAAATTCGATGTAATCATTAACTAATGAATATCTAGAATGAAGATATAATTAAACCGTTGGTAAAGTTTTCTTATAGGGGTTCCTAAACGTATATTTGAATATTTTTCTGTTAATGGGAGAGTCTTCAAAATATTCTGGACGGTATAAAGGATATAATGGTTTAATCGGTGGGCAGAAAATTGTTGAGTGACATAAATTCGAAGTAATCTTTAACTAATGAATATCTAGAATGAAGATATAATTAAACCGTTGGTAAAGTTTACTTATAGGGTTTCCTAAACGTATATTTAAATATTTTTTTGTTAATGCGAGAGTCTCAGAGATATTCTGGGCGCTATGAAGGATATAAAGGGATAATCGTTGGGTAGAAAATTTTTAAGTAACATAAATTCGATGTAATCTTTAACTAATGAATATCTAGAATCAAGATATAATTAAACCGTTGGTAACGTTTTCTAATAGGGGTTCCTAATCGTATATTTAAATATTTTTCTGTTAATGGGAGAGTCTTAAAAATATTCTGGACGGTATAAAGGATATAATGGTTTAATCGGTGGGCAGAAAATTGTTGAGTGACATAAATTCGATGTAATCTTTAACCAATGAATATCTAGAATGAAGATAGAATTAAACCGTTGGTAAAGTTTTCTTATAGGGGTTCCTAAACGTATATATAAATATTTTTCTGTTAATGGGAGAGTCTTAAAAATATTCTGGACGGTATAAAGGATATAATGGTTTAATCGGTGGGCAGAAAATTGTTGAGTGACATAAATTCGATGTAATCTTTAACTAATGAATATCTAGAATGAAGATATAATTAAACCGTTGGTAAAGTTTACTTATAGGGTTTCCTAAACGTATATTTAAATATTTTTTTGTTAATGCGAGAGTCTCAGAGATATTCTGGGCGGTATGAAGGATATAAAGGGATAACAGTTGGGTAGAAAATTTTTAAGTGACATAAATTCGATGTAATCTTTAACTAATGAATATCTAGAATGAAGATATAATTAAACCGTTGGTAAAGTTTAATTATAGGGGTTCCTAATCGTATATTTAAATATTTTTCTGTTAATGGGAGAGTCTTAAAAATATTCTGGACGGTGTAAAGGATATAAAAGGTTAATCGGTGGGCAGAAAATTTTTTTAAGTGACATAAATTCCATGTAATCGAATTTAACTAATGAATATCTAGATTCAAGATATAATTAAACCGTTGGTAACGTTTTCTAATAGGGGTTCCTAATCGTATATTTGAATATTTTTCTGTTAATGGGAGAGTCTTAAAAATTTTCTGGACGGTATAAAGGATATAATGGTTTAATCGGTGTGCAGAAAATTGTTGAGTGACATAAATTCGAAGTAATCTTTAACTAATGAATATCTAGAATGAAGATATAATTAAACCGTTGGTAACTTTTTCTAATATGGGTTACTTATCGTATATTTAAATATTTTTTTGTTAATGGGAGAGCCTAAAAATATTCTGGATGGGTATAAAGGATATAATGGTTTAATCGGTAGGCAGAAAATTGTTGAGTGACATAAATTCGATGTAATCTTTAACTAATGAATATCTAGATTCAAGATATAATTAAACCGTTGGTAACGTTTTCTAATGGGGGTTTCTAATCATTGATTCAAATATTTTTCTGTTAATCGGAGAGTTTTAGAAATATTCTGGACGGTTTGACGGACATAAAAGGTTAATCGGTGGGCAGAAAATTGTTAAGTGACATAAATTTGATGTAATCTTTAACTAATGAATATCTAGAATGAAGATATAATTAAACCTTTGGTAACGTTTTCTAATAGGGGTTCCTAATCGTATATTTAAATATTTTTCTGTTAATGGGAGAGTCTTAAAAATATTCTGGACGGTATAAAGGATATAATGGTTTAATCGGTGTGCAGAAAATTGTTGAGTGACATAAATTCGAAGTAATCTTTAACTAATGAATATCTAGAATGAAGATATAATTAAACCGTTGGTAACGTTTTCTAATAGGGGTTCCTAATCATGTTTTTAAATATTTTCATGTTAATGCGAGAGTCTTAGAGATATTCTGGATGGTATGAAGGATTTAAAGGATTAATCGGTGGGTAGAAAATTGTTAAGTGACATAAATTCGATGTAATCTTTAACTAATGAATATCTAGATTCAAGATATAATTAAACCGTTGGTAACGTTTTCTAATGGGGGTTTCTAATCATTGATTCAAATATTTTTCTGTTAATCGGAGAGTTTTAGAAATATTCTGGACGGTATAAAGGATATAATGGTTTAATCGGTGAGCAAGAAATTGTTGAGTGACATAAATTCGATGTAATCTTTAACTAATTAATATCTAGAATGAAGATATAATTAAACCGTAGGTAAAGTTTTCTTATATGGGTTCCTAAACGTATATTTAAATATTTTCATGTTAATGCGAGAGTCTTAGAGATATTCTGGAGGGTATGAAGGATTTAAAGGATTAATCGGTGGGTAGAAAATTGTTAAGTAACATAAATTCTATGTAATCTTTAACTAATGAATATCTAGAATCAAGATATAATTAAACCGTTGGTAACGTCTTCTAATAGGGGTTTCTAATCATTGATTTAAATATTTTTCTGTTAATCGGAGAGTTTTAGAGATATTGTGGAGGGTATGAAGGATTTAAAGGATTAATCGGTGGCTAGAAAATTGTTGAGTGACATAAATTCGATGGAATCTTTAACTAATGAATATCTAGAATGAAGGTATAATTAAACCCTTGGTAATATATTCTAATAGAGGTTCCTAAACGTATATTTAAATAATTTTTTGTTAAGGCGAGAGTCTTAAAGATATTCTGGAGTGTATAAAGGATATAAAGGGATAATCGGTGGGTAGAAAATTGTTAAGTGACATAAATTCGATGTAATCTTTAACTAATGAATATCTAGATTCTAGATATAATTAAACCGTTGGTAACGTTTTCTAATGGGGGTTTCTAATCATTGATTCAAATATTTTTCTGTTAATCGGAGAGTTTTAGAAATATTCTGGACGGTTTGACGGATATGAAAGGTTAATCGGTGGGCAGAAGATTGTTAAGTGACATCAGAGTCTCAGAGATATTCTGGGCGGTATGATGTATATAAAGGGTTAATCGGTGGGTAGAAAATTGTTAAGTGACATAAATTCGATGTAATCTTTAACTAATGAATATCTAGAATCAAGATATAATTAAACCGTTGGTAACGCTTTCTAATAGGGGTTCCTAATCGTATATTTAAATATTTTTTTGTTAATGCTAGAGTCTTAAAGATATTCTGGATGGCAGGAACGTTAATCATTGGGAGAGACTTAGAGATATTCTGAACGGTATAAAGGATATAAATACTTAATCCGTGGGCAGAAAATTGTTAAAAGACATAAATTCGATGTAATCTTTAACTAATGAATATCTAAAATCAAGATATAATTAAACCGTTGGTAACTTTTTCTAATATGGGTTACTTATCGTATATTTAAATATTTTCATGTTAATGCGAGAGTCTTAGAGATATTGTGGACGGTATAAAGGATATAATGGTTTAATCGGTGGGCAGAAAATTGTTAAGTGACATAAATTCGAAGTAATCTTTAACTAATGAATATCTAGAATGAAGATATAATTAAACAGTTGGTAACGTTTTCTAATAGGGGTTCCTAAACGTATATTTAAATAATTTTTTGTTAATGCGAGAGTCTCAGACATATTCTGGAGTGTATAAAGGATATAAAGGGATAATCGGTGGGTAGAAAATTGTTAAGTGGCATAAATTCGATGTAATCTTTAACTAATGAATATCTAGATTCAAGATATAATTAAACCGTTGGTAACGTTTTCTAATGGGGGTTTCTAATCATTGATTCAAATATTTTTCCGTTAATCGGAGAGTTTTAGAAATATTCTGGACGGTTTGACGGACATAAAAGGTTAATCGGTGGGCAGAAAATTGTTAAGTGACATAAATTTGATGTAATCTTTAACTAATGAATATCTAGAATGAAGATATAATTAAACCTTTGGTAACGTTTTCTAATAGGGGTTCCTAATCGTATATTTAAATATTTTTCTGTTAATGGGAGAGTCTTAATAATATTCTGGACGGTATAAAGCATATAATGGTTTAATCGGTGTGCAGAAAATTGTTGAGTGACATAAATTCGATGTAATCTTTAACTAATGAATATCTAGAATGAAGATATAATTAAACCGTTGGTAAAGTTTACTTATAGGGTTTCCTAAACGTATATTTAAATATTTTTTTGTTAATGCGAGAGTCTCAGAGATATTCTGGGCGGTATGAAGGATATAAAGGGATAACAGTTGGGTAGAAAATTTTTAAGTGACATAAATTCGATGTAATCTTTAACTAATGAATATCTAGAATGAAGATATAATTAAACCTTTGGTAACGTTTTCTAATAGGGGTTCCTAATCGTATATTTAAATATTTTTCTGTTAATGGGAGAGTCTTAAAAATATTCTGGACGGTATAAAGGATATAATGGTTTAATCGGTGGGCAGAAAATTGTTGAGTGACATAAATTCGATGTAATCATTAACTAATGAATATCTAGAATGAAGATATAATTAAACCGTTGGTAAAGTTTTCTTATAGGAGTTCCTAAACGTATATTTGAATATTTTTCTGTTAATGGGAGAGTCTTAAAAATATTCTGGACGGCATAAAGGATATAATGGTTTAATCGGTGGGCAGAAAATTGTTGAGTGACATAAATTCGAAGTAATCTCTAACTAATGAAAATCTAGAATGAAGATATAATTGAACCGTTGGTAAAGTTTACTTATAGGTGTTCCTAATCGTGTATTTAAATATTTTCATGTTAATGCGAGAGTCTTAGAGATATTCTGGATGGTATGAAGGATTTAATGGTTTAATCGGTGGGCAGAAAATTGTTGAGTGACATAAATTCGAAGTAATCTTTAACTAATGAATATCTAGAATGAAGATATAATTAAACCGTTGGTAACTTTTTCTAATATGGGTTACTTATCGTATATTTAAATATTTTTTTGTTAATGGGAGAGCCTAAAAATATTCTGGATGGGTATAAAGGATATAATGGTTTAATCGGTAGGCAGAAAATTGTTGAGTGACATAAATTCGATGTAATCTTTAACTAATGAATATCTAGATTGAAGATATAATTAAACCGTTGGTAAAGTTTTCTTATAGGGGTTCCTAAACGTATATTTAAATATTTTTCTGTTAATAGGAGAGTCTTAAAAATATTCTGGACGGTATAAAGGATATAATGGTTTAATCGGTGGGCAGAAAATTGTTGAGTGACATAAATTCGTTGTAATCTTTAACTAATGAATATCTAGAATGAAGATAGAATTAAACCGTTGGTAAAGTTTTCTTACAGGGGTTCCTAATCGTGTTTTTAAATATTTTCATGTTAATGCGAGAGTCTTAGAGATATTCTGGATGGTATGAAGGATTTAAAGGATTAATCGGTGGGAGAAAATTGTTAAGTGACATAAATTCGATGTAATCTTTAACTAATGAATATCTAGATTCAAGATATAATTAAACCGTTGTTAACGTTTTCTAATGGGGGTTTCTAATCATTGATTCAAATATTTTTCTGTTAATCGGAGAGTTTTAGAAATATTCTGGACGGTTTGACGGACATAAAAGGTTAATCGGTGGGCAGAAAATTGTTAAGTGACATAAATTTGATGTAATCTTTAACTAATGAATATCTAGAATGAAGATATAATTAAACCTTTGGTAACGTTTTCTAATAGGGGTTCCTAATCGTATATTTAAATATTTTTCTGTTAATGGGAGAGTCTTAAAAATATTCTGGACGGTATAAAGGATATAATGGTTTAATCGGTGTGCAGAAAATTGTTGAGTGACATAAATTCGAAGTAATCTTTAACTAATTAATATCTAGAATGAAGATATAATTAAACCGTTGGTAACGTTTTCTAATAGGGGTTCCTAATCATGTTTTTAAATATTTTCATGTTAATGCGAGAGTCTTAGAGATATTCTGGATGGTATGAAGGATTTAAAGGATTAATCGGTGGGTAGAAAATTGTTAAGTGACATAAATTCGATGTAATCTTTAACTAATGAATATCTAGATTCAAGATATAATTAAACCGTTGGTAACGTTTTCTAATGGGGGTTTCTAATCATTGATTCAAATACTTTTCTGTTAATCGGAGAGTTTTAGAAATATTCTGGACGGTATAAAGGATATAATGGTTTAATCGGTGAGCAAGAAATTGTTGAGTGACATAAATTCGATGTAATCTTTAACTAATTAATATCTAGAATGAAGATATAATTAAACCGTTGGTAAAGTTTTCTTATAGGGGTTCCTAAACGTATATTTAAATATTTTCATGTTAATGCGAGAGTCTTAGAGATATTCTGGAGGGTATGAAGGATTTAAAGGATTAATCGGTGGGTAGAAAATTGTTAAGTAACATAAATTCTATGTAATCTTTAACTAATGAATATCTAGAATCAAGATATAATTAAACCGTTGGTAACGTCTTCTAATAGGGGTTTCTAATCATTGATTTAAATATTTTTCTGTTAATCGGAGAGTTTTAGAGATATTGTGGAGGGTATGAAGGATTTAAAGGATTAATCGGTGGCTAGAAAATTGTTGAGTGACATAAATTCGATGGAATCTTTAACTAATGAATATCTAGAATGAAGGTATAATTAAACCCTTGGTAATATATTCTAATAGAGGTTCCTAAACGTATATTTAAATAATTTTTTGTTAAGGCGAGAGTCTTAAAGATATTCTGGAGTGTATAAAGGATATAAAGGGATAATCGGTGGGTAGAAAATTGTTAAGTGACATAAATTCGATGTAATCTTTAACTAATGAATATCTAGATTCTAGATATAATTAAACCGTTGGTAACGTTTTCTAATGGGGGTTTCTAATCATTGATTCAAATATTTTTCTGTTAATCGGAGAGTTTTAGAAATATTCTGGACGGTTTGACGGATATGAAAGGTTAATCGGTGGGCAGAAGATTGTTAAGTGACATCAGAGTCTCAGAGATATTCTGGGCGGTATGATGTATATAAAGGGTTAATCGGTGGGTAGAAAATTGTTAAGTGACATAAATTCGATGTAATCTTTAACTAATGAATATCTAGATTCAAGATATAATTAAACCGTTGTTAACGTTTTCTAATGGGGGTTTCTAATCATTGATTCAAATATTTTTCTGTTAATCGGAGAGTTTTAGAAATATTCTGGACGGTTTGACGGACATAAAAGGTTAATCGGTGGGCAGAAAATTGTTAAGTGACATAAATTTGATGTAATCTTTAACTAATGAATATCTAGAATGAAGATATAATTAAACCTTTGGTAACGTTTTCTAATAGGGGTTCCTAATCGTATATTTAAATATTTTTCTGTTAATGGGAGAGTCTTAAAAATATTCTGGACGGTATAAAGGATATAATGGTTTAATCGGTGTGCAGAAAATTGTTGAGTGACATAAATTCGAAGTAATCTTTAACTAATTAATATCTAGAATGAAGATATAATTAAACCGTTGGTAACGTTTTCTAATAGGGGTTCCTAATCATGTTTTTAAATATTTTCATGTTAATGCGAGAGTCTTAGAGATATTGTGGACGGTATAAAGGATATAATGGTTTAATCGGTGGGCAGAAAATTGTTAAGTGACATAAATTCGATGTAATCTTTAACTAATGAATATCTATATTCAAGATATAATTAAACCGTTGGTAACGTTTTCTAATAGGGGTTCCTAAACGTATATTTAAATAATTTTTAGTTAATGCGAGAGTCTCAGACATATTCTGGAGTGTATAAAGGATATAAAGGGATAATCGGTGGGTAGAAAATTGTTAAGTGGCATAAATTCGATGTAATCTTTAACTAATGAATATCTAGATTCAAGATATAATTAAACCGTTGGTAACGTTTTCTAATGGGGGTTTCTAATCATTGATTCAAATATTTTTCCGTTAATCGGAGAGTTTTAGAAATATTCTGGACGGTTTGACGGACATAAAAGGTTAATCGGTGGGCAGAAAATTGTTAAGTGACATAAATTTGATGTAATCTTTAACTAATGAATATCTAGAATGAAGATATAATTAAACCTTTGGTAACGTTTTCTAATAGGGGTTCCTAATCGTATATTTAAATATTTTTCTGTTAATGGGAGAGTCTTAAAAATATTCTGGACGGTATAAAGCATATAATGGTTTAATCGGTGTGCAGAAAATTGTTGAGTGACATAAATTCGATGTAATCTTTAACTAATGAATATCTAGAATGAAGATATAATTAAACCGTTGGTAAAGTTTACTTATAGGGTTTCCTAAACGTATATTTAAATATTTTTTTGTTAATGCGAGAGTCTCAGAGATATTCTGGGCGGTATGAAGGATATAAAGGGATAACAGTTGGGTAGAAAATTTTTAAGTGACATAAATTCGATGTAATCTTTAACTAATGAATATCTAGAATGAAGATATAATTAAACCTTTGGTAACGTTTTCTAATAGGGGTTCCTAATCGTATATTTAAATATTTTTCTGTTAATGGGAGAGTCTTAAAAATATTCTGGACGGTATAAAGGATATAATGGTTTAATCGGTGGGCAGAAAATTGTTGAGTGACATAAATTCGATGTAATCATTAACTAATGAATATCTAGAATGAAGATATAATTAAACCGTTGGTAAAGTTTTCTTATAGGAGTTCCTAAACGTATATTTGAATATTTTTCTGTTAATGGGAGAGTCTTAAAAATATTCTGGACGGCATAAAGGATATAATGGTTTAATCGGTGGGCAGAAAATTGTTGAGTGACATAAATTCGAAGTAATCTCTAACTAATGAAAATCTAGAATGAAGATATAATTGAACCGTTGGTAAAGTTTACTTATAGGTGTTCCTAATCGTGTATTTAAATATTTTCATGTTAATGCGAGAGTCTTAGAGATATTCTGGATGGTATGAAGGATTTAATGGTTTAATCGGTGGGCAGAAAATTGTTGAGTGACATAAATTCGAAGTAATCTTTAACTAATGAATATCTAGAATGAAGATATAATTAAACCGTTGGTAACTTTTTCTAATATGGGTTACTTATCGTATATTTAAATATTTTTTTGTTAATGGGAGAGCCTAAAAATATTCTGGATGGGTATAAAGGATATAATGGTTTAATCGGTAGGCAGAAAATTGTTGAGTGACATAAATTCGATGTAATCTTTAACTAATGAATATCTAGATTGAAGATATAATTAAACCGTTGGTAAAGTTTTCTTATAGGGGTTCCTAAACGTATATTTAAATATTTTTCTGTTAATAGGAGAGTCTTAAAAATATTCTGGACGGTATAAAGGATATAATGGTTTAATCGGTGGGCAGAAAATTGTTGAGTGACATAAATTCGTTGTAATCTTTAACTAATGAATATCTAGAATGAAGATAGAATTAAACCGTTGGTAAAGTTTTCTTACAGGGGTTCCTAATCGTGTTTTTAAATATTTTCATGTTAATGCGAGAGTCTTAGAGATATTCTGGATGGTATGAAGGATTTAAAGGATTAATCGGTGGGAGAAAATTGTTAAGTGACATAAATTCGATGTAATCTTTAACTAATGAATATCTAGATTCAAGATATAATTAAACCGTTGTTAACGTTTTCTAATGGGGGTTTCTAATCATTGATTCAAATATTTTTCTGTTAATCGGAGAGTTTTAGAAATATTCTGGACGGTTTGACGGACATAAAAGGTTAATCGGTGGGCAGAAAATTGTTAAGTGACATAAATTTGATGTAATCTTTAACTAATGAATATCTAGAATGAAGATATAATTAAACCTTTGGTAACGTTTTCTAATAGGGGTTCCTAATCGTATATTTAAATATTTTTCTGTTAATGGGAGAGTCTTAAAAATATTCTGGACGGTATAAAGGATATAATGGTTTAATCGGTGTGCAGAAAATTGTTGAGTGACATAAATTCGAAGTAATCTTTAACTAATTAATATCTAGAATGAAGATATAATTAAACCGTTGGTAACGTTTTCTAATAGGGGTTCCTAATCATGTTTTTAAATATTTTCATGTTAATGCGAGAGTCTTAGAGATATTCTGGATGGTATGAAGGATTTAAAGGATTAATCGGTGGGTAGAAAATTGTTAAGTGACATAAATTCGATGTAATCTTTAACTAATGAATATCTAGATTCAAGATATAATTAAACCGTTGGTAACGTTTTCTAATGGGGGTTTCTAATCATTGATTCAAATACTTTTCTGTTAATCGGAGAGTTTTAGAAATATTCTGGACGGTATAAAGGATATAATGGTTTAATCGGTGAGCAAGAAATTGTTGAGTGACATAAATTCGATGTAATCTTTAACTAATTAATATCTAGAATGAAGATATAATTAAACCGTTGGTAAAGTTTTCTTATAGGGGTTCCTAAACGTATATTTAAATATTTTCATGTTAATGCGAGAGTCTTAGAGATATTCTGGAGGGTATGAAGGATTTAAAGGATTAATCGGTGGGTAGAAAATTGTTAAGTAACATAAATTCTATGTAATCTTTAACTAATGAATATCTAGAATCAAGATATAATTAAACCGTTGGTAACGTCTTCTAATAGGGGTTTCTAATCATTGATTTAAATATTTTTCTGTTAATCGGAGAGTTTTAGAGATATTGTGGAGGGTATGAAGGATTTAAAGGATTAATCGGTGGCTAGAAAATTGTTGAGTGACATAAATTCGATGGAATCTTTAACTAATGAATATCTAGAATGAAGGTATAATTAAACCCTTGGTAATATATTCTAATAGAGGTTCCTAAACGTATATTTAAATAATTTTTTGTTAAGGCGAGAGTCTTAAAGATATTCTGGAGTGTATAAAGGATATAAAGGGATAATCGGTTGGTAGAAAATTGTTAAGTGACATAAATTCGATGTAATCTTTAACTAATGAATATCTAGATTCTAGATATAATTAAACCGTTGGTAACGTTTTCTAATGGGGGTTTCTAATCATTGATTCAAATATTTTTCTGTTAATCGGAGAGTTTTAGAAATATTCTGGACGGTTTGACGGATATGAAAGGTTAATCGGTGGGCAGAAGATTGTTAAGTGACATCAGAGTCTCAGAGATATTCTGGGCGGTATGATGTATATAAAGGGTTAATCGGTGGGTAGAAAATTGTTAAGTGACATAAATTCGATGTAATCTTTAACTAATGAATATCTAGAATCAAGATATAATTAAACCGTTGGTAACGCTTTCTAATAGGGGTTCCTAATCGTATATTTAAATATTTTTTTGTTAATGCTAGAGTCTTAAAGATATTCTGGATGGCAGGAACGTTAATCATGGGGAGAGACTTAGAGATATTCTGAACGGTATAAAGGATATAAATACTTAATCCGGGGGCAGAAAATTGTTAAAAGACATAAATTCGATGTAATCTTTAACTAATGAATATCTAAAATCAAGATATAATTAAACCGTTGGTAACGTTTTCTAATGGGGGTTTCTAATCATTGATTCAAATATTTTTCTGTTAATCGGAGAGTTTTAGAAATATTCTGGACGGTTTGACGGATATGAAAGGTTAATCGGTGGGCAGAAGATTGTTAAGTGACATCAGAGTCTCAGAGATATTCTGGGCGGTATGATGTATATAAAGGGTTAATCGGTGGGTAGAAAATTGTTAAGTGACATAAATTCGATGTAATCTTTAACTAATGAATATCTAGATTCAAGATATAATTAAACCGTTGTTAACCTTTTCTAATGGGGGTTTCTAATCATTGATTCAAATATTTTTCTGTTAATCGGAGAGTTTTAGAAATATTCTGGACGGTTTGACGGACATAAAAGGTTAATCGGTGGGCAGAAAATTGTTAAGTGACATAAATTTGATGTAATCTTTAACTAATGAATATCTAGAATGAAGATATAATTAAACCTTTGGTAACGTTTTCTAATAGGGGTTCCTAATCGTATATTTAAATATTTTTCTGTTAATGGGAGAGTCTTAAAAATATTCTGGACGGTATAAAGGATATAATGGTTTAATCGGTGTGCAGAAAATTGTTGAGTGACATAAATTCGAAGTAATCTTTAACTAATTAATATCTAGAATGAAGATATAATTAAACCGTTGGTAACGTTTTCTAATAGGGGTTCCTAATCATGTTTTTAAATATTTTCATGTTAATGCGAGAGTCTTAGAGATATTCTGGATGGTATGAAGGATTTAAAGGATTAATCGGTGGGTAGAAAATTGTTAAGTGACATAAATTCGATGTAATCTTTAACTAATGAATATCTATATTCAAGATATAATTAAACCGTTGGTAACGTTTTCTAATGGGGGTTTCTAATCATTGATTCAAATACTTTTCTGTTAATCGGAGAGTTTTAGAAATATTCTGGACGGTATAAAGGATATAATGGTTTAATCGGTGAGGAAGAAATTGTTGAGTGACATAAATTCGATGTAATCTTTAACTAATTAATATCTAGAATGAAGATATAATTAAACCGTTGGTAAAGTTTTCTTATAGGGGTTCCTAAACGTATATTTAAATATTTTCATGTTAATGCCAGAGTCTTAGAGATATTCTGGAGGGTATGAAGGATTTAAAGGATTAATCGGTGGGTAGAAAATTGTTAAGTAACATAAATTCTATGTAATCTTTAACTAATGAATATCTAGAATCAAGATATAATTAAACCGTTGGTAACGTCTTCTAATAGGGGTTTCTAATCATTGATTTAAATATTTTTCTGTTAATCGGAGAGTTTTAGAGATATTGTGGAGGGTATGAAGGATTTAAAGGATTAATCGGTGGCTAGAAAATTGTTGAGTGACATAAATTCGATGGAATCTTTAACTAATGAATATCTAGAATGAAGGTATAATTAAACCCTTGGTAATATATTCTAATAGAGGTTCCTAAACGTATATTTAAATAATTTTTTGTTAAGGCGAGAGTCTTAAAGATATTCTGGAGTGTATAAAGGATATAAAGGGATAATCGGTTGGTAGAAAATTGTTAAGTGACATAAATTCGATGTAATCTTTAACTAATGAATATCTAGATTCTAGATATAATTAAACCGTTGGTAACGTTTTCTAATGGGGGTTTCTAATCATTGATTCAAATATTTTTCTGTTAATCGGAGAGTTTTAGAAATATTCTGGACGGTTTGACGGATATGAAAGGTTAATCGGTGGGCAGAAGATTGTTAAGTGACATCAGAGTCTCAGAGATATTCTGGGCGGTATGATGTATATAAAGGGTTAATCGGTGGGTAGAAAATTGTTAAGTGACATAAATTCGATGTAATCTTTAACTAATGAATATCTAGAATCAAGATATAATTAAACCGTTGGTAACGCTTTCTAATAGGGGTTCCTAATCGTATATTTAAATATTTTTTTGTTAATGCTAGAGTCTTAAAGATATTCTGGATGGCAGGAACGTTAATCATTGGGAGAGACTTAGAGATATTCTGAACGGTATAAAGGATATAAATACTTAATCCGGGGGCAGAAAATTGTTAAAAGACATAAATTCGATGTAATCTTTAACTAATGAATATCTAAAATCAAGATATAATTAAACCGTTGGTAACGCTTTCTAATAGGGGTTCCTAATCGTATATTTAAATATTTTTTTGTTAATGCTAGAGTCTTAAAGATATTCTGGATGGCAGGAACGTTAATCATTGGGAGAGACTTAGAGATATTCTGAACGGTATAAAGGATATAAATACTTAATCCGTGGGCAGAAAATTGTTAAAAGACATAAATTCGATGTAATCTTTAACTAATGAATATCTAAAATCAAGATATAATTAAACCGTTGGTAACTTTTTCTAATATGGGTTACTTATCGTATATTTAAATATTGTCATGTTAATGCGAGAGTCTTAGAGATATTGTGGACGGTATAAAGGATATAATGGTTTAATCGGTGGGCAGAAAATTGTTAAGTGACATAAATTCGAAGTAATCTTTAACTAATGAATATCTAGAATGAAGATATAATTAAACCGTTGGTAACGTTTTCTAATAGGGGTTCCTAATCGTATATTTAAATATTTTCATGTTAATGCGAGAGTCTTATAGATATTGTGGAGGGTATGAAGGATTTAAAGGATTAATCGGTGGGTAGAAAATTGTTAAGTAACATAAATTCTATGTAATCTTTAACTAATGAATATCTAGAATCAAGATATAATTAAACCGTTGGTAACGTCTTCTAATAGGGGTTTCTAATCATTGATTTAAATATTTTTCTGTTAATCGGAGAGTTTTAGAGATATTCTGGACTGCTTGACGGATATAAAAGGTTAATCGGTGGGCAGAAAATTGTTAAGTGACATCAGAGTCTCAGAGATATTCTGGGCGGTATGAAGGATATAACGGGATAATCGGTGGGTAGAAAATTGTTAAGTGACATAAATTCGATGTAATCTTTAACTAATGAATATCTAGAATGAAGATATTATTAAACCATCGGTAACGTTTTCTAATAGGGGTTCCTAATCGTATATTTAAATATTTTTCTATAAATGGGAGAGTCTTAGAGATATTCTGGAGGGTATGAAGGATATAAAGGGTTAATCGGTGGGTAGAAAATTCTTAAGTGACATAAATTCGATGTAATTTTTAACTAATGCGTATCTATATCACGATATAATCCAACCGGTGGTAACGTTTTCTTATAGGGGTTCCTAACCGTATATTTAAATATTTTTTTGTTAATTGGAGAGTCTTAGAGATATTCTGGACGGTATAAAGGGTGTAAATGCATAATCGGTGGGCAAAAAATTACTAAGTGACATAAATTCTATGTAATCTTTAACTAATGAATATCTAGAATCAAGATATAATTAAACCGTTGGTAACGTTTTCTAATAGGGGTTCCTAATCGTATATTTAAATATTTTTCTGTTAATGGGAGAGTCTTAAAAATATTCTGGACGGTATAAAGGATATAATGGTTTAATCGGTGGGCAGAAAATTGTTGAGTGACATAAATTCGATGTAATCTTTAACCAATGAATATCTAGAATGAAGATAGAATTAAACCGTTGGTAAAGTTTTCTTATAGGGGTTCCTAAACGTATATATAAATATTTTTCTGTTAATGGGAGAGTCTTAAAAATATTCTGGACGGTATAAAGGATATTATGGTTTAATCGGTGGGCAGAAAATTGTTGAGTGACATAAATTCGATGTAATCTTTAACTAATGAATATCTAGAATGAAGATAGAATTAAACCGTTGGTAAAGTTTTCTTATAGGGGTTCCTAAACGTATATATAAATATTTTTCTGTTAATGGGAGAGTCTTACAAATATTCTGGACGGTATAAAGGATATAAAAGCTTAATCGGTGGGTAGAAAATTGTTGAGTGACATAAATTCGATGTAATCTTTAACTAATGAATATCTAGAATGAAGATATAATTAAACCGTTGGTAAAGTTTACTTATAGGGTTTCCTAAACGTATATTTAAATATTTTTTTGTTAATGCGAGAGTCTCAGAGATATTCTGGGCGGTATGAAGGATATAAAGGGATAACAGTTGGGTAGAAAATTTTTAAGTGACATAAATTCGATGTAATCTTTAACTAATGAATATCTAGAATGAAGATATAATTAAACCGTTGGTAAAGTTTACTTATAGGGGTTCCTAATCGTATATTTAAATATTTTTCTGTTAATGGGAGAGTCTTAAAAATATTCTGGACGGTGTAAAGGATATAAAAGGTTAATCGGTGGGCAGACATTTTTTAAGTGACATAAATTCCATGTAATCGAATTTAACTAATGAATATCTAGATTCAAGATATAATTAAACCGTTGGTAACGTTTTCTAATAGGGGTTCCTAATCGTATATTTGAATATTTTTCTGTTAATGGGAGAGTCTTAAAAATTTTCTGGACGGTATAAAGGATATAATGGTTTAATCGGTGGGCAGAAAATTGTTGAGTGACATAAATTCGATGTAATCTTTAACCAATGAATATCTAGAATGAAGATAGAATTAAACCGTTGGTAAAGTTTTCTTATAGGGGTTCCTAAACGTATATATAAATATTTTTCTGTTAATGGGAGAGTCTTAAAAATATTCTGGACGGTATAAAGGATATAATGGTTTAATCGGTGGGCAGAAAATTGTTGAGTGACATAAATTCGAAGTAATCTCTAACTAATGAATATCTAGAATGAAGATATAATTGAACCGTTGGTAAAGTTTACTTATAGGTGTTACTAAACGTATATTTAAATATTTTTCTGTTAATGGGAGAGTCTTAAAAATATTCTGGACGGTATAAAGGATATAATGGTTTAATCGGTGGGCAGAAAATTGTTGAGTGACATAAATTCGATGTAATCTTTAACTAATGAATATCTAGAATCAAGATATAATTAAACCGTTGGTAACGTTTTCTAATAGGTGTTCCTAATCGTGTATTTAAATATTTTCATGTTAATGCGAGAGTCTTAGAGATATTCTGGATGGTATGAAGGATTTAATGGTTTAATCGGTGGGCAGAAAATTGTTGAGTGACATAAATTCGAAGTAATCTTTAACTAATGAATATCTAGAATGAAGATATAATTAAACCGTTGGTAACTTTTTCTAATATGGGTTACTTATCGTATATTTAAATATGTTTTTGTTAATGGGAGAGCCTAAAAATATTCTGGATGGGTATAAAGGATATAATGGTTTAATCGGTAGGCAGAAAATTGTTAAGTGACATAAATTTGATGTAATCTTTAACTAATGAATATCTAGAATGAAGATATAATTAAACCTTTGGTAACGTTTTCTAATAGGGGTTACTTATCGTATATTTAAATATTTTCATGTTAATGCGAGAGTCTTAGAGATATTGTGGACGGTATAAAGGATATAATGGTTTAATCGGTGGGCAGAAAATTGTTAAGTGACATAAATTCGAAGTAATCTTTAACTAATGAATATCTAGAATGAAAATATAATTAAACCTTTGGTAACGTTTTCTAATAGGGGTTCCTAATCGTATATTTAAATATTTTTCTGTTAATGGGAGCGTCTTAAAAATATTCTGGACGGTATAAAGGATATAATGGTTTAATCGGTGGGCAGAAAATTGTTGAGTGACATAAATTCGATGTAATCTTTAACTAATGAATATCTAGAATGAAGATATAATTAAACCGTTGGTAAAGTTTACTTATAGGGTTTCCTAAACGTATATTTAAATATTTTTTTGTTAATGCGAGAGTCTCAGAGATATTCTGGGCAGTATGAAGGATATAAAGGGATAATCGTTGGGTAGAAAATTTTTAAGTAACATAAATTCGATGTAATCTTTAACTAATGAATATCTAGAATCAAGATATAATTAAACCGTTGGTAACGTTTTCTAATAGGGGTTCCTAATCGTATATTTAAATATTTTTCTGTTAATGGGAGAGTCTTAAAAATATTCTGGACGGTATAAAGGATATAATGGTTTAATCGGTGGGCAGAAAATTGTTGAGTGACATAAATTCGATGTAATCTTTAACCAATGAATATCTAGAATGAAGATAGAATTAAACCGTTGGTAAAGTTTTCTTATAGGGGTTCCTAAACGTATATATAAATATTTTTCTGTTAATGGGAGAGTCTTAAAAATATTCTGGACGGTATAAAGGATATTATGGTTTAATCGGTGGGCAGAAAATTGTTGAGTGACATAAATTCGATGTAATCTTTAACTAATGAATATCTAGAATGAAGATAGAATTAAACCGTTGGTAAAGTTTTCTTATAGGGGTTCCTAAACGTATATATAAATATTTTTCTGTTAATGGGAGAGTCTTACAAATATTCTGGACGGTATAAAGGATATAAAAGCTTAATCGGTGGGTAGAAAATTGTTGAGTGACATAAATTCGATGTAATCTTTAACTAATGAATATCTAGAATGAAGATATAATTAAACCGTTGGTAAAGTTTACTTATAGGGTTTCCTAAACGTATATTTAAATATTTTTTTGTTAATGCGAGAGTCTCAGAGATATTCTGGGCGGTATGAAGGATATAAAGGGATAACAGTTGGGTAGAAAATTTTTAAGTGACATAAATTCGATGTAATCTTTAACTAATGAATATCTAGAATGAAGATATAATTAAACCGTTGGTAAAGTTTACTTATAGGGGTTCCTATTTGTATATTTAAATATTTTTCTGTTAATGGGAGAGTCTTAAAAATATTCTGGACGGTGTAAAGGATATAAAAGGTTAATCGGTGGGCAGAAATTTTTTAAGTGACATAAATTCCATGTAATCGAATTTAACTAATGAATATCTAGATTCAAGATATAATTAAACCGTTGGTAACGTTTTCTAATAGGGGTTCCTAATCGTATATTTGAATATTTTTCTGTTAATGGGAGAGTCCTAAAAATTTTCTGGACGGTATAAAGGATATAATGGTTTAATCGGTGTGCAGAAAATTGTTGAGTGACATAAATTCGTTGTAATCTTTAACTAATGAATATCTAGAATGAAGATAGAATTAAACCGTTGGTAAAGTTTTCTTACAGGGGTTCCTAATCGTGTTTTTAAATATTTTCATGTTAATGCGAGAGTCTTAGAGATATTCTGGATGGTATGAAGGATTTAAAGGATTAATCGGTGGGAGAAAATTGTTAAGTGACATAAATTCGATGTAATCTTTAACTAATGAATATCTAGATTCAAGATATAATTAAACCATTGGTAACGTTTTCTAATGGGGGTTTCTAATCATTGATTCAAATATTTTTCTGTTAATCGGAGAGTTTTAGAAATATTCTGGACGGTTTGACGGACATAAAAGGTTAATCGGTGGGCAGAAAATTGTTAACTGAGATAAATTTGATGTAATCTTTAACTAATGAATATCTAGAATGAAGATATAATTAAACCTTTGGTAACGTTTTCTAATAGGGGTTCCTAATCGTATATTTAAATATTTTTCTGTTAATGGGAGAGTCTTAAAAATATTCTGGACGGTATAAAGGATATAATGGTTTAATCGGTGTGCAGAAAATTGTTGAGTGACATAAATTCGAAGTAATCTTTAACTAATGAATATCTAGAATGAAGATATAATTAAACCGTTGGTAACGTTTTCTAATAGGGGTTCCTAATCATGTTTTTAAATATTTTCATGTTAATGCGAGAGTCTTAGAGATATTCTGGATGGTATGAAGGATTTAAAGGATTAATCGGTGGGTAGAAAATTGTTAAGTGACATAAATTCGATGTAATCTTTAACTAATGAATATCTAGATTCAAGATATAATTAAACCGTTGGTAACGTTTTCTAATGGGGGTTTCTAATCATTGATTCAAATATTTTTCTGTTAATCGGAGAGTTTTAGAAATATTCTGGACGGTATAAAGGATATAATGGTTTAATCGGTGAGCAAGAAATTGTTGAGTGACATAAATTCGATGTAATCTTTAACTAATTAATATCTAGAATGAAGATATAATTAAACCGTTGGTAAAGTTTTCTTATAGGGGTTCCTAAACGTATATTTAAATATTTTCATGTTAATGCGAGAGTCTTAGAGATATTCTGGAGGGTATGAAGGATTTAAAGGATTAATCGGTGGGTAGAAAATTGTTAAGTAACATAAATTCGATGTAATCTTTAACTAATGAATATCTAGATTCAAGATATAATTAAACCGTTGGTAACGTTTTCTAATGGGGGTTTCTAATCATTGATTCAAATATTTTTCTGTTAATCGGAGAGTTTTAGAAATATTCTGGACGGTTTGACGGACATAAAAGGTTAATCAGTGGGCAGAAAATTGTTAAGTGACATAAATTTGATGTAATCTTTAACTAATGAATATCTAGAATGAAGATATAATTAAACCTTTGGTAACGTTTTCTAATAGGGGTTCCTAATCGTATATTTAAATATTTTTCTTTTAATGGGAGAGTCTTAAAAATATTCTGGACGGTATAAAGGATATAATGGTTTAATCGGTGTGCAGAAAATTGTTGAGTGAAATAAATTCGAAGTAATCTTTAACTAATGAATATCTAGAATGAAGATATAATTAAACCGTTGGTAACGTTTTCTAATAGGGGTTCCTAATCGTGTTTTTAAATATTTTCATGTTAATGCGAGAGTCTTAGAGATATTCTGGATGGTATGAAGGATTTAAAGGATTAATCGGTGGGTAGAAAATTGTTAAGTGACATAAATTCGATGTAATCTTTAACTAATGAATATCTAGATTCAAGATATAATTAAACCGTTGGTAACGTTTTCAAATATGGGTTACTTATCGTATATTTAAATATTTTCATGTTAATGCGAGAGTCTTAGAGATATTGTGGACGGTATAAAGGATATAATGGTTTAATCGGTGGGCAGAAAATTGTTAAGTGAAATAAATTCGAAGTAATCTTTAACTAATGAATATCTAGAATGAAGATATAATTAAACCGTTGGTAACGTTTTCTAATAGTGGTTCCTAATCGTATATTTAAATATTTTTCTGTTAATGGGAGAGCCTCAAAATATTCTGGACGGTATAAAGGATATAATGGTTTAATCGGTGCGCAGAAAATTGTTGAGTGACATAAATTCGATGTAATGTTTAAATAATGAATATCTAGAATGAAGATATAATTAAACCGTTGGTAAAGTTTACTTATAGGGGTTCCTAAACGTATATTTAATTTTTTTTTTGTTAATGCGAGAGTCTCAGATATATTCTGGGCGGTATGAAGGATATAAAGGATTAATCGGTGGACAGAAAATTGTTGAGTGACATAAATTCGATGTAATCTCTAACTATTGAATATCTAGAATGAAGATATAATTAAACCTTTCGTAAAGTTTTCTTATAGGAGTTCCTAAACGTATATATAAATATTTTTCTGTTAATGGGAGAGTCTTAAAAATTTTCTGGACGGTATAAAGGGTATAATGGTTTAATCGGTGGGGAGAAAATTGTTGAGTGACATAAATGCTATGTAATCTTTAACTAATGAATATCTCGAATCAAGATATAATTAAACCGTTGGTAACGTCTTCTAATAGGGGTTTCTAATCATTGATTTAAATATTTTTCTGTTAATCGGAGAGTTTTAGAGATATTCTGGACTGCTTGACGGATAAAAGGTTAATCGGTAGGCAGAAAATTGTTAAGTGACATCAGAGTCTCAGAGATATTCTGGGCGGTATGAAGGATATAACGGGATAATCGGTGTGTAGAAAATTGTTAAGTGACATAAATTCGATGTAATCTTTAACTAATGTATATCTAGAATGAAGATATAATTAAACCGTTGGTAACGATTTCTAATAGGGGTTCCTAATCGTTTATTTAAATATTTTTCTATAAATGGGAGAGTCTTAGAGATATTCTGTAGGGTATGAAGGATATAAAGGGTTAATCGGTGGGTAGAAAATTCTTAAGTGACATAAATTCGATGTAATTTTTAACTAATGAGCATCTATATCACGATATAAACCAACCGTTGGTAACGTTTTCTTATAGGGGTTCCGATCCGTATATTTAAATATTTTTATGTTAATGGGAGAGTCTTAGAGATATTCTGGACGGTATAAAGGGTGTAAATGCATAATCGGTGGGCAGAAAATTGTTAAGTGACATAAATTCTATGTAATCTTTAAGTAATGGATATCTAGAATCAAGATATAATTAAACCGTTGATAACCTTTTCTAATAGGGGTTTCTAATCGTAGATTTAAATATTTTTCTGTTAATGGGAGAGTTTTAGAGATATTCTGGGCGGTATGACGGATATAAAAGGTTAATCGGTGGGCAGAAAATTGTTAAGTGACATCAGAGTCTCAGAGATATTCTGGACGGTATAAAGGGTGTAAATGCATAATCGGTGGGTAGAAAATTGTTAAGTAACATAAATTCTATGTAATCTTCAACTAATTAATATCTAGAATCGAGATATCATTAAACCGTTGGTAACGTCTTCTAATAGGGGTTTCTAATCATTGATTTAAATATTTTTCTGTTAATCGGAGAGTTTTAGAGATATTCTGGACGGTTTGACGGATATAAAAGGTTAATCGGTGGGCAGAAAATTGTTGAGTGACATCAGAGTCTCAGAGATATTCTGGGCGGTATGAAGGATATAACGGGATAATCGGTGGGTAGAAAATTATTAAGTTTAATAAATTCGATGTAATCTTTAACTAAAGAATATCTAGATTCAAGATATAATTAAACCATCGGTAACGATTTCTAATAGGGGTTCCTAATCGTATATTTAAATATTTTTCTATAAATGGGAGAGTCTTAGAGATATTCTGGAGGGTATGAAGGATATAAAGGGTTAATCGGTGGGTAGAAAATTCTTAAGTGACATAAATTCGATGTAATTTTTAACTAATGAGTATCTATATGACGATATAATCCAACCGTAGGTAACGTTTTCTTATAGGGGTTCCTAACCGTATATTTAAATATTTTTTTGTTAATGGGAGAGTCTTAGAGATATTCTGGAGGGCATGAAGTATATAAAGGGTTAATCGGTGGGTGGAAAATTGTTAAGTGACATAAATTCGATGTAATCTTTAACTAATGAATATTTAGAATCAAGATATAATTAAACCATCGGTAACATTTTCTAATAGGGGTTCCTAATCGTATATTTAAATATTTTATAGTTAGTGGGAGAGTCTTAGAGATATTCTGAACGGCATAAAGGATATAAATACTTAATCCGTGGGCAGAAAATTGTTAAGTGACATAAATTCTATGTAATCTTTAACTAATGAATATCTAGAATCAAGATATAATTAAACCGTTGGTAACGTTTTCTAATAGGGGTTTCTAATCGTAGATTTAAATATTTTTCTGTTAATGGGAGAGTTTTAGAGATATTCTGGACGGTATGACGAATATAAAACGTAAATCATTGGGTAGAAAATTGTTGAGTGACATAATCTCGATGTAATCTTTAACTAATGAATATCTAGAATCAAGATATAATTACACCATCGGTAACGTTTTCTAATAGGGGTTCCTAATCGTGTTTTTAAATATTTTCATGTTAATGCGAGAGTCTTAGAGATATTCTGGATGGTATGAAGGATTTAAAGGATTAATCGGTGGGTAGAAAATTGTTAAGTAACATAAATTCTATGTAATCTTTAACTAATGAATATCTAGAATCAAGATATAATTAAACCGTTGGTAACGTCTTCTAATAGGGGTTTCTAATCATTGATTTAAATATTTTTCTGTTAATCGGAGAGTTTTAGAGATATTGTGGAGGGTATGAAGGATTTAAAGGATTAATCGGTGGCTAGAAAATTGTTGAGTGACATAAATTCGATGGAATCTTTAACTAATGAATATCTAGAATGAAGGTATAATTAAACCCTTGGTAATATATTCTAATAGAGGTTCCTAAACGTATATTTAAATAATTTTTTGTTAAGGCGAGAGTCTTAAAGATATTCTGGAGTGTATAAAGGATATAAAGGGATAATCGGTGGGTAGAAAATTGTTAAGTGACATAAATTCGATGTAATCTTTAACTAATGAATATCTAGATTCTAGATATAATTAAACCGTTGGTAACGTTTTCTAATGGGGGTTTCTAATCATTGATTCAAATATTTTTCTGTTAATCGGAGAGTTTTAGAAATATTCTGGACGGTTTGACGGATATGAAAGGTTAATCGGTGGGCAGAAGATTGTTAAGTGACATCAGAGTCTCAGAGATATTCTGGGCGGTATGATGTATATAAAGGGTTAATCGGTGGGTAGAAAATTGTTAAGTGACATAAATTCGATGTAATCTTTAACTAATGAATATCTAGAATCAAGATATAATTAAACCGTTGGTAACGCTTTCTAATAGGGGTTCCTAATCGTATATTTAAATATTTTTTTGTTAATGCTAGAGTCTTAAAGATATTCTGGATGGCAGGAACGTTAATCATTGGGAGAGACTTAGAGATATTCTGAACGGTATAAAGGATATAAATACTTAATCCGTGGGCAGAAAATTGTTAAAAGACATAAATTCGATGTAATCTTTAACTAATGAATATCTAAAATCAAGATATAATTAAACCGTTGGTAACTTTTTCTAATATGGGTTACTTATCGTATATTTAAATATTTTCATGTTAATGCGAGAGTCTTAGAGATATTGTGGACGGTATAAAGGATATAATGGTTTAATCGGTGGGCAGAAAATTGTTAAGTGACATAAATTCGAAGTAATCTTTAACTAATGAATATCTAGAATGAAGATATAATTAAACAGTTGGTAACGTTTTCTAATAGGGGTTCCTAAACGTATATTTAAATAATTTTTTGTTAATGCGAGAGTCTCAGACATATTCTGGAGTGTATAAAGGATATAAAGGGATAATCGGTGGGTAGAAAATTGTTAAGTGGCATAAATTCGATGTAATCTTTAACTAATGAATATCTAGATTCAAGATATAATTAAACCGTTGGTAACGTTTTCTAATGGGGGTTTCTAATCATTGATTCAAATATTTTTCTGTTAATCGGAGAGTTTTAGAAATATTCTGGACGGTTTGACGGACATAAAAGGTTAATCGGTGGGCAGAAAATTGTTAAGTGACATAAATTTGATGTAATCTTTAACTAATGAATATCTAGAATGAAGATATAATTAAACCTTTGGTAACGTTTTCTAATAGGGGTTCCTAATCGTATATTTAAATATTTTTCTGTTAATGGGAGAGTCTTAAAAATATTCTGGACGGTATAAAGGATATAATGGTTTAATCGGTGTGCAGAAAATTGTTGAGTGACGTAAATTCGATGTAATCTTTAACTAATGAATATCTAGAATGAAGATATAATTAAACCGTTGGTAAAGTTTACTTATAGGGTTTCCTAAACGTATATTTAAATATTTTTTTGTTAATGCGAGAGTCTCAGAGATATTCTGGGCGGTATGTAGGATATAAAGGGATAACAGTTGGGTAGAAAATTTTTAAGTGACATAAATTCGATGTAATCTTTAACTAATGAATATCTAGAATGAAGATATAATTAAACCTTTGGTAACGTTTTCTAATAGGGGTTCCTAATCGTATATTTAAATATTTTTCTGTTAATGGGAGAGTCTTAAAAATATTCTGGACGGTATAAAGGATATAATGGTTTAATCGGTGGGCAGAAAATTGTTGAGTGACATAAATTCGATGTAATCATTAACTAATGAATATCTAGAATGAAGATATAATTAAACCGTTGGTAAAGTTTTCTTATAGGAGTTCCTAAACGTATATTTGAATATTTTTCTGTTAATGGGAGAGTCTTAAAAATATTCTGGACGGCATAAAGGATATAATGGTTTAATCGGTGGGCAGAAAATTGTTGAGTGACATAAATTCGAAGTAATCTCTAACTAATGAAAATCTAGAATGAAGATATAATTGAACCGTTGGTAAAGTTTACTTATAGGTGTTCCTAATCGTGTATTTAAATATTTTCATGTTAATGCGAGAGTCTTAGAGATATTCTGGATGGTATGAAGGATTTAATGGTTTAATCGGTGGGCAGAAAATTGTTGAGTGACATAAATTCGAAGTAATCTTTAACTAATGAATATCTAGAATGAAGATATAATTAAACCGTTGGTAACTTTTTCTAATATGGGTTACTTATCGTATATTTAAATATTTTTTTGTTAATGGGAGAGCCTAAAAATATTCTGGATGGGTATAAAGGATATAATGGTTTAATCGGTAGGCAGAAAATTGTTGAGTGACATAAATTCGATGTAATCTTTAACTAATGAATATCTAGATTGAAGATATAATTAAACCGTTGGTAAAGTTTTCTTATAGGGGTTCCTAAACGTATATTTAAATATTTTTCTGTTAATAGGAGAGTCTTAAAAATATTCTGGACGGTATAAAGGATATAATGGTTTAATCGGTGGGCAGAAAATTGTTGAGTGACATAAATTCGTTGTAATCTTTAACTAATGAATATCTAGAATGAAGATAGAATTAAACCGTTGGTAAAGTTTTCTTACAGGGGTTCCTAATCGTGTTTTTAAATATTTTCATGTTAATGCGAGAGTCTTAGAGATATTCTGAATGGTATGAAGGATTTAAAGGATTAATCGGTGGGAGAAAATTGTTAAGTGACATAAATTCGATGTAATCTTTAACTAATGAATATCTAGATTCAAGATATAATTAAACCGTTGTTAACGTTTTCTAATGGGGGTTTCTAATCATTGATTCAAATATTTTTCTGTTAATCGGAGAGTTTTAGAAATATTCTGGACGGTTTGACGGACATAAAAGGTTAATCGGTGGGCAGAAAATTGTTAAGTGACATAAATTTGATGTAATCTTTAACTAATGAATATCTAGAATGAAGATATAATTAAACCTTTGGTAACGTTTTCTAATAGGGGTTCCTAATCGTATATTTAAATATTTTTCTGTTAATGGGAGAGTCTTAAAAATATTCTGGACGGTATAAAGGATATAATGGTTTAATCGGTGTGCAGAAAATTGTTGAGTGACATAAATTCGAAGTAATCTTTAACTAATTAATATCTAGAATGAAGATATAATTAAACCGTTGGTAACGTTTTCTAATAGGGGTTCCTAATCATGTTTTTAAATATTTTCATGTTAATGCGAGAGTCTTAGAGATATTCTGGATGGTATGAAGGATTTAAAGGATTAATCGGTGGGTAGAAAATTGTTAAGTGACATAAATTCGATGTAATCTTTAACTAATGAATATCTAGATTCAAGATATAATTAAACCGTTGGTAACGTTTTCTAATGGGGGTTTCTAATCATTGATTCAAATACTTTTCTGTTAATCGGAGAGTTTTAGAAATATTCTGGACGGTATAAAGGATATAATGGTTTAATCGGTGAGCAAGAAATTGTTGAGTGACATAAATTCGATGTAATCTTTAACTAATTAATATCTAGAATGAAGATATAATTAAACCGTTGGTAAAGTTTTCTTATAGGGGTTCCTAAACGTATATTTAAATATTTTCATGTTAATGCGAGAGTCTTAGAGATATTCTGGAGGGTATGAAGGATTTAAAGGATTAATCGGTGGGTAGAAAATTGTTAAGTAACATAAATTCTATGTAATCTTTAACTAATGAATATCTAGAATCAAGATATAATTAAACCGTTGGTAACGTCTTCTAATAGGGGTTTCTAATCATTGATTTAAATATTTTTCTTTTAATCGGAGAGTTTTAGAGATATTGTGGAGGGTATGAAGGATTTAAAGGATTAATCGGTGGCTAGAAAATTGTTGAGTGACATAAATTTGATGGAATCTTTAACTAATGAATATCTAGAATGAAGGTATAATTAAACCCTTGGTAATATATTCTAATAGAGGTTCCTAAACGTATATTTAAATAATTTTTTGTTAAGGCGAGAGTCTTAAAGATATTCTGGAGTGTATAAAGGATATAAAGGGATAATCGGTGGGTAGAAAATTGTTAAGTGACATAAATTCGATGTAATCTTTAACTAATGAATATCTAGATTCTAGATATAATTAAACCGTTGGTAACGTTTTCTAATGGGGGTTTCTAATCATTGATTCAAATATTTTTCTGTTAATCGGAGAGTTTTAGAAATATTCTGGACGGTTTGACGGATATGAAAGGTTAATCGGTGGGCAGAAGATTGTTAAGTGACATCAGAGTCTCAGAGATATTCTGGGCGGTATGATGTATATAAAGGGTTAATCGGTGGGTAGAAAATTGTTAAGTGACATAAATTCGATGTAATCTTTAACTAATGAATATCTAGAATCAAGATATAATTAAACCGTTGGTAACGCTTTCTAATAGGGGTTCCTAATCGTATATTTAAATATTTTTTTGTTAATGCTAGAGTCTTAAAGATATTCTGGATGGCAGGAACGTTAATCATTGGGAGAGACTTAGAGATATTCTGAACGGTATAAAGGATATAAATACTTAATCCGGGGGCAGAAAATTGTTAAAAGACATAAATTCGATGTAATCTTTAACTAATGAATATCTAAAATCAAGATATAATTAAACCGTTGGTAACTTTTTCTAATATGGGTTACTTATCGTATATTTAAATATTTTCATGTTAATGCGAGAGTCTTAGAGATATTGTGGACGGTATAAAGGATATAATGGTTTAATCGGTGGGCAGAAAATTGTTAAGTGACATAAATTCGAAGTAATCTTTAACTAATGAATATCTAGAATGAAGATATAATTAAACCTTTGGTAACGTTTTCTAATAGGGGTTCCTAATCGTATATTTAAATATTTTTCTGTTAATGGGAGCGTCTTAAAAATATTCTGGACGGTATAAAGGATATAATGGTTTAATCGGTGGGCAGAAAATTGTTGAGTGACATAAATTCGATGTAATCTTTAACTAATGAATATCTAGAATGAAGATATAATTAAACCGTTGGTAAAGTTTACTTATAGGGTTTCCTAAACGTATATTTAAATATTTTTTTGTTAATGCGAGAGTCTCAGAGATATTCTGGGCGGTATGAAGGATATAAAGGGATAATCGTTGGGTAGAAAATTTTTAAGTAACATAAATTCGATGTAATCTTTAACTAATGAATATCTAGAATCAAGATATAATTAAACCGTTGGTAACGTTTTCTAATAGGGGTTCCTAATCGTATATTTAAATATTTTTCTGTTAATGGGAGAGTCTTAAAAATATTCTGGACGGTATAAAGGATATAATGGTTTAATCGGTGGGCAGAAAATTGTTGAGTGACATAAATTCGATGTAATCTTTAACCAATGAATATCTAGAATGAAGATAGAATTAAACCGTTGGTAAAGTTTTCTTATAGGGGTTCCTAAACGTATATATAAATATTTTTCTGTTAATGGGAGAGTCTTAAAAATATTCTGGACGGTATAAAGGATATTATGGTTTAATCGGTGGGCAGAAAATTGTTGAGTGACATAAATTCGATGTAATCTTTAACTAATGAATATCTAGAATGAAGATAGAATTAAACCGTTGGTAAAGTTTTCTTATAGGGGTTCCTAAACGTATATATAAATATTTTTCTGTTAATGGGAGAGTCTTACAAATATTCTGGACGGTATAAAGGATATAAAAGCTTAATCGGTGGGTAGAAAATTGTTGAGTGACATAAATTCGATGTAATCTTTAACTAATGAATATCTAGAATGAAGATATAATTAAACCGTTGGTAAAGTTTACTTATAGGGTTTCCTAAACGTATATTTAAATATTTTTTTGTTAATGCGAGAGTCTCAGAGATATTCTGGGCGGTATGAAGGATATAAAGGGATAACAGTTGGGTAGAAAATTTTTAAGTGACATAAATTCGATGTAATCTTTAACTAATGAATATCTAGAATGAAGATATAATTAAACCGTTGGTAAAGTTTACTTATAGGGGTTCCTAATCGTATATTTAAATATTTTTCTGTTAATGGGAGAGTCTTAAAAATATTCTGGACGGTGTAAAGGATATAAAAGGTTAATCGGTGGGCAGACATTTTTTAAGTGACATAAATTCCATGTAATCGAATTTAACTAATGAATATCTAGATTCAAGATATAATTAAACCGTTGGTAACGTTTTCTAATAGGGGTTCCTAATCGTATATTTGAATATTTTTCTGTTAATGGGAGAGTCTTAAAAATTTTCTGGACGGTATAAAGGATATAATGGTTTAATCGGTGTGCAGTAAATTGTTGAGTGACATAAATTCGAAGTAATCTTTAACTAATGAATATCTAGAATGAAGATATAATTAAACCGTTGGTAAAGTTTACTTATAGGGTTTCCTAAACGTATATTTAAATATTTTTTTGTTAATGGGAGAGTCTTGAAAATTCTCTGGACGGTACAAAGGATATAATGGTTTAATCGTTGGGAAGAATATTTTTAAGTGACATAAATTCGATGTAATCTTTAACTAATGAATATCTAGAATCAAGATATAATTAAACCGTTGGTAACGTTTTCTAATAGGGGTTCCTAATCGTATATTTAAATATTTTTCTGTTAATGGGAGAGTCTTAAAAATATTCTGGACGGTATAAAGGATATAATGGTTTAATCGGTGGGCAGAAAATTGTTGAGTGACATAAATTCGATGTAATCATTAACTAATGAATATCTAGAATGAAGATATAATTAAACCGTTGGTAAAGTTTTCGTATAGGGGTTCCTAAACGTATATTTGAATATTTTTCTGTTAATGGGAGAGTCTTAAAAATATTCTGGACGGTATAAAGGATATAATGGTTTAATCGGTGGGCAGAAAATTGTTGAGTGACATAAATTCGAAGTAATCTCTAACTAATGAATATCTAGAATGAAGATATAATTGAACCGTTGGTAAAGTTTACTTATAGGTGTTACTAAACGTATATTTAAATATTTTTCTGTTAATGGGAGAGTCTTAAAAATATTCTGGACGGTATAAAGGATATAATGGTTTAATCGGTGGGCAGAAAATTGTTGAGTGACATAAATTCGATGTAATCTTTAACTAATGAATATCTAGAATCAAGATATAATTAAACCGTTGGTAACGTTTTCTAATAGGTGTTCCTAATCGTGTATTTAAATATTTTCATGTTAATGCGAGAGTCTTAGAGATATTCTGAACGGTATAAAGGATATAAATACTTAATCCGGGGGCAGAAAATTGTTAAAAGACATAAATTCGATGTAATCTTTAACTAATGAATATCTAAAATCAAGATATAATTAAACCGTTGGTAACTTTTTCTAATATGGGTTACTTATCGTATATTTAAATATGTTTTTGTTAATGGGAGAGCCTAAAAATATTCTGGATGGGTATAAAGGATATAATGGTTTAATCGGTAGGCAGAAAATTGTTAAGTGACATAAATTTGATGTAATCTTTAACTAATGAATATCTAGAATGAAGATATAATTAAACCTTTGGTAACGTTTTCTAATAGGGGTTACTTATCGTATATTTAAATATTTTCATGTTAATGCGAGAGTCTTAGAGATATTGTGGACGGTATAAAGGATATAATGGTTTAATCGGTGGGCAGAAAATTGTTAAGTGACATAAATTCGAAGTAATCTTTAACTAATGAATATCTAGAATGAAGATATAATTAAACCTTTGGTAACGTTTTCTAATAGGGGTTCCTAATCGTATATTTAAATATTTTTCTGTTAATGGGAGCGTCTTAAAAATATTCTGGACGGTATAAAGGATATAATGGTTTAATCGGTGGGCAGAAAATTGTTGAGTGACATAAATTCGATGTAATCTTTAACTAATGAATATCTAGAATGAAGATATAATTAAACCGTTGGTAAAGTTTACTTATAGGGTTTCCTAAACGTATATTTAAATATTTTTTTGTTAATGCGAGAGTCTCAGAGATATTCTGGGCGGTATGAAGGATATAAAGGGATAATCGTTGGGTAGAAAATTTTTAAGTAACATAAATTCGATGTAATCTTTAACTAATGAATATCTAGAATCAAGATATAATTAAACCGTTGGTAACGTTTTCTAATAGGGGTTCCTAATCGTATATTTAAATATTTTTCTGTTAATGGGAGAGTCTTAAAAATATTCTGGACGGTATAAAGGATATAAAAGGTTAATCGGTGGGCAGAAATTTTTTAAGTGATATAAATTCCATGTAATCGAATTTAACTAATGAATATCTAGATTCAAGATATAATTAAACCGTTGGTAACGTTTTCTAATAGGGGTTCCTAATCGTATATTTGAATATTTTTCTGTTAATGGGAGAGTCCTAAAAATTTTCTGGACGGTATAAAGGATATAATGGTTTAATCGGTGTGCAGAAAATTGTTGAGTGACATAAATTCGTTGTAATCTTTAACTAATGAATATCTAGAATGAAGATAGAATTAAACCGTTGGTAAAGTTTTCTTACAGGGGTTCCTAATCGTGTTTTTAAATATTTTCATGTTAATGCGAGAGTCTTAGAGATATTCTGGATGGTATGAAGGATTTAAAGGATTAATCGGTGGGAGAAAATTGTTAAGTGACATAAATTCGATGTAATCTTTAACTAATGAATATCTAGATTCAAGATATAATTAAACCGTTGGTAACGTTTTCTAATGGGGGTTTCTAATCATTGATTCAAATATTTTTCTGTTAATCGGAGAGTTTTAGAAATATTCTGGACGGTTTGACGGACATAAAAGGTTAATCGGTGGGCAGAAAATTGTTAACTGACATAAATTTGATGTAATCTTTAACTAATGAATATCTAGAATGAAGATATAATTAAACCTTTGGTAACGTTTTCTAATAGGGGTTCCTAATCGTATATTTAAATATTTTCATGTTAATGCGAGAGTCTTAGAGATATTCTGGATGGTATGAAGGATTTAATGGTTTAATCGGTGGGCAGAAAATTGTTGAGTGACATAAATTCGAAGTAATCTTTAACTAATGAATATCTAGAATGAAGATATAATTAAACCGTTGGTAACTTTTTCTAATATGGGTTACTTATCGTATATTTAAATATGTTTTTGTTAATGGGAGAGCCTAAAAATATTCTGGATGGGTATAAAGGATATAATGGTTTAATCGGTAGGCAGAAAATTGTTAAGTGACATAAATTTGATGTAATCTTTAACTAATGAATATCTAGAATGAAGATATAATTAAACCTTTGGTAACGTTTTCTAATAGGGGTTACTTATCGTATATTTAAATATTTTCATGTTAATGCGAGAGTCTTAGAGATATTGTGGACGGTATAAAGGATATAATGGTTTAATCGGTGGGCAGAAAATTGTTAAGTGACATAAATTCGAAGTAATCTTTAACTAATGAATATCTAGAATGAAGATATAATTAAACCTTTGGTAACGTTTTCTAATAGGGGTTCCTAATCGTATATTTAAATATTTTTCTGTTAATGGGAGCGTCTTAAAAATATTCTGGACGGTATAAAGGATATAATGGTTTAATCGGTGGGCAGAAAATTGTTGAGTGACATAAATTCGATGTAATCTTTAACTAATGAATATCTAGAATGAAGATATAATTAAACCGTTGGTAAAGTTTACTTATAGGGTTTCCTAAACGTATATTTAAATATTTTTTTGTTAATGCGAGAGTCTCAGAGATATTCTGGGCGGTATGAAGGATATAAAGGGATAATCGTTGGGTAGAAAATTTTTAAGTAACATAAATTCGATGTAATCTTTAACTAATGAATATCTAGAATCAAGATATAATTAAACCGTTGGTAACGTTTTCTAATAGGGGTTCCTAATCGTATATTTAAATATTTTTCTGTTAATGGGAGAGTCTTAAAAATATTCTGGACGGTATAAAGGATATAAAAGGTTAATCGGTGGGCAGAAATTTTTTAAGTGACATAAATTCCATGTAATCGAATTTAACTAATGAATATCTAGATTCAAGATATAATTAAACCGTTGGTAACGTTTTCTAATAGGGGTTCCTAATCGTATATTTGAATATTTTTCTGTTAATGGGAGAGTCCTAAAAATTTTCTGGACGGTATAAAGGATATAATGGTTTAATCGGTGTGCAGAAAATTGTTGAGTGACATAAATTCGTTGTAATCTTTAACTAATGAATATCTAGAATGAAGATAGAATTAAACCGTTGGTAAAGTTTTCTTACAGGGGTTCCTAATCGTGTTTTTAAATATTTTCATGTTAATGCGAGAGTCTTAGAGATATTCTGGATGGTATGAAGGATTTAAAGGATTAATCGGTGGGAGAAAATTGTTAAGTGACATAAATTCGATGTAATCTTTAACTAATGAATATCTAGATTCAAGATATAATTAAACCGTTGGTAACGTTTTCTAATGGGGGTTTCTAATCATTGATTCAAATATTTTTCTGTTAATCGGAGAGTTTTAGAAATATTCTGGACGGTTTGACGGACATAAAAGGTTAATCGGTGGGCAGAAAATTGTTAACTGACATAAATTTGATGTAATCTTTAACTAATGAATATCTAGAATGAAGATATAATGAAACCTTTGGTAACGTTTTCTAATAGGGGTTCCTAATCGTATATTTAAATATTTTTCTGTTAATGGGAGAGTCTTAAAAATATTCTGGACGGTATAAAGGATATAATGGTTTAATCGGTGTGCAGAAAATTGTTGAGTGACATAAATTCGAAGTAATCTTTAACTAATGAATATCTAGAATGAAGATATAATTAAACCGTTGGTAACGTTTTCTAATAGGGGTTCCTAATCATGTTTTTAAATATTTTCATGTTAATGCGAGAGTCTTAGAGATATTCTGGATGGTATGAAGGATTTAAAGGATTAATCGGTGGGTAGAAAATTGTTAAGTGACATAAATTCGATGTAATCTTTAACTAATGAATATCTAGATTCAAGATATAATTAAACCGTTGGTAACGTTTTCTAATGGGGGTTTCTAATCATTGATTCAAATATTTTTCTGTTAATCGGAGAGTTTTAGAAATATTCTGGACGGTATAAAGGATATAATGGTTTAATCGGTGAGCAAGAAATTGTTGAGTGACATAAATTCGATGTAATCTTTAACTAATTAATATCTAGAATGAAGATATAATTAAACCGTTGGTAAAGTTTTCTTATAGGGGTTCCTAAACGTATATTTAAATATTTTCATGTTAATGCGAGAGTCTTAGAGATATTCTGGAGGGTATGAAGGATTTAAAGGATTAATCGGTGGGTAGAAAATTGTTAAGTAACATAAATTCGATGTAATCTTTAACTAATGAATATCTAGATTCAAGATATAATTAAACCGTTGGTAACGTTTTCTAATGGGGGTTTCTAATCATTGATTCAAATATTTTTCTGTTAATCGGAGAGTTTTAGAAATATTCTGGACGGTTTGACGGACATAAAAGGTTAATCAGTGGGCAGAAAATTGTTAAGTGACATAAATTTGATGTAATCTTTAACTAATGAATATCTAGAATGAAGATATAATTAAACCTTTGGTAACGTTTTCTAATAGGGGTTCCTAAACGTATATTTAAATATTTTTATGTTAATGCGAGAGTCTTAGAGATATTTTGGAGGGTATGAAGGATTTAAAGGATTAATCGGTGGGTAGAAAATTGTTAAGTAACATAAATTCTATGTAATCTTTAACTAATGAATATCTAGAATCAAGATATAATTAAACCGTTGGTAACGTCTTCTAATAGGGGTTTCTAATCATTGATTTAAATATTTTTCTGTTAATCGGAGAGTTTTAGAGATATTCTGGACGGTTTGACGGATATAAAAGGTTAATCGGTAGGCAGAAAATTGTTAAGTGACATAAATTCTATGTAATCTTTAACTAATGAATATCTAGAATGAAGATATAATTAAACCGTTGGTAACGTTTTCTAATATGGGTTACTTATCGTATATTTAAATATTTTCATGTTAATGCGAGAGTCTTAGAGATATTGTGGACGGTATAAAGGATATAATGGTTTAATCGGTGGGCAGAAAATTGTTAAGTGAAATAAATTCGAAGTAATCTTTAACTAATGAATATCTAGAATGAAGATATAATTAAACCGTTGGTAACGTTTTCTAATAGTGGTTCCTAATCGTATATTTAAATATTTTTCTGTTAATGGGAGAGCCTCAAAATATTCTGGACGGTATAAAGGATATAATGGTTTAATCGGTGCGCAGAAAATTGTTGAGTGACATAAATTCGATGTAATGTTTAAATAATGAATGTCTAGAATGAAGATATAATTAAACCGTTGGTAAAGTTTACTTATAGGGGTTCCTAAACGTATATTTAATTTTTTTTTTGTTAATGCGAGAGTCTCAGATATATTCTGGGCGGTATGAAGGATATAAAGGATTAATCGGTGGACAGAAAATTGTTGAGTGACATAAATTCGATGTAATCTCTAACTATTGAATATCTAGAATGAAGATATAATTAAACCTTTCGTAAAGTTTTCTTATAGGAGTTCCTAAACGTATATATAAATATTTTTCTGTTAATGGGAGAGTCTTAAAAATTTTCTGGACGGTATAAAGGGTATAATGGTTTAATCGGTGGGGAGAAAATTGTTGAGTGACATAAATGCTATGTAATCTTTAACTAATGAATATCTCGAATCAAGATATAATTAAACCGTTGGTAACGTTTTCTAATTGGGGTTCCTAATCGTAAATTTAAATATTTTCATGTTAATGCGAGAGTCTTAGAGATATTGTGGAGGGTATGAAGGATTTAAAGGATTAGTCGGTGGGTAGAAAATTGTTAAGTAACATAAATTCTATGTAATCTTTAACTAATGAATATCTAGAATCAAGATATAATTAAACCGTTGGTAACGTCTTCTAATACGGGTTTCTAATCATTGATTTAAATATTTTTCTGTTAATCGGAGAGTTTTAGAGATATTCTGGACTGCTTGACGGATATAAAAGGTTAATCGGTGGGCAGAAAATTGTTAAGTGACATCAGAGTCTCAGAGATATTCTGGGCGGTATGAAGGATATAACGGGATAATCGGTGGGTAGAAAATTGTTAAGTGACATAAATTCGATGTAATCTTTAACTAATGAATATCTAGAATGAAGATATTATTAAACCATCGGTAACGTTTTCTAATAGGGGTTCCTAATCGTATATTTAAATATTTTTCTATAAATGGGAGAGTCTTAGAGATATTCTGGAGGGTATGAAGGATATAAAGGGTTAATCGGTGGGTAGAAAATTCTTAAGTGACATAAATTCGATGTAATTTTTAACTAATGCGTATCTATATCACGATATAATCCAACCGGTGGTAACGTTTTCTTATAGGGGTTCCTAACCGTATATTTAAATATTTTTTTGTTAATTGGAGAGTCTTAGATATATTCTGGACGGTATAAAGGGTGTAAATGCATAATCGGTGGGCAGAAAATTACTAAGTGACGTAAATTCTATGTAATCTTTAACTAATGAATATCTAGAATCAAGATATAATTAAACCGTTGGTAACGTCTTCTAATAGGGGTTTCTAATCATTGATTTAAATATTTTTCTGTTAATCGGAGAGTTTTAGAGATATTGTGGAGGTTATGAAGGATTTAAAGGATTAATCGGTGGGTAGAAAATTGTTGAGTGACATAAATTCGATGGAATCTTTAACTAATGAATATCTAGAATGAAGATATAATTAAACCCTTGGTAATATATTCTAATAGAGGTTCCTAAACGTATATTTAAATAATTTTTTGTTAATGCGAGAGTCTTAGAGATATTTTGGAGGGTATGAAGGATTTAAAGGATTAATCGGTGGGTAGAAAATTGTTAAGTGACATCAGAGTCTCAGAGATATTCTGGGCGGTATGAAGGATATAACGGGATAATCGGTGGGTAGAAAATTGTTAAGTGACATAAATTCGATGTAATCTTTAACTAATGAATATCTAGACTGAAGATATAATTAAACCGTTGGTAACGTTTTCTAATAGGGGTTTCTAATCGTAGATTTAAATATTTTTCTGTTAATGGGAGAGTTTTAGAGATATTCTGGGCGGTATGACGGATATAAAAGGTTAATCGGTGGGCAGAAAATTGTTAAGTGACATCAGAGTCTCAGAGATATTCTGGACGGTATAAAGGGTGTAAATGCATAATCGGTGGGTAGAAAATTGTTAAGTAACATAAATTCTATGTAATCTTTAACTAATTAATATCTAGAATCAAGATATCATTAAACCGTTGGTAACGTCTTCTGATAGGGGTTTCTAATCATTGATTTAAATATTTTTCTGTTAATCGGAGAGTTTTAGAGATATTCTGGACGGTTTGACGGATATAAAAGGTTAATCGGTGGGCAGAAAATTGTTAAGTGACATCAGAGTCTCAGAGATATTCTGGGCGGTATGAAGGATATAACGGGATAATCGGTGGGTAGAAAATTGTTAAGTTTAATAAATTCGATGTAATCTTTAACTAATGAATATCTAGAATCAAGATATAATTAAACCGTTGGTAACGTTTTCTAATAGGGGTTCCTAATCGTATATTTAAATATTTTCATGTTAATGCGAGAGTCTTATAGATATTGTGGAGGGTATGAAAGATTTAAAGGATTAATCGATGGGTAGAAAATTGTTAAGTAACATAAATTCTATGTAATCTTCAACTAATGAATATCTAGAATCAAGATATAATTAAACCGTTGGTAACGTCTTCTAATAGGGGTTTCTAATCATTGATTTAAATATTTTTGTGTTAATCGGAGAGTTTTAGAGATATTCTGGACAGTTTGACGGATATAAAGGGTTAATCGGTGGGTAGAAAATTCTTAAGTGACATAAATTCGATGTAATTTTTAACTAATGAGTATCTATATCACGATATAATCCAACCGTTGGTAACGTTTTCTTATAGGGGTTCCTAACCGTATATTTAAATATTTTTTTGTTAATGGGAGAGTCTTAGAGATATTCTGGAGGGCATGAAGTATATAAAGGGTTAATCGGTGGGTAGAAAATTTATTAAGTGACATAAATTCGATGTAATTTTTAACTAATGAATATCTAGAATCAAGATATAAATAAACCATCTGTAACGTTTTTAATAGGGGTTCCTAACCGTATATTTAAATATTTTTTTGTTAATGGGAGAGTCTTAGAGATATTCTGGAGGGCATGAAGTATATAAAGGGTTAATCGGTGGGTAGAAAATTGTTAAGTGACATAAATTCGATGTAATCTTTAACTAAAGAATATCTAGATTCAAGATATAATTAAACCATCGGTAACGATTTCTAATAGGGGTTCCTAATCGTATATTTAAATATTTTTCTATAAATGGGAGAGTCTTAGAGATATTCTGGAGGGTATGAAGGATATAAAGGGTTAATCGGTGGGTAGAAAATTCTTAAGTGACATAAATTCGATGTAATTTTTAACGAATGAGTATCTATATGACGATATAATCCAACCGTTGGTAACGTTTTCTTATAGGGGTTCCTAACCGTATATTTAAATATTTTTTTGTTAATGGGAGAGTCTTAGAGATATTCTGGAGGGCATGAAGTATATAAAGGGTTAATCGGTGGGTGGAAAATTGTTAAGTGACATAAATTCGATGTAATCTTTAACTAATGAATATTTAGAATCAAGATATAATTAAACCATCGGTAACATTTTCTAATAGGGGTTCCTAATCGTATATTTAAATATTTTATTGTTAGTGGGAGAGTCTTAGAGATATTCTGAACGGCATAAAGGATATAAATACTTAATCCGTGGGCAGAAAATTGTTAAGTGACATAAATTCTATGTAATCTTTAACTAATGAATATCTAGAATCAAGATATAATTAAACCGTTGGTAACGTTTTCTAATAGGGGTTTCTAATCGTAGATTTAAATATTTTTCTGTTAATGGGAGATTTTTAGAGATATTCTGGACGGTATGACGAATATAAAACGTAAATCATTGGGTAGAAAATTGTTGAGTGACATAAACTCGATGTAATCTTTAACTAATGAATATCTAGAATCAAGATATAATTAAACCGTTGGTAACGTTTTCTAATAGGGGTTCCTAATCGTATATTTAAATATTTTGATGTTAATGCGAGAGTCTTAGAGATATTCTGAACGGTATAAAGGTTATAAATACTTAATCCGAGGGCTGAAAATTGTTAAGTGACATAAATTCAATGTAATCTTTAACTAATGAATATCTAGAATCAAGATATAATTACACCATCGGTAACGTTTTCTAATAGGGGTTCCTAATCGTATATTTAAATATTTTTTTGTTAATGGGAGAGTCTTAGAGATATTCTGGACGGTATAAAGGGTGTAAATGCATAATCGGTGGGCAGAAAATTACTAAGTGACATAAATTCGATGTGATCTTTAACTAATGAATATCTAGAATCAAGATATAATTAAACCGTTGGTAACGTTTTCTAATAGGAGTTTCTAATCGTAGATTTAAATATTTTTCTGTTAATGGGAGAGTTTTAGAGATATTCTGGACGGTATGACGGATATAAAACGTTAATCGTTGGGAGAGACTTAGAGATATTCTGAACGGTATAAAGGATATAAATACTTAATCCGTGGGCAGAAAATTGTTAAGTGACATAAATTCAATGTAATCTTTGACTAAAGAATATCTAGATTCAAGATATAATTAAACCATCGGTAACGATTTCTAATAGGGGTTCCTAATCGTATATTTAAATATTTTTCTATAAATGGGAGAGTCTTAGAGATATTCTGGAGGGTATGATGGATATAAAGGGTTAATCGGTGGGTAGAAAATTCTTAAGTGACATAAATTCGATGTAATTTTTAACTAATGAATATCTAGAATCAAGATATAATTAAACCTTTGGTAACGTTTTCTAATAGGGGTTCCTAATCGTATATTTAAATATTTTATTGTTAGTGGGAGAGTCTTAGAGATATTCTGGAGGGTATGAAGGATATAAAGGGTTAATCGGTGGGTAGAAAATTCTTAAGTGACATAAATTCGATGTAATTTTTAACTAATGAGTATCTATATCACGATATAATCCAACCGTTGGTAACGTTTTCTTATAGGGGTTCCTAACCGTATATTTAAATATTTTTTTGTTAATGGGAGAGTCTTAGAGATATTCTGGAGGGCATGAAGTATATAAAGGGTTAATCGGTGAGTAGAAAATTTATTAAGTGACATAAATTCGATGTAATTTTTAACTAATGAATATCTAGAATCAAGATATAAATAAACCATCTGTAACGTTTTTAATAGGGGTTCCTAACCGTATATTTAAATATTTTTTTGTTAATGGGAGAGTCTTAGAGATATTCTGGAGGGCATGAAGTATATAAAGGGTTAATCGGTGGGTAGAAAATTGTTAAGTGACATAAATTCGATGTAATCTTTAACTAAAGAATATCTAGATTCAAGATATAATTAAACCATCGGTAACGATTTCTAATAGGGGTTCCTAATCGTATATTTAAATATTTTTCTATAAATGGGAGAGTCTTAGAGATATTCTGGAGGGTATGAAGGATATAAAGGGTTAATCGATGGGTAGAAAATTCTTAAGTGACATAAATTCGATGTAATTTTTAACTAATGAGTATCTATATGACGATATAATCCAACCGTTGGTAACGTTTTCTTATAGGGGTTCCTAACCGTATATTTAAATATTTTTTTGTTAATGGGAGAGTCTTAGAGATATTCTGGAGGGCATGAAGTATATAAAGGGTTAATCGGTGGGTGGAAAATTGTTAAGTGACATAAATTCGATGTAATCTTTAACTAATGAATATTTAGAATCAAGATATAATTAAACCATCGGTAACATTTTCTAATAGGGGTTCCTAATCGTATATTTAAATATTTTATAGTTAGTGGGAGAGTCTTAGAGATATTCTGAACGGCATAAAGGATATAAATACTTAATCCGTGGGCAGAAAATTGTTAAGTGACATAAATTCTATGTAATCTTTAACTAATGAATATCTAGAATCAAGATATAATTAAACCGTTGGTAACGTTTTCTAATAGGGGTTTCTAATCGTAGATTTAAATATTTTTCTGTTAATGGGAGAGTTTTAGAGATATTCTGGACGGTATGACGAATATAAAACGTAAATCATTGGGTAGAAAATTGTTGAGTGACATAATCTCGATGTAATCTTTAACTAATGAATATCTAGAATCAAGATATAATTAAACCGTTGGTAACGTTTTCTAATAGGGGTTCCTAATCGTATATTTAAATATTTTTATGTTAATGCGAGAGTCTTAGAGATATTCTGAACGGTATAAAGGTTATAAATACTTAATCCGAGGGCTGAAAATTGTTAAGTGACATAAATTCAATGTAATCTTTAACTAATGAATATCTAGAATCAAGATATAATTACACCATCGGTAACGTTTTCTAATAGGGGTTCCTAATCGTGTTTTTAAATATTTTCATGTTAATGCGAGAGTCTTAGAGATATTCTGGATGGTATGAAGGATTTAAAGGATTAATCGGTGGGTAGAAAATTGTTAAGTGACATAAATTCGATGTAATCTTTAACTAATGAATATCTAGATTCAAGATATAATTAAACCGTTGGTAAAGTTTTCTTATAGGGGTTCCTAAACGTATATTTAAATATTTTTATGTTAATGGGAGAGTCTTAAAAATATTCTGGGCGGTATGACGGATATAAAGGATTAATCGGTGGACAGAAAATTGTTGAGTGACATAAATTCGATGTAATCTCTAATTAATGAATATCTAGAATGAAGATATAATTAAACCTTTGGTAAAGTTTTCTTATAGGAGTTCCTAATCGTGTTTTTAAATATTTTCATGTTAATGCGAGAGTCTTAGAGATATTCTGGATGGTATGAAGGATTTAAAGGATTAATCGGTGGGTAGAAAATTGTTAAGTGACATAAATTCGATGTAATCTTTAACTAATGAATATCTAGATTCAAGATATAATTAAACCGTTGGTAACGTTTTCTAATGGGGGTTTCTAATCATTGATTCAAATATTTTTCTGTTAATGCGAGAGACTTAGAGATATTGTGGAGGGTATGAAGGATTTAAAGGATTAGTCGGTGGGTAGAAAATTGTTAAGTAACATAAATTCTATGTAATCTTTAACTAATGAATATCTAGAATCAAGATATAATTAAACCGTTGGTAACGTCTTCTAATAGGGGTTTCTAATCATTGATTTAAATATTTTTCTGTTAATCGGAGAGTTTTAGAGATATTGTGGAGGTTATGAAGGATTTAAAGGATTAATCGGTGGGTAGAAAATTGTTGAGTGACATAAATTCGATGGAATCTTTAACTAATGAATATGTAGAATGAAGATATAATTAAACCCTTGGTAATATATTCTAATACAGGTTCCTAATCGTATATTTAAATATTTTCATGTTAATGCGAGAGTCTTATAGATATTGTGGAGGGTATGAAAGATTTAAAGGATTAATCGGTGGGTAGAAAATTGTTAAGTAACATAAATTCTATGTAATCTTCAACTAATGAATATCTAGAATCAAGATATAATTAAACCGTTGGTAACGTCTTCTAATAGGGGTTTCTAATCATTGATTTAAATATTTTTGTGTTAATCGGAGAGTTTTAGAGATATTCTGGACAGTTTGACGGATATAAAAGGTTAATCGGTGGGCAGAAAATTGTTAAGTGACATCAGAGTCTCAGAGATTTTCTGGGCGGTATGAAGGATATAACGGAATAATCGGTGTGTACAAAATTATTGAGTGACATAAATTCTATGTAATCTTTAAGTAATGGATATCTAGAATCAAGATATAATTAAACCGTTGGTAACGTTTTCTAATAGGGGTTCCTAATCGTATATTTAAATATTTTTCTGTTAATGGGAGAGTCTTGAAAATTCTCTGGACGGTACAAAGGATATAATGGTTTAATCGGTGAGCAGAAAATTGTTGAGTGACATAAATTCGATGTAATCTTTAACTAATGAATATCTATAATTATGATATAATTAAACCGTTGGTAACGTTTTATAATAGGGGTTTCTAATCATTGATTTAAATATTTTTCTGTTAATCGGAGAGTTTTAGAGATATTCTGGACGGTTTGACGGATATAAAAGGTTAATCGGTGGGCAGAAAATTGTTGAGTGACATCAGAGTCTCAGAGATATTCTGGGCGGTATGAAGGATATAACGGGATAATCGGTGGGTAGAAAATTGTTAAGTTTAATAAATTCGATGTAATCTTTAACTAATGAATATCTAGAATCAAGATATAATTAAACCGTTGGTAACGTTTTCTAATAGGGGTTCCTAATCGTATATTTAAATATTTTCATGTTAATGCGAGAGTCTTATAGATATTGTGGAGGGTATGAAGGATTTAAAGGATTAATCGGTGGGTAGAAAATTGTTAAGTAACATAAATTCTATGTAATCTTTAACTAATGAATATCTAGAATCAAGATATAATTAAACCGTTGGTAACGTCTTCTAATAGGGGTTTCTAATCATTGATTTAAATATTTTTCTGTTAATCGGAGAGTTTTAGAGATATTCTGGACTGCTTGACGGATATAAAAGGTTAATCGGTGAGCAGAAAATTGTTAAGTGACATCAGAGTCTCAGAGATATTCTGGGCGGTATGAAGGATATAACGGGATAATCGGTGGGTAGAAAATTGTTAAGTGCCATAAATTCGATGTAATCTTTAACTAATGAATATCTAGAATGAAGATATAATTAAACCGTAGGTAACGATTTCTAATAGGGGTTCCTAATCGTTTATTTAAATATTTTTCTATAAATGGGAGAGTCTTAGAGATATTCTGGAGTGTATGAAGTATATAAAGGGTTAATCGGTGTGTACAAAATTATTAAGTGACATAAATTCTATGTAATCTTTAAGTAATGGATATCTAGAATCAAGATATAATTAAACCGTTGGTAACGTTTTCGAATAGGGGTTTCTAATCGTAGATTTAAATATTTTTCTGTTAATGGGAGAGTTTTAGAGATATTCTGGAGGGTATGAAGGATATAAAGGGTTAATCGGTGGGTAGAAAATTCTTAAGTGACATAAATTCGATGTAATTTTTAACTAATGCGTATCTATATCACGATATAATCCAACCGGTGGTAACGTTTTCTTATAGGGGTTCCTAACCGTATATTTAAATATTTTCTTGTTAATTGGAGAGTCTTAGAGATATTCTGGACGGTATAAAGGGTGTAAATGCATAATCGGTGGGCAGAAAATTACTAAGTGACATAAATTCTATGTAATCTTTAACTAATGAATATCTAGAATCAAGATATAATTAAACCGTTGGTAACGTTTTCTAATAGGGGTTCCTAACCGTATACTTAAGTATTTTTTTGTTAATGCTAGAGTCGTAAAAATATTCTGGAGGGCATGAAGTATATAAAGGGTTAATCGGAGGGTAGAAAATTATTAAGTGACATAAATTCGATGTAATCTTTAACTAATGAATATCTAGAATCAAGATATAATTAAACCATCGGTAACGTTTTCTAATAGGGGTTCCTAATCGTATATTTAAATATTTTTCTATAAATGGGAGAGTCTTAGAGATATTCTGGAGGGTATGAAGGATATAAAGGGTTAATCGGTGGGTAGAAAATTCTTAAGTGACATAAATTCGATGTAATTTTTAACTAATGAGTATCTATATCACGATATAATCCAACCGTTGGTAACGTTTTCTTATAGGGGTTCCTAACCGTATATTTAAATATTTTTTTGTTAATGGGAGAGTCTTAGAGATATTCTGGAGGGCATGAAGTATATAAAGGGTTAATCGGTGGGTAGAAAATTTATTAAGTGACATAAATTCGATGTAATTTTTAACTAATGAATATCTAGAATCAAGATATAAATAAACCATCTGTAACGTTTTTAATAGGGGTTCCTAACCGTATATTTAAATATTTTTTTGTTAATGGGAGAGTCTTAGAGATATTCTGGAGGGCATGAAGTATATAAAGGGTTAATCGGTGGGTAGAAAATTGTTAAGTGACATAAATTCGATGTAATCTTTAACTAAAGAATATCTAGATTCAAGATATAATTAAACCATCGGTAACGATTTCTAATAGGGGTTCCTAATCGTATATTTAAATATTTTTCTATAAATGGGAGAGTCTTAGAGATATTCTGGAGGGTATGAAGGATATAAAGGGTTAATCGGTGGGTAGAAAATTCTTAACTGACATAAATTCGATGTAATTTTTAACTAATGAGTATCTATATGACGATATAATCCAACCGTTGGTAACGTTTTCTTATAGGGGTTCCTAACCGTATATTTAAATATTTTTTTGTTAATGGGAGAGTCTTAGAGATATTCTGGAGGGCATGAAGTATATAAAGGGTTAATCGGTGGGTGGAAAATTGTTAAGTGACATAAATTCGATGTAATCTTTAACTAATGAATATTTAGAATCAAGATATAATTAAACCATCGGTAACATTTTCTAATAGGGGTTCCTAATCGTATATTTAAATATTTTATAGTTAGTGGGAGAGTCTTAGAGATATTCTGAACGGCATAAAGGATATAAATACTTAATCCGTGGGCAGAAAATTGTTAAGTGACATAAATTCTATGTAATCTTTAACTAATGAATATCTAGAATCAAGATATAATTAAACCGTTGGTAACGTTTTCTAATAGGGGTTTCTAATCGTAGATTTAAATATTTTTCTGTTAATGGGAGAGTTTTAGAGATATTCTGGACGGTATGACAAATATAAAACGTAAATCATTGGGTAGAAAATTGTTGAGTGACATAATCTCGATGTAATCTTTAACTAATGAATATCTAGAATCAAGATATAATTAAACCGTTGGTAACGTTTTCTAATAGGGGTTCCTAATCGTATATTTAAATATTTTTATGTTAATGCGAGAGTCTTAGAGATATTCTGAACGGTATAAAGGTTATAAATACTTAATCCGAGGGCTGAAAATTGTTAAGTGACATAAATTCAATGTAATCTTTAACTAATGAATATCTAGAATCAAGATATAATTACACCATCGGTAACGTTTTCTTATAGGGGTTCCTAAACGTATATTTAAATATTTTTATGTTAATGGGAGAGTCTTAAAAATATTCTGGGCGGTATGAAGGATATAAAGGATTAATCGGTGGACAGAAAATTGTTGAGTGACATAAATTCGATGTAATCTCTAACTAATGAATATCTAGAATGAAGATATAATTAAACCTTTGGTAAAGTTTTCTTATAGGAGTTCCTAATCGTGTTTTTAAATATTTTCATGTTAATGCGAGAGTCTTAGAGATATTCTGGATGGTTTGAAGGATTTAAAGGATTAATCGGTGGGTAGAAAATTGTTAAGTGACATAAATTCGATGTAATCTTTAACTAATGAATATCTAGATTCAAGATATAATTAAACCGTTGGTAAAGTTTTCTTATAGGGGTTCCTAAACGTATATTTAAATATTTTTATGTTAATGGGAGAGTCTTAAAAATATTCTGGGCGGTATGAAGGATATAAAGGATTAATCGGTGGACAGAAAATTGTTGAGTGACATAAATTCGATGTAATCTCTAACTAATGAATATCTAGAATGAAGATATAATTAAACCTTTGGTAAAGTTTTCTTATAGGAGTTCCTAATCGTGTTTTTAAATATTTTCATGTTAATGCGAGAGTCTTAGAGATATTCTGGATGGTATGAAGGATTTAAAGGATTAATCGGTGGGTAGAAAATTGTTAAGTGACATAAATTCGATGTAATCTTTAACTAATGAATATCTAGATTCAAGATATAATTAAACCGTTGGTAACGTTTTCTAATGGGGGTTTCTAATCATTGATTCAAATATTTTTCTGTTAATGCGAGAGACTTAGAGATATTGTGGAGGGTATGAAGGATTTAAAGGATTAGTCGGTGGGTAGAAAATTGTTAAGTTTAATAAATTCGATGTAATCTTTAACTAATGAATATCTAGAATCAAGATATAATTAAACCGTTGGTAACGTCTTCTAATAGGGGTTTCTAATCGTATATTTAAATATTTTCATGTTAATGCGAGAGTCTTATAGATATTGTGGAGGGTATGAAGGATTTAAAGGATTAATCGGTGGGTAGAAAATTGTTAAGTAACATAAATTCTATGTAATCTTTAACTAATGAATATCTAGAATCAAGATATAATTAAACCGTTGGTAACGTCTTCTAATAGGGGTTTCTAATCATTGATTTAAATATTTTTCTGTTAATCGGAGAGTTTTAGAGATATTGTGGAGGTTATGAAGGATTTAAAGGATTAATCGGTGGGTAGAAAATTGTTGAGTGACATAAATTCGATGGAATCTTTAACTAATGAATATCTAGAATGAAGATATAATTAAACCCTTGGTAATATATTCTAATAGAGGTTCCTAAACGTATATTTAAATAATTTTTTGTTAATGCGAGAGTCTTAGAGATATTTTGGAGGGTATGAAGGATTTAAAGGATTAATCGGTGGGTAGAAAATTGTTAAGTGACATCAGAGTCTCAGAGATATTCTGGGCGGTATGAAGGATATAACGGGATAATCGGTGGGTAGAAAATTGTTAAGTGACATAAATTCGATGTAATCTTTAACTAATGAATATCTAGACTGAAGATATAATTAAACCGTTGGTAACGTTTTCTAATAGGGGTTTCTAATCGTAGATTTAAATATTTTTCTGTTAATGGGAGAGTTTTAGAGATATTCTGGGCGGTATGACGGATATAAAAGGTTAATCGGTGGGCAGAAAATTGTTAAGTGACATCAGAGTCTCAGAGATATTCTGGACGGTATAAAGGGTGTAAATGCATAATCGGTGGGTAGAAAATTGTTAAGTAACATAAATTCTATGTAATCTTTAACTAATTAATATCTAGAATCAAGATATCATTAAACCGTTGGTAACGTCTTCTGATAGGGGTTTCTAATCATTGATTTAAATATTTTTCTGTTAATCGGAGAGTTTTAGAGATATTCTGGACGGTTTGACGGATATAAAAGGTTAATCGGTGGGCAGAAAATTGTTAAGTGACATCAGAGTCTCAGAGATATTCTGGGCGGTATGAAGGATATAACGGGATAATCGGTGGGTAGAAAATTGTTAAGTTTAATAAATTCGATGTAATCTTTAACTAATGAATATCTAGAATCAAGATATAATTAAACCGTTGGTAACGTTTTCTAATAGGGGTTCCTAATCGTATATTTAAATATTTTCATGTTAATGCGAGAGTCTTATAGATATTGTGGAGGGTATGAAAGATTTAAAGGATTAATCGATGGGTAGAAAATTGTTAAGTAACATAAATTCTATGTAATCTTCAACTAATGAATATCTAGAATCAAGATATAATTAAACCGTTGGTAACGTCTTCTAATAGGGGTTTCTAATCATTGATTTAAATATTTTTGTGTTAATCGGAGAGTTTTAGAGATATTCTGGACAGTTTGACGGATATAAAAGGTTAATCGGTGGGCAGAAAATTGTTAAGTGACATAAATTCTATGTAATCTTTAACTAATGAATATCTAGATTCAAGATATAATTAAACCGTTGGTAACGTTTTCTAATGGGGGTTTCTAATCATTGATTCAAATATTTTTCTGTTAATGCGAGAGACTTAGAGATATTGTGGAGGGTATGAAGGATTTAAAGGATTAGTCGGTGGGTAGAAAATTGTTAAGTTTAATAAATTCGATGTAATCTTTAACTAATGAATATCTAGAATCAAGATATAATTAAACCGTTGGTAACGTCTTCTAATAGGGGTTTCTAATCGTATATTTAAATATTTTCATGTTAATGCGAGAGTCTTATAGATATTGTGGAGGGTATGAAGGATTTAAAGGATTAATCGGTGGGTAGAAAATTGTTAAGTAACATAAATTCTATGTAATCTTTAACTAATGAATATCTAGAATCAAGATATAATTAAACCGTTGGTAACGTCTTCTAATAGGGGTTTCTAATCATTGATTTAAATATTTTTCTGTTAATCGGAGAGTTTTAGAGATATTGTGGAGGTTATGAAGGATTTAAAGGATTAATCGGTGGGTAGAAAATTGTTGAGTGACATAAATTCGATGGAATCTTTAACTAATGAATATCTAGAATGAAGATATAATTAAACCCTTGGTAATATATTCTAATAGAGGTTCCTAAACGTATATTTAAATATTTTTATGTTAATGCGAGAGTCTTAGAGATATTCTGAACGGTATAAAGGTTATAAATACTTAATCCGAGGGCTGAAAATTGTTAAGTGACATAAATTCAATGTAATCTTTAACTAATGAATATCTAGAATCAAGATATAATTACACCATCGGTAACGTTTTCTTATAGGGGTTCCTAAACGTATATTTAAATATTTTTATGTTAATGGGAGAGTCTTAAAAATATTCTGGGCGGTATGAAGGATATAAAGGATTAATCGGTGGACAGAAAATTGTTGAGTGACATAAATTCGATGTAATCTCTAACTAATGAATATCTAGAATGAAGATATAATTAAACCTTTGGTAAAGTTTTCTTATAGGAGTTCCTAATCGTGTTTTTAAATATTTTCATGTTAATGCGAGAGTCTTAGAGATATTCTGGATGGTTTGAAGGATTTAAAGGATTAATCGGTGGGTAGAAAATTGTTAAGTGACATAAATTCGATGTAATCTTTAACTAATGAATATCTAGATTCAAGATATAATTAAACCGTTGGTAAAGTTTTCTTATAGGGGTTCCTAAACGTATATTTAAATATTTTTATGTTAATGGGAGAGTCTTAAAAATATTCTGGGCGGTATGAAGGATATAAAGGATTAATCGGTGGACAGAAAATTGTTGAGTGACATAAATTCGATGTAATCTCTAACTAATGAATATCTAGAATGAAGATATAATTAAACCTTTGGTAAAGTTTTCTTATAGGAGTTCCTAATCGTGTTTTTAAATATTTTCATGTTAATGCGAGAGTCTTAGAGATATTCTGGATGGTATGAAGGATTTAAAGGATTAATCGGTGGGTAGAAAATTGTTAAGTGACATAAATTCGATGTAATCTTTAACTAATGAATATCTAGATTCAAGATATAATTAAACCGTTGGTAACGTTTTCTAATGGGGGTTTCTAATCATTGATTCAAATATTTTTCTGTTAATGCGAGAGACTTAGAGATATTGTGGAGGGTATGAAGGATTTAAAGGATTAGTCGGTGGGTAGAAAATTGTTAAGTTTAATAAATTCGATGTAATCTTTAACTAATGAATATCTAGAATCAAGATATAATTAAACCGTTGGTAACGTCTTCTAATAGGGGTTTCTAATCGTATATTTAAATATTTTCATGTTAATGCGAGAGTCTTATAGATATTGTGGAGGGTATGAAGGATTTAAAGGATTAATCGGTGGGTAGAAAATTGTTAAGTAACATAAATTCTATGTAATCTTTAACTAATGAATATCTAGAATCAAGATATAATTAAACCGTTGGTAACGTCTTCTAATAGGGGTTTCTAATCATTGATTTAAATATTTTTCTGTTAATCGGAGAGTTTTAGAGATATTGTGGAGGTTATGAAGGATTTAAAGGATTAATCGGTGGGTAGAAAATTGTTGAGTGACATAAATTCGATGGAATCTTTAACTAATGAATATCTAGAATGAAGATATAATTAAACCCTTGGTAATATATTCTAATAGAGGTTCCTAAACGTATATTTAAATAATTTTTTGTTAATGCGAGAGTCTTAGAGATATTTTGGAGGGTATGAAGGATTTAAAGGATTAATCGGTGGGTAGAAAATTGTTAAGTGACATCAGAGTCTCAGAGATATTCTGGGCGGTATGAAGGATATAACGGGATAATCGGTGGGTAGAAAATTGTTAAGTGACATAAATTCGATGTAATCTTTAACTAATGAATATCTAGACTGAAGATATAATTAAACCGTTGGTAACGTTTTCTAATAGGGGTTTCTAATCGTAGATTTAAATATTTTTCTGTTAATGGGAGAGTTTTAGAGATATTCTGGGCGGTATGACGGATATAAAAGGTTAATCGGTGGGCAGAAAATTGTTAAGTGACATCAGAGTCTCAGAGATATTCTGGACGGTATAAAGGGTGTAAATGCATAATCGGTGGGTAGAAAATTGTTAAGTAACATAAATTCTATGTAATCTTTAACTAATTAATATCTAGAATCAAGATATCATTAAACCGTTGGTAACGTCTTCTGATAGGGGTTTCTAATCATTGATTTAAATATTTTTCTGTTAATCGGAGAGTTTTAGAGATATTCTGGACGGTTTGACGGATATAAAAGGTTAATCGGTGGGCAGAAAATTGTTAAGTGACATCAGAGTCTCAGAGATATTCTGGGCGGTATGAAGGATATAACGGGATAATCGGTGGGTAGAAAATTGTTAAGTTTAATAAATTCGATGTAATCTTTAACTAATGAATATCTAGAATCAAGATATAATTAAACCGTTGGTAACGTTTTCTAATAGGGGTTCCTAATCGTATATTTAAATATTTTCATGTTAATGCGAGAGTCTTATAGATATTGTGGAGGGTATGAAAGATTTAAAGGATTAATCGATGGGTAGAAAATTGTTAAGTAACATAAATTCTATGTAATCTTCAACTAATGAATATCTAGAATCAAGATATAATTAAACCGTTGGTAACGTCTTCTAATAGGGGTTTCTAATCATTGATTTAAATATTTTTGTGTTAATCGGAGAGTTTTAGAGATATTCTGGACAGTTTGACGGATATAAAAGGTTAATCGGTGGGCAGAAAATTGTTAAGTGACATAAATTCTATGTAATCTTTAACTAATGAATATCTAGATTCAAGATATAATTAAACCGTTGGTAACGTTTTCTAATGGGGGTTTCTAATCATTGATTCAAATATTTTTCTGTTAATGCGAGAGACTTAGAGATATTGTGGAGGGTATGAAGGATTTAAAGGATTAGTCGGTGGGTAGAAAATTGTTAAGTTTAATAAATTCGATGTAATCTTTAACTAATGAATATCTAGAATCAAGATATAATTAAACCGTTGGTAACGTCTTCTAATAGGGGTTTCTAATCGTATATTTAAATATTTTCATGTTAATGCGAGAGTCTTATAGATATTGTGGAGGGTATGAAGGATTTAAAGGATTAATCGGTGGGTAGAAAATTGTTAAGTAACATAAATTCTATGTAATCTTTAACTAATGAATATCTAGAATCAAGATATAATTAAACCGTTGGTAACGTCTTCTAATAGGGGTTTCTAATCATTGATTTAAATATTTTTCTGTTAATCGGAGAGTTTTAGAGATATTGTGGAGGTTATGAAGGATTTAAAGGATTAATCGGTGGGTAGAAAATTGTTGAGTGACATAAATTCGATGGAATCTTTAACTAATGAATATCTAGAATGAAGATATAATTAAACCCTTGGTAATATATTCTAATAGAGGTTCCTAAACGTATATTTAAATAATTTTTTGTTAATGCGAGAGTCTTAGAGATATTTTGGAGGGTATGAAGGATTTAAAGGATTAATCGGTGGGTAGAAAATTGTTAAGTGACATCAGAGTCTCAGAGATATTCTGGGCGGTATGAAGGATATAACGGGATAATCGGTGGGTAGAAAATTGTTAAGTGACATAAATTCGATGTAATCTTTAACTAATGAATATCTAGACTGAAGATATAATTAAACCGTTGGTAACGTTTTCTAATAGGGGTTTCTAATCGTAGATTTAAATATTTTTCTGTTAATGGGAGAGTTTTAGAGATATTCTGGGCGGTATGACGGATATAAAAGGTTAATCGGTGGGCAGAAAATTGTTAAGTGACATCAGAGTCTCAGAGATATTCTGGACGGTATAAAGGGTGTAAATGCATAATCGGTGGGTAGAAAATTGTTAAGTAACATAAATTCTATGTAATCTTTAACTAATTAATATCTAGAATCAAGATATCATTAAACCGTTGGTAACGTCTTCTGATAGGGGTTTCTAATCATTGATTTAAATATTTTTCTGTTAATCGGAGAGTTTTAGAGATATTCTGGACGGTTTGACGGATATAAAAGGTTAATCGGTGGGCAGAAAATTGTTAAGTGACATCAGAGTCTCAGAGATATTCTGGGCGGTATGAAGGATATAACGGGATAATCGGTGGGTAGAAAATTGTTAAGTTTAATAAATTCGATGTAATCTTTAACTAATGAATATCTAGAATCAAGATATAATTAAACCGTTGGTAACGTTTTCTAATAGGGGTTCCTAATCGTATATTTAAATATTTTCATGTTAATGCGAGAGTCTTATAGATATTGTGGAGGGTATGAAAGATTTAAAGGATTAATCGATGGGTAGAAAATTGTTAAGTAACATAAATTCTATGTAATCTTCAACTAATGAATATCTAGAATCAAGATATAATTAAACCGTTGGTAACGTCTTCTAATAGGGGTTTCTAATCATTGATTTAAATATTTTTGTGTTAATCGGAGAGTTTTAGAGATATTCTGGACAGTTTGACGGATATAAAAGGTTAATCGGTGGGCAGAAAATTGTTAAGTGACATAAATTCTATGTAATCTTTAACTAATGAATATCTAGAATCAAGATATAATTAAACCGTTGGTAACGTTTTCTAATAGGGGTTTCTAATCGTAGATTTAAATATTTTTCTGTTAATGGGATAGTTTTAGAGATATTCTGGACGGTATGACGAATATAAAACGTAAATCATTGGGTAGAAAATTGTTGAGTGACATAATCTCGATGTAATCTTTAACTAATGAATATCTAGAATCAAGATATAATTAAACCGTTGGTAACGTTTTCTAATAGGGGTTCCTAATCGTATATTTAAATATTTTGATGTTAATGCGAGAGTCTTAGAGATATTCTGAACGGTATAAAGGTTATAAATACTTAATCCGAGGGCTGAAAATTGTTAAGTGACATAAATTCAATGTAATATTTAACTAATGAATATCTAGAATCAAGATATAATTACACCATCGGTAACGTTTTCTAATAGGGGTTCCTAATCGTATATTTAAATATTTTTTTGTTAATGGGAGAGTCTTAGAGATATTCTGGACGGTATAAAGGGTGTAAATGCATAATCGGTGGGCAGAAAATTACTAAGTGACATAAATTCGATGTGATCTTTAACTAATGAATATCTAGAATCAAGATATAATTAAACCGTTGGTAACGTTTTCTAATAGGGGTTTCTAATCGTAGATTTAAATATATTTCTGTTAATGGGAGAGTTTTAGAGATATTCTGGACGGTATGACGGATATAAAACGTTAATCATTGGGAGAGACTTAGAGATATTCTGAACGGTCTAAAGGATATAAATACTTAATCCGTGGGCAGAAAATTGTTAAGTGACATAAATTCAATGTAATCTTTAACTAAAGAATATCTAGATTCAAGATATAATTAAACCATCGGTAACGATTTCTAATAGGGGTTCCTAATCGTATATTTAAATATTTTTCTATAAATGGGAGAGTCTTAGAGATATTCTGGAGGGTATGAAGGATATAAAGGGTTAATCGGTGGGTAGAAAATTCTTAAGTGACATAAATTCGATGTAATTTTTAACTAATGAGTATCTATATGACGATATAATCCAACCGTTCGTAACGTTTTCTTATAGGGGTTCCTAACCGTATATTTAAATATTTTTTTGTTAATGGGAGAGTCTTAGAGATATTCTGGACGGTATAAAGGGTGTAAATGCATAATCGGTGGGCAGAAAATTACTAAGTGACATAAATTCGATGTGATCTTTAACTAATGAATATCTAGAATCAAGATATAATTAAACCGTTGGTAACGTTTTCTAATAGGAGTTTCTAATCGTAGATTTAAATATTTTTCTGTTAATGGGAGAGTTTTAGAGATATTCTGGACGGTATGACGGATATAAAACGTTAATCGTTGGGAGAGACTTAGAGATATTCTGAACGGTATAAAGGATATAAATACTTAATCCGTGGGCAGAAAATTGTTAAGTGACATAAATTCAATGTAATCTTTGACTAAAGAATATCTAGATTCAAGATATAATTAAACCATCGGTAACGATTTCTAATAGGGGTTCCTAATCGTATATTTAAATATTTTTCTATAAATGGGAGAGTCTTAGAGATATTCTGGAGGGTATGAAGGATATAAAGGGTTAATCGGTGGGTAGAAAATTCTTAAGTGACATAAATTCGATGTAATTTTTAACTAATGAATATCTAGAATCAAGATATAATTAAACCTTTGGTAACGTTTTCTTATAGGGGTTCCTAACCGTATATTTATATATTTTTTTGTTAATGGGAGAGTCTTAGAGATATTCTGGACGGTATAAAGGGTGTAAATGCATAATCGGTGGGCAGAAAATTACTAAGTGACATAAATTCGATGTGATCTTTAACTAATGAATATCTAGAATCAAGATATAATTAAACCGTTGGTAACGTTTTCTAATAGGAGTTTCTAATCGTAGATTTAAATATTTTTCTGTTAATGGGAGAGTTTTAGAGATATTCTGGACGGTATGACGGATATAAAACGTTAATCGTTGGGAGAGACTTAGAGATATTCTGAACGGTATAAAGGATATAAATACTTAATCCGTGGGCAGAAAATTGTTAAGTGACATAAATTCAATGTAATCTTTAACTAATGAATATCTAGAATCAAGATATAATTAAACCGTTGGTAACGATTTCTAATAGGGGTTCCTAATCTTATATTTAAATATTTTTCTATAAATGGGAGAGTCTTAGAGATATTCTGGAGGGTATGAAGGATATAAAGGGTTAATCGGTGGGTAGAAAATTCTTAAGTGACATAAATTCGATGTAATTTTTAACTAATGAGTATCTATATCACGATATAAACCAACCGTTGGTAACGTTTTCTTATAGGGGTTCCTAACCGTATATTTAAATATTTTTTTGTTAATGGGAGAGTCTTAGAGATATTCTGGACGGTATAAAGGGTGTAAATGCATAATCGGTGGGCAGAAAATTACTAAGTGACATAAATTCTACGTAATCTTTAACTAATGAATATCTAGAATCAAGATATAATTAAACCGTTGGTAACGTTTTCTAATAGGAGTTTCTAATCGTAGATTTAAATATTTTTCTGTTAATGCGAGAGTTTTAGAGATATTCTGGACGGTATGACGGATATAAAACGTTAATCATTGGGAGAGACTTAGAGATATTCTGAACGGTATAAAGGATATAAATACTTAATCCGTGGGCAGAAAATTGTTAAGTGACATAAATTCAATGTAATCTTTAACTAAAGAATATCTGGATTCAAGATATAATTAAACCATCGGTAACGTTTTCTAATAGGGGTTCCTTATGGTATATTTAAATATTTTTTTGTTAATGCTAGAGTCTTAAAGATATTCTGGAGTGTTTGAAGTATATAAAGGGTTAATCGGTGGGTAGAAAATTGTTAAGTGACATAAATTCGATGTAATCTTTAACTAATGAATATCTAGAATCAAGATATAATTAAACCGTTGGTAACGTTTTCTAATAGGGGTTCCTAACCGTATATTTAAATATTTTTTTGTTAATGGGAGAGTCTTAGAGATATTCTGGACGGTATAAAGGGTGTAAATGCATAATCGGTGGGCAGAAAATTACTAAGTGACATAAATTCTATGTAATCTTAAACTAATGAATATCTAGAATCAAGATATAATTAAACCGTTGGTAACGTTTTCTAATAGGGGTTCCTTATCGTATATTTAAATATTTTTTTGTTAATGCTAGAGTCTTAAAGATATTCTGGAGTGTATGAAGTATATAAAGGGTTAATCGGTGGGTAGAAAATTGTTAAGTGACATAAATTCGATGTAATCTTTAACTAATGAATATCTAGAATCAAGATATAATTAAACCGTTGGTAACGTTTTCTAATAGGGGTTCCTAACCGTATATTTAAATATTTTTTTGTTAATGGGAGAGTCTTAGAGATATTCTGAACGGCATAAAGGATATAAATACTTAATCCGAGGGCTGAAAATTGTTAAGTGACATAAATTCAATGTAATCTTTAACTAATGAATATCTAGATTCAAGATATAATTAAACCATCGGTAACGATTTCTAATAGGGGTTCCTAACCGTATATTTAAGTATTTTTTTGTTAATGCTAGAGTCGTTAAGATATTCTGGAGGGCATGAAGTATATAAAGGGTTAATCGGTGGGTAGAAAATTATTAAGTGACATAAATTCGATGTAATCTTTAACTAATGAATATCTAGAATCAAGATATAATTAAACCTTTGGTAACGTTTTCTAATAGGGGTTCCTAATCGTATATTTAAATATTTTATTGTTAGTGGGAGAGTCTTAGAGATATTCTGAACGGTATAAAGGATATAAATACTTAATCCGTGGGCAGAAAATTATTAAGTGACATAAATTCTATGTAATCTTTAAGTAATGAATATCTATAATCAAGATATAATTAAATCGTTGGTAAAGTTTTCTTAAAGGTGTACCTAAACGTATATTTAAATATTTTTTTGTTAATTCTAGAGCCTTAGAGATATTCTGGACGGTATAAAAGGGTGTAAATGCATAATCGGCCGGCAGAAAATTGCTAAGTGACATAAATTCGATGTGATCTTTAACTAATGAATATCTAGAATCAAGATATAATTAAACCATCGGTAACGTTTTCAAATAGGGGTTCCTAACCGTATATTTAAATATTTTTTTGTTAATGGGAGAGTGTTAGAGATATTCTGGAGGGTATGAAGGATATAAAGGGTTAATCGGTGGGTAGAAAATTCTTAAGTGACATAAATTCGATGTAATCTTTAACTAATGAATATCTAGAATCAAGATATAATTAAACCGTTGGTAACGTTTTCTAATAGGGGTTCCTAATCGTATATTTAAATATTTTTCTATAAATGGGAGAGTCTTAGAGATATTCTGGAGGGTATGAAGGATATAAAGGGTTAATCGGTGGGTAGAAAATTCTTAAGTGACATAAATTCGATGTAATTTTTAACTAATGAGTATCTATATCACGATATAAACCAACCGTTGATAACGTTTTCTAATAGGGGTTCCTAATCGTATATTTAAATATTTTTTTGTTAATGGGAGAGTCTTAGAGATATTCTGGACGGTATAAAGGGTGTAAATGCATAATCGGTGGGCAGAAAATTACTAAGTGACATAAATTCTATGTAATCTTAAACTAATGAATATCTAGAATCAAGATATAATTAAACCGTTGGTAACGTTTTCTAATAGGAGTTTCTAATCGTAGATTTAAATATTTTTCTGTTAATGGGAGAGTTTTAGAGATATTCTGGACGGTATGACGGATATAAAACGTTAATCATTGGGAGAGACTTAGAGATATTCTGAACGGTATAAAGGATATAAATACTTAATCCGTGGGCAGAAAATTGTTAAGTGACATAAATTCAATGTAATCTTTAACTAAAGAATATCTAGATTCAAGATATAATTAAACCATCGGTAACGTTTTCTAATAGGGGTTCCTTATCGTATATTTAAATATTTTTTTGTTAATGCTAGAGTCTTAAAGATATTCTGGAGTGTATGAAGTATATAAAGGGTTAATCGGTGGGTAGAAAATTGTTAAGTGACATAAATTCGATGTAATCTTTAACTAATGAATATCTAGAATCAAGATATAATTAAACCGTTGGTAACGTTTTCTAATAGGGGTTCCTAACCGTATATTTAAATATTTTTTTGTTAATGGGAGATACTTAGAGATATTCTGAACGGTATAAAGGATATAAATACTTAATCCGTGGGCAGAAAATTGTTAAGTGACATAAATTCAATGTAATCTTTGACTAAAGAATATCTAGATTCAAGATATAATTAAACCATCGGTAACGATTTCTAATAGGGGTTCCTAATCGTATATTTAAATATTTTATTGTTAGTGGGAGAGTCTTAGAGATATTCTGAACGATATAAAGGATATAAATACTTAATCCGTGGGCAGAAAATTATTAAGTGACATAAATTCTATGTAATCTTTAAGTAATGAATATCTATAATCAAGATATAATTAAATCGTTGGTAAAGTTTTCTTAAAGGTGTACCTAAACGTATATTTAAATATTTTTTTGTTAATTCTAGAGCCTTAGAGATATTCTGGACGGTATAAAAGGGTGTAAATGCATAATCGGCCGGCAGAAAATTGCTAAGTGACATAAATTCGATGTGATCTTTAACTAATGAATATCTAGAATCAAGATATAATTAAACCATCGGTAACGTTTTCAAATAGGGGTTCCTAACCGTATATTTAAATATTTTTTTGTTAATGGGAGATTTTTAGAGATATTCTGGACGGTATGAAGGATATAAAGGGTTAATCGGTGGGTAGAAAATTCTTAAGTGACATAAATTCGATGTAATTTTCAACTAATGAGTATCTATATGACGATATAATCCAACCGTTGGTAACGTTTTCTTATAGGGGTTCCTAACCGTATATTTAAATATTTTTGTGTTAATGGGAGAGTCTTAGAGATATTCTGGACGGTATAAAGGGTGTAAATGCATAATCGGTGGGCAGAAAATTACTAAGTGACATAAATTCGATGTGATCTTTAACTAATGAATATCTATATGACGATATAATCCAACCGTTGGTAACGATTTCTAATAGGGGTTCCTAACCGTATATTTAAGTATTTTTTTGTTAATGCTAGAGTCGTTAAGATATTCTGGAGGGCATGAAGTATATAAAGGGTTAATCGGTGGGTAGAAAATTATTAAGTGACATAAATTCGATGTAATCTTTAACTAATGAATATCTAGAATCAAGATATAATTAAACCTTTGGTAACGTTTTCTAATAGGGGTTCCTAATCGTATATTTAAATATTTTATTGTTAGTGGGAGAGTCTTAGAGATATTCTGAACGGTATAAAGGATATAAATACTTAATCCGTGGGCAGAAAATTATTAAGTGACATAAATTCTATGTAATCTTTAAGTAATGAATATCTATAATCAAGATATAATTAAATCGTTGGTAAAGTTTTCTTAAAGGTGTACCTAAACGTATATTTAAATATTTTTTTGTTAATTCTAGAGCCTTAGAGATATTCTGGACGGTATAAAAGGGTGTAAATGCATAATCGGCCGGCAGAAAATTGCTAAGTGACATAAATTCGATGTGATCTTTAACTAATGAATATCTAGAATCAAGATATAATTAAACCATCGGTAACGTTTTCAAATAGGGGTTCCTAACCGTATATTTAAATATTTTTTTGTTAATGGGAGAGTGTTAGAGATATTCTGGAGGGTATGAAGGATATAAAGGGTTAATCGGTGGGTAGAAAATTCTTAAGTGACATAAATTCGATGTAATCTTTAACTAATGAATATCTAGAATCAAGATATAATTAAACCGTTGGTAACGTTTTCTAATAGGGGTTCCTAATCGTATATTTAAATATTTTTCTATAAATGGGAGAGTCTTAGAGATATTCTGGAGGGTATGAAGGATATAAAGGGTTAATTGGTGGGTAGAAAATTCTTAAGTGACATAAATTCGATGTAATTTTTAACTAATGAGTATCTATATCACGATATAAACCAACCGTTGATAACGTTTTCTAATAGGGGTTCCTAATCGTATATTTAAATATTTTTTTGTTAATGGAAGAGTCTTAGAGATATTCTGGACGGTATAAAGGGTGTAAATGCATAATCGGTGGGCAGAAAATTACTAAGTGACATAAATTCTATGTAATCTTAAACTAATGAATATCTAGAATCAAGATATAATTAAACCGTTGGTAACGTTTTCTAATAGGAGTTTCTAATCGTAGATTTAAATATTTTTCTGTTAATGGGAGAGTTTTAGAGATATTCTGGACGGTATGACGGATATAAAACGTTAATCATTGGGAGAGACTTAGAGATATTCTGAACGGTATAAAGGATATAAATACTTAATCCGTGGGCAGAAAAATGTTAAGTGACATAAATTCAATGTAATCTTTAACTAAAGAATATCTAGATTCAAGATATAATTAAACCATCGGTAACGATTTCTAATAGGGGTTCCTAATCGTATATTTAAATATTTTTCTATAAATGGGAGAGTCTTAGAGATATTCTGGACGGTATGAAGGATATAAAGGGTTAATCGGTGGGTAGAAAATTCTTAAGTGACATAAATTCGATGTAATCTTTAACTAATGAATATCTAGAATCAAGATATAAATAAACCATCGGTAACGTTTTTTAATAGCGGTTCCTAATCGTATATTTAAATATTTTGATGTTAATGCGAGAGTCTTAGAGATATTCTGAACGGCATAAAGGATATAAATACTTAATCCGAGGGCTGAAAATTGTTAAGTGACATAAATTCAATGTAATCTTTAACTAATGAATATCTAGATTCAAGATATAATTAAACCATCGGTAACGATTTCTAATAGGGGTTCCTAACCGTATATTTAAGTATTTTTTTGTTAATGCTAGAGTCGTTAAGATATTCTGGAGGGCATGAAGTATATAAAGGGTTAATCGGTGGGTAGAAAATTATTAAGTGACATAAATTCGATGTAATTTTTAACTAATGAATATCTAGAATCAAGATATAAATAAACCTTTGGTAACGTTTTCTAATAGGGGTTTCTAATCGTAGATTTAAATATTTTTCTGTTAATGGGAGAGTTTTAGAGATATTCTGGACGGTATGACGGATATAAAACGTTAATCATTGGGAGAGACTTAGAGATATTCTGAACGGTATAAAGGATATAAATACTTAATCCGTGGGCAGAAAAATGTTAAGTGACATAAATTCAATGTAATCTTTAACTAAAGAATATCTAGATTCAAGATATAATTAAACCATCGGTAACGTTTTCTAATAGGGGTTCCTTATCGTATATTTAAATATTTTTTTGTTAATGCTAGAGTCTTAAAGATATTCTGGAGTGTATGAAGTATATAAAGGGTTAATCGGTGGGTAGAAAATTGTTGAGTGACATAATCTCGATGTAATCTTTAACTAATGAATATCTAGAATCAAGATATAAATAAACCTTTGGTAACGTTTTCTAATAGGGGTTTCTAATCGTAGATTTAAATATTTTATTGTTAGTGGGAGAGTCTTAGAGATATTCTGAACGGTATAAAGGATATAAATACTTAATCCGTGGGCAGAAAATTATTAAGTGACATAAATTCTATGTAATCTTTAACTAATGAATATCTAGAATCAAGATATAAATAAACCATCGGTAACGTTTTTTAATAGGGGTTCCTAATCGTATATTTAAATATTTTTCTATAAATGGGAGAGTCTTAGAGATATTCTGGAGGGTATGAAGGATATAAAGGGTTAATCGGTGGGTAGAAAATTCTTAAGTGACATAAATTCGATGTAATTTTTAACTAATGAGTATCTATATGACGATATAATCCAACCGTTGGTAACGTTTTCTTATAGGGGTTCCTAACCGTATATTTAAATATTTTTTTGTTAATGGGAGAGTCTTAGAGATATTCTGGACGGTATAAAGGGTGCAAATGCATAATCGGTGGGCAGAAAATTACTAAGTGACATAAATTCGATGTGATCTTTAACTAATGAATATCTAGAATCAAGATATAATTAAACCGTTGGTAACGTTTTCTAATAGGAGTTTCTAATCGTAGATTTAAATATTTTTCTGTTAATGGGAGAGTTTTAGAGATATTCTGGACGGTATGACGGATATAAAACGTTAATCATTGGGAGAGACTTAGAGATATTCTGAACGGTATAAAGGATATAAATACTTAATCCGTGGGCAGAAAATTGTTAAGTGACATAAATTCAATGTAATCTTTAACTAAAGAATATCTAGATTCAAGATATAATTAAACCATCGGTAACGTTTTCTAATAGGGGTTCCTTATAGTATATTTAAATATTTTTTTGTTAATGCTAGAGTCTTAAAGATATTCTGGAGTGTATGAAGTATATAAAGGCTTAATCGGTGGGTAGAAAATTGTTGAGTGACATAATCTCGATGTAATCTTTAACTAATGAATATCTAGAATCAAGATATAAATAAACCTTTGGTAACGTTTTCTAATAGGGGTTTCTAATCGTAGATTTAAATATTTTTCTGTTAATGGGAAAATTTTTAGAGATATTCTGGACGGTATGACGAATATAAAACGTTAATCATTGGGTAGAAAATTGTTGAGTGACATAATCTCGATGTAATCTTTAACTAATGAATATCTAGAATCAAGATATAAATAAACCATCGGTAACGTTTTTTAATAGGGGTTCCTAATCGTATATTTAAATATTTTTCTATAAATGGGAGAGTCTTAGAGATATTCTGGAGGGTATGAAGGATATAAAGGGTTAATCGGTGGGTAGAAAATTCTTAAGTGACATAAATTCGATGTAATTTTTAACTAATGAGTATCTATATGACGATATAATCCAACCGTTGGTAACGTTTTCTTATAGGGGTTCCTAACCGTATATTTAAATATTTTTTTGTTAATGGGAGAGTCTTAGAGATATTCTGGACGGTATAAAGGGTGCAAATGCATAATCGGTGGGCAGAAAATTACTAAGTGACATAAATTCGATGTGATCTTTAACTAATGAATATCTAGAATCAAGATATAATTAAACCGTTGGTAACGTTTTCTAATAGGAGTTTCTAATCGTAGATTTAAATATTTTTCTGTTAATGGGAGAGTTTTAGAGATATTCTGGACGGTATGACGGATATAAAACGTTAATCATTGGGAGAGACTTAGAGATATTCTGTACGGTATAAAGGGTGTAAATGCATAATCGGTGGGCAGAAAATTACTAAGTGACATAAATTCTATGTAATCTTAAACTAATGAATATCTAGAATCAAGATATAATTAAACCGTTGGTAACGTTTTCTAATAGGGGTTTCTAATCGTAGATTTAAATATTTTTCTGTTAATGGGAGAGTTTTAGAGATATTCTGGACGGTATGACGAATATAAAACGTTAATCATTGGGTAGAAAATTGTTGAGTGACATAATCTCGATGTAATCTTTAACTAATGAATATCTAGAATCAAGATATAAATAAACCATCGGTAACGTTTTTTAATAGCGGTTCCTAATCGTATATTTAAATATTTTGATGTTAATGCGAGAGTCTTAGAGATATTCTGAACGGCATAAAGGATATAAATACTTAATCCGAGGGCTGAAAATTGTTAAGTGACATAAATTCAATGTAATCTTTAACTAATGAATATCTAGATTCAAGATATAATTAAACCATCGGTAACGATTTCTAATAGGGGTTCCTAACCGTATATTTAAGTATTTTTTTGTTAATGCTAGAGTCGTTAAGATATTCTGGAGGGCATGAAGTATATAAAGGGTTAATCGGTGGGTAGAAAATTATTAAGTGACATAAATTCGATGTAATCTTTAACTAATGAATATCTAGAATCAAGATATAATTAAACCTTTGGTAACGTTTTCTAATAGGGGTTCCTAATCGTATATTTAAATATTTTATTGTTAGTGGGAGAGTCTTAGAGATATTCTGAACGGTATAAAGGATATAAATACTTAATCCGTGGGCAGAAAATTATTAAGTGACATAAATTCTATGTAATCTTAAACTAATGAATATCTAGAATCAAGATATAATTAAACCGTTGGTAACGTTTTCTAATAGGAGTTTCTAATCGTAGATTTAAATATTTTTTTGTTAATTCTAGAGCCTTAGAGATATTCTGGACGGTATAAAAGGGTGTAAATGCATAATCGGCCGGCCGAAAATTGCTAAGTGACATAAATTCGATGTGATCTTTAACTAATGAATATCTAGAATCAAGATATAATTAAACCATCGGTAACGTTTTCAAATAGGGGTTCCTAACCGTATATTTAAATATTTTTTTGTTAATGGGAGAGTTTTAGAGATATTCTGGACGGTATGAAGGATATAAAGGGTTAATCGGTGGGTAGAAAATTCTTAAGTGACATAAATTCGATGTAATTTTTAACTAATGAGTATCTATATGACGATATAATCCAACCGTTGGTAACGTTTTCTTATAGGGGTTCCTAACCGTATATTTAAATATTTTTTTGTTAATGGGAGAGTCTTAGAGATATTCTGGACGGTATAAAGGGTGTAAATGCATAATCGGTGGGCAGAAAATTACTAAGTGACATAAATTCGATGTGATCTTTAACTAATGAATATCTATATGACGATATAATCCAACCGTTGGTAACGTTTTCTTATAGGGGTTCCTAACCGTATATTTAAATATTTTTTTGTTAATGGGAGAGTTTTAGAGATATTCTGGACGGTATGACGGATATAAAACGTTAATCATTGGGAGAGACTTAGAGATATTCTGAACGGTATAAAGGATATAAATACTTAATCCGTGGGCAGAAAATTGTTAAGTGACATAAATTCAATGTAATCATTGACTAAAGAATATCTAGATTCAAGATATAATTAAACCATCGGTAACGATTTCTAATAGGGGTTCCTAATCGTATATTTAAATATTTTTCTATAAATGGGAGAGTCTTAGAGATATTCTGGACGGTATGAACGATATAAAGGGTTAATCGGTGGGTAGAAAATTCTTAAGTGACATAAATTCGATGTAATCTTTAACTAATGAATATCTAGAATCAAGATATAATTAAACCTTTGGTAACGTTTTCTAATAGGGGTTCCTAATCGTATATTTAAATATTTTATTGTTAGTGGGAGAGTCTTAGAGATATTCTGAACGGTATAAAGGATATAAATACTTAATCCGTGGGCAGAAAATTATTAAGTGACATAAATTCTATGTAATCTTTAAGTAATGAATATCTATAATCAAGATATAATTAAATCGTTGGTAAAGTTTTCTTAAAGGTGTACCTAAACGTATATTTAAATATTTTTTTGTTAATTCTAGAGCCTTAGAGATATTCTGGACGGTATAAAAGGGTGTAAATGCATAATCGGCCGGCAGAAAATTGCTAAGTGACATAAATTCGATGTGATCTTTAACTAATGAATATCTAGAATCAAGATATAATTAAACCATCGGTAACGTTTTCAAATAGGGGTTCCTAACCGTATATTTAAATATTTTTTTGTTAATGGGAGAGTCTTAAAGATATTCTGGAGTGTATGAAGTATATAAAGGGTTAATCGGTGGGTAGAAAATTGTTGAGTGACATAATCTCGATGTAATCTTTAACTAATGAATATCTAGAATCAAGATATAATTAAACCATCGGTAACGTTTTCTAATAGGGGTTCCTTATCGTATATTTAAATATTTTTTTGTTAATGCTAGAGTCTTAAAGATATTCTGGAGTGTATGAAGTATATAAAGGGTTAATCGGTGGGTAGAAAATTGTTGAGTGACATAATCTCGATGTAATCTTTAACTAATGAATATCTAGAATCAAGATATAAATAAACCTTTGGTAACGTTTTCTAATAGGGGTTTCTAATCGTAGATTTAAATATTTTTCTGTTAATGGGAAAATTTTTAGAGATATTCTGGACGGTATGACGAATATAAAACGTTAATCATTGGGTAGAAAATTGTTGAGTGACATAATCTCGATGTAATCTTTAACTAATGAATATCTAGAATCAAGATATAAATAAACCATCGGTAACGTTTTTTAATAGGGGTTCCTAATCGTATATTTAAATATTTTTCTATAAATGGGAGAGTCTTAGAGATATTCTGGAGGGCATGAAGGATATAAAGGGTTAATCGGTGGGTAGAAAATTCTTAAGTGACATAAATTCGATGTAATTTTTAACTAATGAGTATCTATATGACGATATAATCCAACCGTTGGTAACGTTTTCTTATAGGGGTTCCTAACCGTATATTTAAATATTTTTTTGTTAATGGGAGAGTCTTAGAGATATTCTGGACGGTATAAAGGGTGCAAATGCATAATCGGTGGGCAGAAAATTACTAAGTGACATAAATTCGATGTGATCTTTAACTAATGAATATCTAGAATCAAGATATAATTAAACCGTTGGTAACGTTTTCTAATAGGAGTTTCTAATCGTAGATTTAAATATTTTTCTGTTAATGGGAGAGTTTTAGAGATATTCTGGACGGTATGACGGATATAAAACGTTAATCATTGGGAGAGACTTAGAGATATTCTGAACGGTATAAAGGATATAAATACTTAATCCGTGGGCAGAAAATTGTTAAGTGACATAAATTCAATGTAATCTTTGACTAAAGAATATCTAGATTCAAGATATAATTAAACCATCGGTAACGATTTCTAATAGGGGTTCCTAACCGTATATTTAAATATTTTTTTTGTTAATGGGAGAGTCTTAGAGATATTCTGTACGGTATAAAGGGTGTAAATGCATAATCGGTGGGCAGAAAATTACTAAGTGACATAAATTCTATGTAATCTTAAACTAATGAATATCTAGAATCAAGATATAATTAAACCGTTGGTAACGATTTCTAATAGGGATTCCTAATCTTATATTTAAATATTTTTCTATAAATGGGAGAGTCTTAGAGATATTCTGGAGGGTATGAAGGATATAAAGGGTTAATCGGTGGGTAGAAAATTCTTAAGTGACATAAATTCGATGTAATTTTTAACTAATGAGTATCTATATGACGATATAATCCAACCGTTGGTAACGTTTTCTTATAGGTGTTCCTAACCGTATATTTAAATATTTTTTTGTTAATGGGAGAGTCTTAGAGATATTCTGGACGGTATAAAGGGTGCAAATGCATAATCGGTGGGCAGAAAATTACTAAGTGACATAAATTCGATGTGATCTTTAACTAATGAATATCTAGAATCAAGATATAATTAAACCGTTGGTAACGTTTTCTAATAGGAGTTTCTAATCGTAGATTTAAATATTTTTCTGTTAATGGGAGAGTTTTAGAGATATTCTGGACGGTATGACGGATATAAAACGTTAATCATTGGGAGAGACTTAGAGATATTCTGAACGGTATAAAGGATATAAATACTTAATCCGTGGGCAGAAAATTGTTAAGTGACATAAATTCAATGTAATCTTTAACTAAAGAATATCTAGATTCAAGATATAATTAAACCACCGGTAACGTTTTCTAATAGGGGTTCCTTATCGTATATTTAAATATTTTTTTGTTAATGCTAGAGTCTTAAAGATATTCTGGAGTGTATGAAGTATATAAAGGGTTAATCGGTGGGTAGAAAATTGTTAAGTGACATAAATTCGATGTAATCTTTAACTAATGAATATCTAGAATCAAGATATAATTAAACCGTTGGTAACGTTTTCTAATAGAGGTTCCTAACCGTATATTTAAATATTTTTTTGTTAATGGGAGAGACTTAGAGATATTCTGAACGGTATAAAGGATATAAATACTTAATCCGTGGGCAGAAAATTGTTAAGTGACATAAATTCAATGTAATCTTTGACTAAAGAATATCTAGATTCAAGATATAATTAAACCATCGGTAACGATTTCTAATAGGGGTTCCTAATCGTATATTTAAATATTTTTCTATAAATGGGAGAGTCTTAGAGAGATTCTGGAGGGTATGAAGGATATAAAGGGTTAATCGGTGGGTAGAAAATTCTTAAGTGACATAAATTCGATGTAATTTTTAACTAATGATTATCTAGAATCAAGATATAATTAAACCATCGGTAACGATTTCTAATAGGGGTTCCTAACCGTATGTTTAAATATTTTTTTTGTTAATGGGAAAGTCTTAGAGATATTCTGTACGGTATAAAGGGTGTAAATGCATAATCGGTGGGCAGAAAATTACTAAGTGACATAATCTCGATGTAATCTTTAACTAATGAATATCTAGAATCAAGATATAAATAAACCTTTGGTAACGTTTTCTAATAGGGGTTTCTAATCGTAGATTTAAATATTTTTCTGTTAATGGGAAAATTTTTAGAGATATTCTGGACGGTATGACGAATATAAAACGTTAATCATTGGGTAGAAAATTGTTGAGTGACATAATCTCGATGTAATCTTTAACTAATGAATATCTAGAATCAAGATATAAATAAACCATCGGTAACGTTTTTTAATAGGGGTTCCTAATCGTATATTTAAATATTTTTCTATAAATGGGAGAGTCTTAGAGATATTCTGGAGGGTATGAAGGATATAAAGGGTTAATCGGTGGGTAGAAAATTCTTAAGTGACATAAATTCGATGTAATTTTTAACTAATGAGTATCTATATGACGATATAATCCAACCGTTGGTAACGTTTTCTTATAGGGGTTCCTAACCGTATATTTAAATATTTTTTTGTTAATGGGAGAGTCTTAGAGATATTCTGGACGGTATAAAGGGTGCAAATGCATAATCGGTGGGCAGAAAATTACTAAGTGACATAAATTCGATGTGATCTTTAACTAATGAATATCTAGAATCAAGATATAATTAAACCGTTGGTAACGTTTTCTAATAGGAGTTTCTAATCGTAGATTTAAATATTTTTCTGTTAATGGGAGAGTTTTAGAGATATTCTGGACGGTATGACGGATATAAAACGTTAATCATTGGGAGAGACTTAGAGATATTCTGTACGGTATAAAGGGTGTAAATGCATAATCGGTGGGCAGAAAATTACTAAGTGACATAAATTCTATGTAATCTTAAACTAATGAATATCTAGAATCAAGATATAATTAAACCGTTGGTAACGTTTTCTAATAGGGGTTTCTAATCGTAGATTTAAATATTTTTCTGTTAATGGGAGAGTTTTAGAGATATTCTGGACGGTATGACGAATATAAAACGTTAATCATTGGGTAGAAAATTGTTGAGTGACATAATCTCGATGTAATCTTTAACTAATGAATATCTAGAATCAAGATATAAATAAACCATCGGTAACGTTTTTTAATAGCGGTTCCTAATCGTATATTTAAATATTTTGATGTTAATGCGAGAGTCTTAGAGATATTCTGAACGGCATAAAGGATATAAATACTTAATCCGAGGGCTGAAAATTGTTAAGTGACATAAATTCAATGTAATCTTTAACTAATGAATATCTAGATTCAAGATATAATTAAACCATCGGTAACGATTTCTAATAGGGGTTCCTAACCGTATATTTAAGTATTTTTTTGTTAATGCTAGAGTCGTTAAGATATTCTGAACGGTATAAAGGATATAAATACTTAATCCGTGGGCAGAAAATTATTAAGTGACATAAATTCTATGTAATCTTAAACTAATGAATATCTAGAATCAAGATATAATTAAACCGTTGGTAACGTTTTCTAATAGGAGTTTCTAATCGTAGATTTAAATATTTTTTTGTTAATTCTAGAGCCTTAGAGATATTCTGGACGGTATAAAAGGGTGTAAATGCATAATCGGCCGGCCGAAAATTGCTAAGTGACATAAATTCGATGTGATCTTTAACTAATGAATATCTAGAATCAAGATATAATTAAACCATCGGTAACGTTTTCAAATAGGGGTTCCTAACCGTATATTTAAATATTTTTTTGTTAATGGGAGAGTTTTAGAGATATTCTGGACGGTATGAAGGATATAAAGGGTTAATCGGTGGGTAGAAAATTCTTAAGTGACATAAATTCGATGTAATTTTTAACTAATGAGTATCTATATGACGATATAATCCAACCGTTGGTAACGTTTTCTTATAGGGGTTCCTAACCGTATATTTAAATATTTTTTTGTTAATGGGAGAGTCTTAGAGATATTCTGGACGGTATAAAGGGTGTAAATGCATAATCGGTGGGCAGAAAATTACTAAGTGACATAAATTCGATGTGATCTTTAACTAATGAATATCTATATGACGATATAATCCAACCGTTGGTAACGTTTTCTTATAGGGGTTCCTAACCGTATATTTAAATATTTTTTTGTTAATGGGAGAGTTTTAGAGATATTCTGGACGGTATGACGGATATAAAACGTTAATCATTGGGAGAGACTTAGAGATATTCTGAACGGTATAAAGGATATAAATACTTAATCCGTGGGCAGAAAATTGTTAAGTGACATAAATTCAATGTAATCATTGACTAAAGAATATCTAGATTCAAGATATAATTAAACCATCGGTAACGATTTCTAATAGGGGTTCCTAATCGTATATTTAAATATTTTTCTATAAATGGGAGAGTCTTAGAGATATTCTGGACGGTATGAAGGATATAAAGGGTTAATCGGTGGGTAGAAAATTCTTAAGTGACATAAATTCGATGTAATCTTTAACTAATGAATATCTAGAATCAAGATATAATTAAACCTTTGGTAACGTTTTCTAATAGGGGTTCCTAATCGTATATTTAAATATTTTATTGTTAGTGGGAGAGTCTTAGAGATATTCTGAACGGTATAAAGGATATAAATACTTAATCCGTGGGCAGAAAATTATTAAGTGACATAAATTCTATGTAATCTTTAAGTAATGAATATCTATAATCAAGATATAATTAAATCGTTGGTAAAGTTTTCTTAAAGGTGTACCTAAACGTATATTTAAATATTTTTTTGTTAATTCTAGAGCCTTAGAGATATTCTGGACGGTATAAAAGGGTGTAAATGCATAATCGGCCGGCAGAAAATTGCTAAGTGACATAAATTCGATGTGATCTTTAACTAATGAATATCTAGAATCAAGATATAATTAAACCATCGGTAACGTTTTCAAATAGGGGTTCCTAACCGTATATTTAAATATTTTTTTGTTAATGGGAGAGTCTTAAAGATATTCTGGAGTGTATGAAGTATATAAAGGGTTAATCGGTGGGTAGAAAATTGTTGAGTGACATAATCTCGATGTAATCTTTAACTAATGAATATCTAGAATCAAGATATAATTAAACCATCGGTAACGTTTTCTAATAGGGGTTCCTTATCGTATATTTAAATATTTTTTTGTTAATGCTAGAGTCTTAAAGATATTCTGGAGTGTATGAAGTATATAAAGGGTTAATCGGTGGGTAGAAAATTGTTGAGTGACATAATCTCGATGTAATCTTTAACTAATGAATATCTAGAATCAAGATATAAATAAACCTTTGGTAACGTTTTCTAATAGGGGTTTCTAATCGTAGATTTAAATATTTTTCTGTTAATGGGAAAATTTTTAGAGATATTCTGGACGGTATGACGAATATAAAACGTTAATCATTGGGTAGAAAATTGTTGAGTGACATAATCTCGATGTAATCTTTAACTAATGAATATCTAGAATCAAGATATAAATAAACCATCGGTAACGTTTTTTAATAGGGGTTCCTAATCGTATATTTAAATATTTTTCTATAAATGGGAGAGTCTTAGAGATATTCTGGAGGGCATGAAGGATATAAAGGGTTAATCGGTGGGTAGAAAATTCTTAAGTGACATAAATTCGATGTAATTTTTAACTAATGAGTATCTATATGACGATATAATCCAACCGTTGGTAACGTTTTCTTATAGGGGTTCCTAACCGTATATTTAAATATTTTTTTGTTAATGGGAGAGTCTTAGAGATATTCTGGACGGTATAAAGGGTGCAAATGCATAATCGGTGGGCAGAAAATTACTAAGTGACATAAATTCGATGTGATCTTTAACTAATGAATATCTAGAATCAAGATATAATTAAACCGTTGGTAACGTTTTCTAATAGGAGTTTCTAATCGTAGATTTAAATATTTTTCTGTTAATGGGAGAGTTTTAGAGATATTCTGGACGGTATGACGGATATAAAACGTTAATCATTGGGAGAGACTTAGAGATATTCTGAACGGTATAAAGGATATAAATACTTAATCCGTGGGCAGAAAATTGTTAAGTGACATAAATTCAATGTAATCTTTGACTAAAGAATATCTAGATTCAAGATATAATTAAACCATCGGTAACGATTTCTAATAGGGGTTCCTAACCGTATATTTAAATATTTTTTTTGTTAATGGGAGAGTCTTAGAGATATTCTGTACGGTATAAAGGGTGTAAATGCATAATCGGTGGGCAGAAAATTACTAAGTGACATAAATTCTATGTAATCTTAAACTAATGAATATCTAGAATCAAGATATAATTAAACCGTTGGTAACGATTTCTAATAGGGATTCCTAATCTTATATTTAAATATTTTTCTATAAATGGGAGAGTCTTAGAGATATTCTGGAGGGTATGAAGGATATAAAGGGTTAATCGGTGGGTAGAAAATTCTTAAGTGACATAAATTCGATGTAATTTTTAACTAATGAGTATCTATATGACGATATAATCCAACCGTTGGTAACGTTTTCTTATAGGTGTTCCTAACCGTATATTTAAATATTTTTTTGTTAATGGGAGAGTCTTAGAGATATTCTGGACGGTATAAAGGGTGCAAATGCATAATCGGTGGGCAGAAAATTACTAAGTGACATAAATTCGATGTGATCTTTAACTAATGAATATCTAGAATCAAGATATAATTAAACCGTTGGTAACGTTTTCTAATAGGAGTTTCTAATCGTAGATTTAAATATTTTTCTGTTAATGGGAGAGTTTTAGAGATATTCTGGACGGTATGACGGATATAAAACGTTAATCATTGGGAGAGACTTAGAGATATTCTGAACGGTATAAAGGATATAAATACTTAATCCGTGGGCAGAAAATTGTTAAGTGACATAAATTCAATGTAATCTTTAACTAAAGAATATCTAGATTCAAGATATAATTAAACCACCGGTAACGTTTTCTAATAGGGGTTCCTTATCGTATATTTAAATATTTTTTTGTTAATGCTAGAGTCTTAAAGATATTCTGGAGTGTATGAAGTATATAAAGGGTTAATCGGTGGGTAGAAAATTGTTAAGTGACATAAATTCGATGTAATCTTTAACTAATGAATATCTAGAATCAAGATATAATTAAACCGTTGGTAACGTTTTCTAATAGAGGTTCCTAACCGTATATTTAAATATTTTTTTGTTAATGGGAGAGACTTAGAGATATTCTGAACGGTATAAAGGATATAAATACTTAATCCGTGGGCAGAAAATTGTTAAGTGACATAAATTCAATGTAATCTTTGACTAAAGAATATCTAGATTCAAGATATAATTAAACCATCGGTAACGATTTCTAATAGGGGTTCCTAATCGTATATTTAAATATTTTTCTATAAATGGGAGAGTCTTAGAGAGATTCTGGAGGGTATGAAGGATATAAAGGGTTAATCGGTGGGTAGAAAATTCTTAAGTGACATAAATTCGATGTAATTTTTAACTAATGATTATCTAGAATCAAGATATAATTAAACCATCGGTAACGATTTCTAATAGGGGTTCCTAACCGTATGTTTAAATATTTTTTTTGTTAATGGGAAAGTCTTAGAGATATTCTGTACGGTATAAAGGGTGTAAATGCATAATCGGTGGGCAGAAAATTACTAAGTGACATAAATTCTATGTAATCTTAAACTAATGAATATCTAGAATCAAGATATAATTAAACCGTTGGTAACGTTTTCTAATAGGGGTTTCTAATCGTAGATTTAAATATTTTTCTGTTAATGGGAGAGTTTTAGCGATATTCTGGACGGTATGACGAATATAAAACGTTAATCATTGGGTAGAAAATTGTCGAGTGACATAATCTCGATGTAATCTTTAACTAATGAATATCTAGAATCAAGATATAAATAAACCATCGGTAACGTTTTTTAATAGCGGTTCCTAATCGTATATTTAAATATTTTGATGTTAATGCGAGAGTCTTAGAGATATTCTGAACGGCATAAAGGATATAAATACTTAATCCGAGGGCTGAAAATTGTTAAGTGACATAAATTCAATGTAATCTTTAACTAATGAATATCTAGATTCAAGATATAATTAAACCATCGGTAACGATTTCTAATAGGGGTTCCTAACCGTATATTTAAGTATTTTTTTGTTAATGCTAGAGTCGTTAAGATATTCTGGAGGGCATGAAGTATATAAAGGGTTAATCGGTGGGTAGAAAATTATTAAGTGACATAAATTCGATGTAATCTTTAACTAATGAATATCTAGAATCAAGATATAATCCAACCGTTGGTAACGTTTTCTTATAGGGGTTCCTAACCGTATATTTAAATATTTTTTTGTTAATGGGAGAGTCTTAGAGATATTCTGGACGGTATAAAGGGTGCAAATGCATAATCGGTGGGCAGAAAATTACTAAGTGACATAAATTCGATGTGATCTTTAACTAATGAATATCTAGAATCAAGATATAATTAAACCGTTGGTAACGTTTTCTAATAGGAGTTTCTAATCGTAGATTTAAATATTTTTCTGTTAATGGGAGAGTTTTAGAGATATTCTGGACGGTATGACGGATATAAAACGTTAATCATTGGGAGAGACTTAGAGATATTCTGAACGGTATAAAGGATATAAATACTTAATCCGTGGGCAGAAAATTGTTAAGTGACATAAATTCAATGTAATCTTTGACTAAAGAATATCTAGATTCAAGATATAATTAAACCATCGGTAACGATTTCTAATAGGGGTTCCTAACCGTATATTTAAATATTTTTTTTGTTAATGGGAGAGTCTTAGAGATATTCTGTACGGTATAAAGGGTGTAAATGCATAATCGGTGGGCAGAAAATTACTAAGTGACATAAATTCTATGTAATCTTAAACTAATGAATATCTAGAATCAAGATATAATTAAACCGTTGGTAACGATTTCTAATAGGGATTCCTAATCTTATATTTAAATATTTTTCTATAAATGGGAGAGTCTTAGAGATATTCTGGAGGGTATGAAGGATATAAAGGGTTAATCGGTGGGTAGAAAATTCTTAAGTGACATAAATTCGATGTAATTTTTAACTAATGAGTATCTATATGACGATATAATCCAACCGTTGGTAACGTTTTCTTATAGGTGTTCCTAACCGTATATTTAAATATTTTTTTGTTAATGGGAGAGTCTTAGAGATATTCTGGACGGTATAAAGGGTGCAAATGCATAATCGGTGGGCAGAAAATTACTAAGTGACATAAATTCGATGTGATCTTTAACTAATGAATATCTAGAATCAAGATATAATTAAACCGTTGGTAACGTTTTCTAATAGGAGTTTCTAATCGTAGATTTAAATATTTTTCTGTTAATGGGAGAGTTTTAGAGATATTCTGGACGGTATGACGGATATAAAACGTTAATCATTGGGAGAGACTTAGAGATATTCTGAACGGTATAAAGGATATAAATACTTAATCCGTGGGCAGAAAATTGTTAAGTGACATAAATTCAATGTAATCTTTAACTAAAGAATATCTAGATTCAAGATATAATTAAACCATCGGTAACGTTTTCTAATAGGGGTTCCTTATCGTATATTTAAATATTTTTTTGTTAATGCTAGAGTCTTAAAGATATTCTGGAGTGTATGAAGTATATAAAGGGTTAATCGGTGGGTAGAAAATTGTTAAGTGACATAAATTCGATGTAATCTTTAACTAATGAATATCTAGAATCAAGATATAATTAAACCGTTGGTAACGTTTTCTAATAGAGGTTCCTAACCGTATATTTAAATATTTTTTTGTTAATGGGAGAGACTTAGAGATATTCTGAACGGTATAAAGGATATAAATACTTAATCCGTGGGCAGAAAATTGTTAAGTGACATAAATTCAATGTAATCTTTGACTAAAGAATATCTAGATTCAAGATATAATTAAACCATCGGTAACGATTTCTAATAGGGGTTCCTAATCGTATATTTAAATATTTTTCTATAAATGGGAGAGTCTTAGAGAGATTCTGGAGGGTATGAAGGATATAAAGGGTTAATCGGTGGGTAGAAAATTCTTAAGTGACATAAATTCGATGTAATTTTTAACTAATGATTATCTAGAATCAAGATATAATTAAACCATCGGTAACGATTTCTAATAGGGGTTCCTAACCGTATGTTTAAATATTTTTTTTGTTAATGGGAAAGTCTTAGAGATATTCTGTACGGTATAAAGGGTGTAAATGCATAATCGGTGGGCAGAAAATTACTAAGTGACATAAATTCTATGTAATCTTAAACTAATGAATATCTAGAATCAAGATATAATTAAACCGTTGGTAACGTTTTCTAATAGGGGTTTCTAATCGTAGATTTAAATATTTTTCTGTTAATGGGAGAGTTTTAGCGATATTCTGGTCGGTATGACGAATATAAAACGTTAATCATTGGGTAGAAAATTGTCGAGTGACATAATCTCGATGTAATCTTTAACTAATGAATATCTAGAATCAAGATATAAATAAACCATCGGTAACGTTTTTTAATAGCGGTTCCTAATCGTATATTTAAATATTTTGATGTTAATGCGAGAGTCTTAGAGATATTCTGAACGGCATAAAGGATATAAATACTTAATCCGAGGGCTGAAAATTGTTAAGTGACATAAATTCAATGTAATCTTTAACTAATGAATATCTAGATTCAAGATATAATTAAACCATCGGTAACGATTTCTAATAGGGGTTCCTAACCGTATATTTAAGTATTTTTTTGTTAATGCTAGAGTCGTTAAGATATTCTGGAGGGCATGAAGTATATAAAGGGTTAATCGGTGGGTAGAAAATTATTAAGTGACATAAATTCGATGTAATCTTTAACTAATGAATATCTAGAATCAAGATATAATTAAACCTTTGGTAACGTTTTCTAATAGGGGTTCCTAATCGTATATTTAAATATTTTATTGTTAGTGGGAGAGTCTTAGAGATATTCTGAACGGTATAAAGGATATAAATACTTAATCCGTGGGCAGAAAATTGTTAAGTGACATAAATTCAATGTAATCATTGACTAAAGAATATCTAGATTCAAGATATAATTAAACCATCGGTAACGTTTTCTAATAGGGGTTCCTTATCGTATATTTAAATATTTTTTTGTTAATGCTAGAGTCTTAAAGATATTCTGGAGTGTATGAAGTATATAAAGGGTTAATCGGTGGGTAGAAAATTGTTAAGTGACATAAATTCGATGTAATCTTTAACTAATGAATATCTAGAATCAAGATATAATTAAACCGTTGGTAACGTTTTCTAATAGGGGTTCCTAACCGTATATTTAAATATTTTTTTGTTAATGGGAGAGACTTAGAGATATTCTGAACGGTATAAAGGATATAAATACTTAATCCGTGGGCAGAAAATTATTAAGTGACATAAATTCTATGTAATCTTTAAGTAATGAATATCTATAATCAAGATATAATTAAATCGTTGGTAAAGTTTTCTTAAAGGTGTACCTAAACGTATATTTAAATATTTTTTTGTTAATTCTAGAGCCTTAGAGATATTCTGGACGGTATAAAAGGGTGTAAATGCATAATCGGCCGGCAGAAAATTGCTAAGTGACATAAATTCGATGTGATCTTTAACTAATGAATATCTAGAATCAAGATATAATTAAACCATCGGTAACGTTTTCAAATAGGGGTTCCTAACCGTATATTTAAATATTTTTTTGTTAATGGAAGAGTCTTAGAGATATTCTGAACGGTATAAAGGATATAAATACTTAATCCGTGGGCAGAAAATTGTTAAGTGACATAAATTTGATGTAATCTAATAGGGGTTCCTTATCGTATATTTAAATATTTTTTTGTTAATGCTAGAGTCTTAAAGATATTCTGGAGTGTATGAAGTAAATAAAGGGTTAATCGGTGGGTAGAAAATTGTTAAGTGACATAAATTCGATGTAATCTTTAACTAATGAATATCTAGAATCAAGATATAATTAAACCGTTGGTAACGTTTTCTAATAGGGGTTCCTAACCGTATATTTAAATATTTTTTTGTATGACGAATATAAAACGTTAATCATTGGGTAGAAAATTGTTGAGTGACATAATCTCGATGTATTCTTTAACTAATGAATATCTAGAATCAAGATATAAATAAACCTTTGGTAACGTTTTCTAATAGGGGTTTCTAATCGTAGATTTAAATATTTTTCTGTTAATGGGAAAATTTTTAGAGATATTCTGGACGGTATGACGAATATAAAACGTTAATCATTGGGTAGAAAATTGTTGAGTGACATAATCTCGATGTAATCTTTAACTAATGAATATCTAGAATCAAGATATAAATAAACCATCGGTAACGTTTTTTAATAGGGGTTCCTAATCGTATATTTAAATATTTTTCTATAAATGGGAGAGTCTTAGAGATATTCTGGAGGGTATGAAGGATATAAAGGGTTAATCGGTGGGTAGAAAATTCTTAAGTGACATAAATTCGATGTAATTTTTAACTAATGAGTATCTATATGACGATATAATCCAACCGTTGGTAACGTTTTCTTATAGGGGTTCCTAACCGTATATTTAAATATTTTTTTGTTAATGGGAGAGTCTTAGAGATATTCTGGACGGTATAAAGGGTGCAAATGCATAATCGGTGGGCAGAAAATTACTAAGTGACATAAATTCGATGTGATCTTTAACTAATAAATATCTAGAATCAAGATATAATTAAACCGTTGGTAACGTTTTCTAATAGGAGTTTCTAATCGTAGATTTAAATATTTTTCTGTTAATGGGAGAGTTTTAGAGATATTCTGGACGGTATGACGGATATAAAACGTTAATCATTGGGAGAGACTTAGAGATATTCTCAACGGTATAAAGGATATAAATACTTAATCCGTGGGCAGAAAATTGTTAAGTGACATAAATTCAATGTAATCTTTGACTAAAGAATATCTAGATTCAAGATATAATTAAACCATCGGTAACGATTTCTAATAGGGGTTCCTAATCGTATATTTAAATATTTTTCTATAAATGGGAGAGTCTTAGAGATATTCTGGAGGGCATGAAGGATATAAAGGGTTAATCGGTGGGTAGAAAATTCTTAAGTGACATAAATTCGATGTAATTTTTAACTAATGAGTATCTATATGACGATATAATCCAACCGTTGGTAACGTTTTCTTATAGGGGTTCCTAACCGTATATTTAAATATTTTTTTGTTAATGGGAGAGTCTTAGAGATATTCTGGACGGTATAAAGGGTGCAAATGCATAATCGGTTGGCAGAAAATTACTAAGTGACATAAATTCGATGTGATCTTTAACTAATGAATATCTAGAATCAAGATATAATTAAACCGTTGGTAACGTTTTCTAATAGGAGTTTCTAATCGTAGATTTAAATATTTTTCTGTTAATGGGAGAGTTTTAGAGATATTCTGGACGGTATGACGGATATAAAACGTTAATCATTGGGAGAGATTTAGAGATATTCTGAACGGTATAAAGGATATAAATACTTAATCCGTGGGCAGAAAATTGTTAAGTGACATAAATTCAATGTAATCTTTGACTAAAGAATATCTAGATTCAAGATATAATTAAACCATCGGTAACGATTTCTAATAGGGGTTCCTAATCGTATATTTAAATATTTTTCTATAAATGGGAGAGTCTTAGAGAGATTCTGGAGGGTATGAAGGATATAAAGGGTTAATCGGTGGGTAGAAAATTCTTAAGTGACATAAATTCGATGTAATTTTTAACTAATGAATATCTAGAATCAAGATATAATTAAACCTTTGGTAACGTTTTCTAATAGGGGTTCCTAATCGTATATTTAAATATTTTATTGTTAGTGGGAGAGTCTTAGAGATATTCTGAACGGTATAAAGGATATAAATACTTAATCCGTGGGCAGAAAATTGTTAAGTGACATAAATTTGATGTAATCTTTAACTAATGAATATCTAGAATCAAGATATAATTAAACCGTTGGTAACGATTTCTAATAGGGATTCCTAATCTTATATTTAAATATTTTTCTATAAATGGGAGAGTCTTAGAGATATTCTGGAGGGTATGAAGGATATAAAGGGTTAATCGGTGGGTAGAAAATTCTTAAGTGACATAAATTCGATGTGATCTTTAACTAATGAATATCTAGAATCAAGATATAATTAAACCGTTGGTAACGTTTTCTAATAGGAGTTTCTAATCGTAGATTTAAATATTTTTCTGTTAATGGGAGAGTTTTAGAGATATTCTGGACGGTATGACGGATATAAAACGTTAATCATTGGGAGAGATTTAGAGATATTCTGAACGGTATAAAGGATATAAATACTTAATCCGTGGGCAGAAAATTGTTAAGTGACATAAATTCAATGTAATCTTTGACTAAAGAATATCTAGATTCAAGATATAATTAAACCATCGGTAACGATTTCTAATAGGGGTTCCTAATCGTATATTTAAATATTTTTCTATAAATGGGAGAGTCTTAGAGAGATTCTGGAGGGTATGAAGGATATAAAGGGTTAATCGGTGGGTAGAAAATTCTTAAGTGACATAAATTCGATGTAATTTTTAACTAATGAATATCTAGAATCAAGATATAATTAAACCTTTGGTAACGTTTTCTAATAGGGGTTCCTAATCGTATATTTAAATATTTTATTGTTAGTGGGAGAGTCTTAGAGATATTCTGAACGGTATAAAGGATATAAATACTTAATCCGTGGGCAGAAAATTGTTAAGTGACATAAATTTGATGTAATCTTTAACTAATGAATATCTAGAATCAAGATATAATTAAACCGTTGGTAACGATTTCTAATAGGGATTCCTAATCTTATATTTAAATATTTTTCTATAAATGGGAGAGTCTTAGAGATATTCTGGAGGGTATGAAGGATATAAAGGGTTAATCGGTGGGTAGAAAATTCTTAAGTGACATAAATTCGATGTGATCTTTAACTAATGAATATCTAGAATCAAGATATAATTAAACCGTTGGTAACGTTTTCTAATAGGAGTTTCTAATCGTAGATTTAAATATTTTTCTGTTAATGGGAGAGTTTTAGAGATATTCTGGACGGTATGACGGATATAAAACGTTAATCATTGGGAGAGACTTAGAGATATTCTGAACGGTATAAAGGATATAAATACTTAATCCGTGGGCAGAAAATTGTTAAGTGACATAAATTCAATGTAATCTTTAACTAAAGAATATCTAGATTCAAGATATAATTAAACCATCGGTAACGTTTTCTAATAGGGGTTCCTTATCGTATATTTAAATATTTTTTTGTTAATGCTAGAGTCTTAAAGATATTCTGGAGTGTATGAAGTATATAAAGGGTTAATCGGTGGGTAGAAAATTGTTAAGTGACATAAATTCGATGTAATCTTTAACTAATGAATATCTAGAATCAAGATATAATTAAACCGTTGGTAACGTTTTCTAATAGGGGTTCCTAACCGTATATTTAAATATTTTTTTGTTAATGGGAGAGTCTTAGAGATATTCTGGAGGGCATGAAGTATATAAAGGGTTAATCGGTGGGTAGAAAATTGTTAAGTGACATAAATTCGATGTAATCTTTAACTAATGAATATCTAGAATCAAGATATAATTAAACCGTTGGTAACGTTTTCTAATAGGGGTTCCTAACCGTATATTTAAATATTTTTTTGTTAATGGGAGAGTCTTAGAGATATTCTGGAGGGCATGAAGTATATAAAGGGTTAATCGGTGGGTAGAAAATTGTTAAGTGACATAAATTCGATGTAATCTTTAACTAATGAATATCTAGAATCAAGATATAATTAAACCGTTGGTAACGTTTTCTAATAGGGGTTCCTAATCGTATATTTAAATATTTTTCTATAAATGGGAGAGTCTTAAAGATATTCTGGAGGGCAGGAAGTATATAAAGTGTTAATCGGTGGGTAGAAAATTGTTAAGTGACATAAATTCGATGTAATCTTTAACTAATGAATATCTATATCACGATATAATCCAACCGTTGGTAACGTTTTCTTATAGGGGTTCCTAACCGTATATTTAAATATTTTTTTGTTAATGGGAGAGTCTTAGAGATATTCTGGACGGTATAAAGGGTGTAAATGCATAATCGGTGGGCAGAAAATTACTAAGTGACATAAATTCGATGTGATCTTTAACTAATGAATATCTAGAATCAAGATATAATTAAACCGTTGGTAACGTTTTCTAATAGGAGTTTCTAATCGTAGATTTAAATATTTTTCTGTTAATGGGAGAGTTTTAGAGATATTCTGGACGGTATGACGGATATAAAACGTTAATCATTGGGAGAGACTTAGAGATATTCTGAACCGTATAAAGGATATAAATACTTAATCCGTGGGCAGAAAATTGTTAAGTGACATAAATTCAATGTAATCTTTGACTAAAGAATATCTAGATTCAAGATATAATTAAACCATCGGTAACGATTTCTAATAGGGGTTCCTAATCGTATATTTAAATATTTTTCTATAAATGGGAGAGTCTTAGAGATATTCTGGAGGGTATGAAGGATATAAAGGGTTAATCGGTGGGTAGAAAATTCTTAAGTGACATAAATTCGATGTAATTTTTAACTAATGAATATCTAGAATCAAGATATAATTAAACCTTTGGTAACGTTTTCTAATAGGGGTTCCTAATCGTATATTTAAATATTTTATTGTTAGTGGGAGAGTCTTAGAGATATTCTGAACGGTATAAAGGATATAAATACTTAATCCGTGGGCAGAAAATTGTTAAGTGACATAAATTTGATGTAATCTTTAACTAATGAATATCTAGAATCAAGATATAATTAAACCGTTGGTAACGATTTCTAATAGGGATTCCTAATCTTATATTTAAATATTTTTCTATAAATGGGAGAGTCTTAGAGATATTCTGGAGGGTATGAAGGATATAAAGGGTTAATCGGTGGGTAGAAAATTCTTAAGTGACATAAATTCGATGTGATCTTTAACTAATGAATATCTAGAATCAAGATATAATTAAACCGTTGGTAACGTTTTCTAATAGGAGTTTCTAATCGTAGATTTAAATATTTTTCTGTTAATGGGAGAGTTTTAGAGATATTCTGGACGGTATGACGGATATAAAACGTTAATCATTGGGAGAGATTTAGAGATATTCTGAACGGTATAAAGGATATAAATACTTAATCCGTGGGCAGAAAATTGTTAAGTGACATAAATTCAATGTAATCTTTGACTAAAGAATATCTAGATTCAAGATATAATTAAACCATCGGTAACGATTTCTAATAGGGGTTCCTAATCGTATATTTAAATATTTTTCTATAAATGGGAGAGTCTTAGAGAGATTCTGGAGGGTATGAAGGATATAAAGGGTTAATCGGTGGGCAGAAAATTGTTAAGTGACATAAATTCAATGTAATCTTTGACTAAAGAATATCTAGATTCAAGATATAATTAAACCATCGGTAACGATTTCTAATAGGGGTTCCTAATCGTATATTTAAATATTTTTCTATAAATGGGAGAGTCTTAGAGAGATTCTGGAGGGTATGAAGGATATAAAGGGTTAATCGGTGGGTAGAAAATTCTTAAGTGACATAAATTCGATGTAATTTTTAACTAATGAATATCTAGAATCAAGATATAATTAAACCTTTGGTAACGTTTTCTAATAGGGGTTCCTAATCGTATATTTAAATATTTTATTGTTAGTGGGAGAGTCTTAGAGATATTCTGAACGGTATAAAGGATATAAATACTTAATCCGTGGGCAGAAAATTGTTAAGTGACATAAATTTGATGTAATCTTTAACTAATGAATATCTAGAATCAAGATATAATTAAACCGTTGGTAACGATTTCTAATAGGGATTCCTAATCTTATATTTAAATATTTTTCTATAAATGGGAGAGTCTTAGAGATATTCTGGAGGGTATGAAGGATATAAAGGGTTAATCGGTGGGTAGAAAATTCTTAAGTGACATAAATTCGATGTGATCTTTAACTAATGAATATCTAGAATCAAGATATAATTAAACCGTTGGTAACGTTTTCTAATAGGAGTTTCTAATCGTAGATTTAAATATTTTTCTGTTAATGGGAGAGTTTTAGAGATATTCTGGACGGTATGACGGATATAAAACGTTAATCATTGGGAGAGACTTAGAGATATTCTGAACGGTATAAAGGATATAAATACTTAATCCGTGGGCAGAAAATTGTTAAGTGACATAAATTCAATGTAATCTTTAACTAAAGAGTATCTAGATTCAAGATATAATTAAACCATCGGTAACGTTTTCTAATAGGGGTTCCTTATCGTATATTTAAATATTTTTTTGTTAATGCTAGAGTCTTAAAGATATTCTGGAGTGTATGAAGTATATAAAGGGTTAATCGGTGGGTAGAAAATTGTTAAGTGACATAAATTCGATGTAATCTTTAACTAATGAATATCTAGAATCAAGATATAATTAAACCGTTGGTAACGTTTTCTAATAGGGGTTCCTAACCGTATATTTAAATATTTTTTTGTTAATGGGAGAGTCTTAGAGATATTCTGGAGGGCATGAAGTATATAAAGGGTTAATCGGTGGGTAGAAAATTGTTAAGTGACATAAATTCGATGTAATCTTTAACTAATGAATATCTAGAATCAAGATATAATTAAACCGTTGGTAACGTTTTCTAATAGGGGTTCCTAACCGTATATTTAAATATTTTTTTGTTAATGGGAGAGTCTTAGAGATATTCTGGAGGGCATGAAGTATATAAAGGGTTAATCGGTGGGTAGAAAATTGTTAAGTGACATAAATTCGATGTAATCTTTAACTAATGAATATCTAGAATCAAGATATAATTAAACCGTTGGTAACGTTTTCTAATAGGGGTTCCTAATCGTATATTTAAATATTTTTCTATAAATGGGAGAGTCTTAAAGATATTCTGGAGGGCAGGAAGTATATAAAGTGTTAATCGGTGGGTAGAAAATTGTTAAGTGACATAAATTCGATGTAATCTTTAACTAATGAATATCTATATCACGATATAATCCAACCGTTGGTAACGTTTTCTTATAGGGGTTCCTAACCGTATATTTAAATATTTTTTTGTTAATGGGAGAGTCTTAGAGATATTCTGGACGGTATAAAGGGTGTAAATGCATAATCGGTGGGCAGAAAATTACTAAGTGACATAAATTCGATGTGATCTTTAACTAATGAATATCTAGAATCAAGATATAATTAAACCGTTGGTAACGTTTTCTAATAGGAGTTTCTAATCGTAGATTTAAATATTTTTCTGTTAATGGGAGAGTTTTAGAGATATTCTGGACGGTATGACGGATATAAAACGTTAATCATTGGGAGAGACTTAGAGATATTCTGAACCGTATAAAGGATATAAATACTTAATCCGTGGGCAGAAAATTGTTAAGTGACATAAATTCAATGTAATCTTTGACTAAAGAATATCTAGATTCAAGATATAATTAAACCATCGGTAACGATTTCTAATAGGGGTTCCTAATCGTATATTTAAATATTTTTCTATAAATGGGAGAGTCTTAGAGATATTCTGGAGGGTATGAAGGATATAAAGGGTTAATCGGTGGGTAGAAAATTCTTAAGTGACATAAATTCGATGTAATTTTTAACTAATGAATATCTAGAATCAAGATATAATTAAACCTTTGGTAACGTTTTCTAATAGGGGTTCCTAATCGTATATTTAAATATTTTATTGTTAGTGGGAGAGTCTTAGAGATATTCTGAACGGTATAAAGGATATAAATACTTAATCCGTGGGCAGAAAATAGTTAAGTGACATAAATTCGATGTAATCTTTGACTAAAGAATATCTAGATTCAAGATATAATTAAACCATCGGTAACGATTTCTAATAGGGGTTCCTAATCGTATATTTAAATATTTTTCTATAAATGGGAGAGTCTTAGAGATATTCTGGAGGGTATGAAGGATATAAAGGGTTAATCGGTAGGTAGAAAATTCTTAAGTGACATAAATTCGATGTAATTTTTAACTAATGAGTATCTATATCACGATATAAACCAACCGTTGATAACGTTTTCTTATAGGGGTTCCTAACCGTATATTTAAATATTCTTTTGTTAATGGGAGAGTCTTAGAGATATTCTGAACGGTATAAAGGATATAAATACTTAATCCGTGGGCAGAAAATTGTTAAGAGACATAAATTCGATGTAATCTTTAACTAATGAATATCTAGAATCAAGATATAATTAAACCGTTGGTAACGATTTCTAATAGGGGTTCCTAATCGTATATTTAAATATTTTGATGCTAATGCGAGAGTCTTAGAGATATTCTGAACGGTATAAAGGATATAAATACTTAATCCGAGGGCTGAAAATTGTTAAGTGACATAAATTCAATGTAATCTTTAACTAATGAATATCTAGAACCAAGATATAATTAAACCATCGGTAACGTTTTCTAATAGGGGTTCCTAATCGTATATTTAAATATTTTATTGTTAGTGGGAGTGTCTTAGAGATATTCTGAACGGTATAAAGGATATAAATACTTAATCCGTGGGCAGAAAATTGTTAAGTGACATAAATTCTATGTAATTTTTAACTAATGAATATCTAGAATCAAGATATAATTAAAACTTTGGTAACGTTTTCTAATAGGGGTTCCTAATCGTATATTTAAATATTTTATTGTTAGTGGGAGAGTCTTAGAGATATTCTGAACGGTATAAAGGATATAAATACTTAATCCATGGGCAGAAAATTGTTAAGTGACATAAATTTGATGTAATCTTTAACTAATGAATATCTAGAATCAAGATATAATTAAACCGTTGGTAACGATTTCTAATAGGGATTCCTAATCTTATATTTAAATATTTTTCTATAAATGGGAGAGTCTTAGAGATATTCTGGAGGGTATGAAGGATATAAAGGGTTAATCGGTGGGTAGAAAATTCTTAAGTGACATAAATTCGATGTAATTTTTAACTAATGAGTATCTATATGACGATATAATCCAACCGTTGGTAACGTTTTCTTATAGGGGTTCCTAACCGTATATTTAAATATTTTTTTGTTAATGGGAGAGTCTTAGAGATATTCTGGACGGTATAAAGGGTGCAAATGCATAATCGGTGGGCAGAAAATTACTAAGTGACATAAATTCGATGTGATCTTTAACTAATGAATATCTAGAATCAAGATATAATTAAACCGTTGGTAACGTTTTCTAATAGGAGTTTCTAATCGTAGATTTAAATATTTTTCTGTTAATGGGAGAGTTTTAGAGATATTCTGGACGGTATGACGGATATAAAACGTTAATCATTGGGAGAGACTTAGAGATATTCTGAACGGTATAAAGGATATAAATACTTAATCCGTGGGCAGAAAATTGTTGAGTGACATAAATTCAATGTAATCTTTTACTAAAGAATATCTAGATTCAAGATATAATTAAACCATCGGTAACGTTTTCTAATAGGGGTTCCTTATCGTATATTTAAATATTTTTTTGTTAATGCTAGAGTCTTAAAGATATTCTGGAGTGTATGAAGTATATAAAGGGTTAATCGGTGGGTAGAAAATTGTTAAGTGACATAAATTCGATGTAATCTTTAACTAATGAATATCTAGAATCAAGATATAATTAAACCGTTGGTAACGTTTTCTAATAGGGGTTCCTAACCGTATATTTAAATATTTTTTTGTTAATGGGAGAGTCTTAGAGATATTCTGGACGGTATGACGAATATAAAACGTTAATCATTGGGTAGAAAATTGTTGAGTGACATAATCTCGATGTAATCTTTAACTAATGAATATCTAGAATCAAGATATAAATAAACCTTTGGTAACGTTTTCTAATAGGGGTTTCTAATCGTAGATTTAAATATTTTTCTGTTAATGGGAAAATTTTTAGAGATATACTGGACGGTATGACGAATATAAAACGTTAATCATTGGGTAGAAAATTGTTGAGTGACATAATCTCGATGTAATCTTTAACTAATGAATATCTAGAATCAAGATATAAATAAACCATCGGTAACGTTTTTTAATAGGGGTTCCTAATCGTATATTTAAATATTTTTCTATAAATGGGAGAGTCTTAGAGATATTCTGGAGGGTATGAAGGATATAAAGGGTTAATCGGTGGGTAGAAAATTCTTAAGTGACATAAATTCGATGTAATTTTTAACTAATGAGTATCTATATGACGATATAATCCAACCGTTGGTAACGTTTTCTTATAGGGGTTCCTAACCGTATATTTAAATATTTTTTTGTTAATGGGAGAGTCTTAGAGATATTCTGGACGGTATAAAGGGTGCAAATGCATAATCGGTGGGCAGAAAATTACTAAGTGACATAAATTCGATGTGATCTTTAACTAATGAATATCTAGAATCAAGATATAATTAAACCGTTGGTAACGTTTTCTAATAGGAGTTTCTAATCGTAGATTTAAATATTTTTCTGTTAATGGGAGAGTTTTAGAGATATTCTGGACGGTATGACGGATATAAAACGTTAATCATTGGGAGAGACTTAGAGATATTCTGAACGGTATAAAGGATATAAATACTTAATCCGTGGGCAGAAAATTGTTAAGTGACATAAATTCAATGTAATCTTTGACTAAAGAATATCTAGATTCAAGATATAATTAAACCATCGGTAACGATTTCTAATAGGGGTTCCTAATCGTATATTTAAATATTTTTCTATAAATGGGAGAGTCTTAGAGATATTCTGGAGGGCATGAAGGATATAAAGGGTTAATCGGTGGGTAGAAAATTCTTAAGTGACATAAATTCGATGTAATTTTTAACTAATGAGTATCTATATGACGATATAATCCAACCGTTGGTAACGTTTTGTTATAGGGGTTCCTAACCGTATATTTAAATATTTTTTTGTTAATGGGAGAGTCTTAGAGATATTCTGGACGGTATAAAGGGTGCAAATGCATAATCGGTTGGCAGAAAATTACTAAGTGACATAAATTCGATGTGATCTTTAACTAATGAATATCTAGAATCAAGATATAATTAAACCGTTGGTAACGTTTTCTAATAGGAGTTTCTAATCGTAGATTTAAATATTTTTCTGTTAATGGGAGAGTTTTAGAGATATTCTGGACGGTATGACGGATATAAAACGTTAATCATTGGGAGAGACTTAGAGATATTCTGAACGGTATAAAGGATATAAATACTTAATCCGTGGGCAGAAAATTGTTAAGTGACATAAATTCAATGTAATCTTTGACTAAAGAATATCTAGATTCAAGATATAATTAAACCATCGGTAACGATTTCTAATAGGGGTTCCTAATCGTATATTTAAATATTTTTCTATAAATGGGAGAGTCTTAGAGAGATTCTGGAGGGTATGAAGGATATAAAGGGTTAATCGGTGGGTAGAAAATTCTTAAGTGACATAAATTCGATGTAATTTTTAACTAATGAATATCTAGAATCAAGATATAATTAAACCTTTGGTAACGTTTTCTAATAGGGGTTCCTAATCGTATATTTAAATATTTTATTGTTAGTGGGAGAGTCTTAGAGATATTCTGAACGGTATAAAGGATATAAATACTTAATCCGTGGGCAGAAAATTGTTAAGTGACATAAATTTGATGTAATCTTTAACTAATGAATATCTAGAATCAAGATATAATTAAACCGTTGGTAACGATTTCTAATAGGGATTCCTAATCTTATATTTAAATATTTTTCTATAAATGGGAGAGTCTTAGAGATATTCTGGAGGGTATGAAGGATATAAAGGGTTAATCGGTGGGTAGAAAATTCTAAAGTGACATAAATTCGATGTAATTTTTAACTAATGAGTATCTATATGACGATATAATCCAACCGTTGGTAACGTTTTCTTATAGGGGTTCCTAACCGTATATTTAAATATTTTTTTGTTAATGGGAGAGTCTTAGAGATATTCTGGACGGTATAAAGGGTGCAAATGCATAATCGGTGGGCAGAAAATTACTAAGTGACATAAATTCGATGTGATCTTTAACTAATGAATATCTAGAATCAAGATATAATTAAACCGTTGGTAACGTTTTCTAATAGGAGTTTCTAATCGTAGATTTAAATATTTTTCTGTTAATGGGAGAGTTTTAGAGATATTCTGGACGGTATGACGGATATAAAACGTTAATCATTCGGAGAGACTTAGAGATATTCTGAACGGTATAAAGGATATAAATACTTAATCCGTGGGCAGAAAATTGTTAAGTGACATAAATTCAATGTAATCTTTAACTAAAGAATATCTAGATTCAAGATATAATTAAACCATCGGTAATGTTTTCTAATAGGGGTTCCTTATCGTATATTTAAATATTTTTTTGTTAATGCTAGAGTCTTAAAGATATTCTGGAGTGTATGAAGTATATAAAGGGTTAATCGGTGGGTAGAAAATTGTTAAGTGACATAAATTCGATGTAATCTTTAACTAATGAATATCTAGAATCAAGATATAATTAAACCGTTGGTAACGTTTTCTAATAGGGGTTCCAAACCGTATATTTAAATATTTTTTTGTTAATGGGAGAGTCTTAGAGATATTCTGGAGGGCATGAAGTATATAAAGGGTTAATCGGTGGGTAGAAAATTGTTAAGTGACACAAATTCGATGTAATCTTTAACTAATGAATATCTAGAATCAAGATATAATTAAACCGTTGGTAACGTTTTCTAATAGGGGTTCCTAACCGTATATTTAAATATTTTTTTGTTAATGGGAGAGTCTTAGAGATATTCTGGAGGGCATGAAGTATATAAAGGGTTAATCGGTGGGTAGAAAATTGTTAAGTGACATAAATTCGATGTAATCTTTAACTAATGAATATCTAGAATCAAGATATAATTAAACCGTTGGTAACGTTTTCTAATAGGGGTTCCTAATCGTATATTTAAATATTTTTCTATAAATGGGAGAGTCTTAAAGATATTCTGGAGGGCAGGAAGTATATAAAGGGTTAATCGGTGGGTAGAAAATTGTTAAGTGACATAAATTCGATGTAATCTTTAACTAATGAATATCTATATCACGATATAATCCAACCGTTGGTAACGTTTTCTTATAGGGGTTCCTAACCGTATATTTAAATATTTTTTTGTTAATGGGAGAGTCTTAGAGATATTCTGGACGGTATAAAGGGTGCAAATGCATAATCGGTGGGCAGAAAATTACTAAGTGACATAAATTCGATGTGATCTTTAACTAATGAATATCTAGAATCAAGATATAATTAAACCGTTGGTAACGTTTTCTAATAGGAGTTTCTAATCGTAGATTTAAATATTTTTCTGTTAATGGGAGAGTTTTAGAGATATTCTGGACGGTATGACGGATATAAAACGTTAATCATTGGGAGAGACTTAGAGATATTCTGAACGGTATAAAGGATATAAATACTTAATCCGTGGGCAGAAAATTGTTAAGTGACATAAATTCAATGTAATCTTTAACTAAAGAATATCTAGATTCAAGATATAATTAAACCATCGGTAACGTTTTCTAATAGGGGTTCCTTATCGTATATTTAAATATTTTTTTGTTAATGCTAGAGTCTTAAAGATATTCTGGAGTGTATGAAGTATATAAAGGGTTAATCGGTGGGTAGAAAATTGTTAAGTGACATAAATTCGATGTAATCTTTAACTAATGAATATCTAGAATCAAGATATAATTAAACCGTTGGTAACGTTTTCTAATAGGGGTTCCTAACCGTATATTTAAATATTTTTTTGTTAATGGGAGAGTCTTAGAGATATTCTGGAGGGCATGAAGTATATAAAGGGTTAATCGGTGGGTAGAAAATTGTTAAGTGACATAAATTCGATGTAATCTTTAACTAATGAATATCTAGAATCAAGATATAATTAAACCGTTGGTAACGTTTTCTAATAGGGGTTCCTAACCGTATATTTAAATATTTTTTTGTTAATGGGAGAGTCTTAGAGATATTCTGGAGGGCATGAAGTATATAAAGGGTTAATCGGTGGGTAGAAAATTGTTAAGTGACATAAATTCGATGTAATCTTTAACTAATGAATATCTAGAATCAAGATATAATTAAACCGTTGGTAACGTTTTCTAATAGGGGTTCCTAATCGTATATTTAAATATTTTTCTATAAATGGGAGAGTCTTAAAGATATTCTGGAGGGCAGGAAGTATATAAAGGGTTAATCGGTGGGTAGAAAATTGTTAAGTGACATAAATTCGATGTAATCTTTAACTAATGAATATCTATATCACGATATAATCCAACCGTTGGTAACGTTTTCTTATAGGGGTTCCTAACCGTATATTTAAATATTTTTTTGTTAATGGGAGAGTCTTAGAGATATTCTGGACGGTATAAAGGGTGCAAATGCATAATCGGTGGGCAGAAAATTACTAAGTGACATAAATTCGATGTGATCTTTAACTAATGAATATCTAGAATCAAGATATAATTAAACCGTTGGTAACGTTTTCTAATAGGAGTTTCTAATCGTAGATTTACATATTTTTCTGTTAATGGGAGAGTTTTAGAGATATTCTGGACGGTATGACGGATATAAAACGTTAATCATTGGGAGAGACTTAGAGATATTCTGAACGGTATAAAGGATATAAATACTTAATCCGTGGGCAGAAAATTGTTAAGTGACATAAATTCAATGTAATCTTTAACTAAAGAATATCTAGATTCAAGATATAATTAAACCATCGGTAACGTTTTCTAATAGGGGTTCCTTATCGTATATTTAAATATTTTTTTGTTAATGCTAGAGTCTTAAAGATATTCTGGAGTGTATGAAGTATATAAAGGGTTAATCGGTGGGTAGAAAATTGTTAAGTGACATAAATTCGATGTGATCTTTAACTAATGAATATCTAGAATCAAGATATAATTAAACCGTTGGTAACGTTTTCTAATAGGAGTTTCTAATCGTAGATTTAAATATTTTTCTATAAATGGGAGAGTCTTAGAGATATTCTGGAGGGTATGAAGGATATAAAGGGTTAATCAGTGGGTAGAAAATTCTTAAGTGACATAAATTCGATGTAATTTTTAACTAATGAATATCTAGAATCAAGATATAATTAAACCTTTGGTAACGTTTTCTAATAGGGGTTCCTAATCGTATATTTAAATATTTTATTGTTAGTGGGAGATTCTTAGAGATATTCTGAACGGTATAAAGGATATAAATACTTAATCCGTGGGCAGAAAATTGTTAAGTGACATAAATTCGATGTAATCTTTAACTAATGAATATCTAGAATCAAGATATAATTAAACCGTTGGTAACGATTTCTAATAGGGGTTCCTAATCGTATATTTAAATATTTTTCTATAAATGGGAGAGTCTTAGAGATATTCTGGAGGGTATGAAGGATATAAAGGGTTAATAGGTGGGTAGAAAATCCTTAAGTGACATAAATTCGATGTAATTTTTAACTAATGAGTATCTATATCACGATATAAACCAACCGTTGATAACGTTTTCTTATAGGGGTTCCTAACCGTATATTTAAATATTCTTTTGTTAATGGGAGAGTCTTAGAGATATTCTGGACGGTATAAAGGGTGTAAATGCATAATCGGTGGGCAGAAAATTACTAAGTGACATAAATTCTATGTAATCTTTAACTAATGAATATCTAGAATCAAGATATAATTAAACCATCGGTAACGTTTTCAAATAGGGGTTCCTAATCGTATATTTAAATATTTAATTGTTAGTGGGAGAGTCTTAGAGATATTCTGAACGATATAAAGGATATAAATACCTAATCCGTGGGCAGAAAATTCTTAAGTGACATAAATTCGATGTAATTTTTAACTAATGAATATCTAGAATCAATATATAATTAAACCTTTGGTAACGTTTTCTAATAGGGGTTCCTAATCGTATATTTAAATATTTTATTGTTAGTGGGAGAGTCTTAGAGATATTCTGAACGGTATAAAGGATATAAATACTTAATCCGTGGCCAGAAAATTGTTAAGTGACATAATTTCGATGTAATCTTTAACTAATGAATATCTAGAATCAAGATATAATTAAACCGTTGGTAACGATTTCTAATAGGGGTTCCTAATCGTATATTTAAATATTTTTCTACAAATGGGAGAGTCTTAGAGATATTCTGGAGGGTATGAAGGATATAAAGGGTTAATCGGTGGGTAGAAAATTCTTAAGTGACATAAATTCGATGTAATTTTTAACTAATGAATATCTAGAATCAAGATATAATTAATCCTTTGGTAACGTTTTCTAATAGGGGTTCCTAATCGTATATTTAAATATTTTATTGTTAGTGGGAGAGTCTTAGAGATATTCTGAACGGTATAAAGGATATAAATACTTAATCCGTGGGCAGAAAATTGTTAAGTGACATAAATTCGATGTAATCTTTAACTAATGAATATCTAGAATCAAGATATAATTAAACCGTTGGTAACGATTTCTAATAGGGGTTCCTAATCGTATATTTAAATATTTTATTGTTAGTGGGAGAGTCTTAGAGATATTCTGAACGTTATAAAGGATATAAATACTTAATCCGTGGGCAGAAAATTGTTAAGTGACATAAATTCAATGTAATCTTTAACTAAAGAATATCTAGATTCAAGATATAATTAAACCATCGGTAACGTTTTCTAATAGGGGTTCCTTATCGTATATTTAAATATTTTTTTGTTAATGCTAGAGTCTTAAAGATATTCTGGAGTGTATGAAGTATATAAAGGGTTAATCGGTGGGTAGAAAATTGTTAAGTGACATAAATTCGATGTAATCTTTAACTAATGAATATCTAGAATCAAGATATAATTAAACCGTTGGTAACGTTTTCTAATAGGAGTTTCTAATCGTAGATTTAAATATTTTTCTGTTAATGGGAGAGTTTTAGAGATATTCTGGACGGTATGACGAATATAAAACGTTAATCATTTGGTAGAAAATTGTTGAGTGACATAATCTCGATGTAATCTTTAACTAATGAATATCTAGAATCAAGATATAAATAAACCATCGGTAACGTTTTCTAATAGGGGTTCCTAATCGTATATTTAAATATTTTTTTGTTAATGGGAGAGTCTTAGAGATATTCTGGACGGTATAAAGGGTGTAAATGCATAATCGGTGGGCAGAAAATTGTTAAGTGACATAAATTCAATGTAATCTTTAACTAAAGAATATCTAGATTCAAGATATAATTAAACCATCGGTAACGATTTCTAATAGGGGTTCCTAATCGTATATTTAAATATTTTATTGTTAGTGGGAGAGTCTTAGAGATATTCTGAACGTTATAAAGGATATAAATACTTAATCCGTGGGCAGAAAATTGTTAAGTGACATAAATTCAATGTAATCTTTAACTAAAGAATATCTAGATTCAAGATATAATTAAACCATCGGTAACGTTTTCTAATAGGGGTTCCTTATCGTATATTTAAATATTTTTTTGTTAATGCTAGAGTCTTAAAGATATTCTGGAGTGTATGAAGTATATAAAGGGTTAATCGGTGGGTAGAAAATTGTTAAGTGACATAAATTCGATGTAATCTTTAACTAATGAATATCTAGAATCAAGATATAATTAAACCGTTGGTAACGTTTTCTAATAGGAGTTTCTAATCGTAGATTTAAATATTTTTCTGTTAATGGGAGAGTTTTAGAGATATTCTGGACGGTATGACGAATATAAAACGTTAATCATTTGGTAGAAAATTGTTGAGTGACATAATCTCGATGTAATCTTTAACTAATGAATATCTAGAATCAAGATATAAATAAACCATCGGTAACGTTTTCTAATAGGGGTTCCTAATCGTATATTTAAATATTTTTTTGTTAATGGGAGAGTCTTAGAGATATTCTGCACGGTATAAAGGGTGTAAATGCATAATCGGTGGGCAGAAAATTGTTAAGTGACATAAATTCAATGTAATCTTTAACTAAAGAATATCTAGATTCAAGATATAATTAAACCATCGATAACGATTTCTAATAGGGGTTCCTAATCGTATATTTAAATATTTTTCTATAAATGGGAGAGTCTTAGAGATATTCTGGAGGGTATGAAGGATATAAAGGGTTAATCGGTGGGTAGAAAATTCTTAAGTGACATAAATTCGATGTAATTTTTAACTAATGAGTATCTATATGACGATATAATCCAACCCTTGGTAACGTTTTCTTATAGGGGTTCCTAAACGTATATTTAAATATTTTTTTGTTAATGGGAGAGTCTTAGAGATATTCTGGACGGTATAAAGGGTGTAAATGCATAATCGGTGGGCAGAAAATTGTTAAGTGACATAAATTCAATGTAATCTTTAACTAAAGAATATCTAGATTCAAGATATAATTAAACCATCGGTAACGATTTCTAATAGGGGTTCCTAATCGTATATTTAAATATTTTTCTATGAATGGGGGAGTCTTAGAGATATTCTGGAGGGTATGAAGGATATAAAGGGTTAATCGGTGGGTAGAAAATTCTTAAGTGACATAAATTCGATGTGATCTTTAACTAATGAATATCTAGAATCAAGATATAATTAAACCGTTGGTAACGTTTTCTAATAGGAGTTTCTAATCGTAGATTTAAATATTTTTGTGTTAATGGGAGAGTTTTAGAGATATTCTGGAGGGCATGAAGTATATAAAGGGTTAATCGGTGGGTAGAAAATTGTTAAGTGACATAAATTCGATGTAATCTTTAACTAATGAATATCTAGAATCAAGATATAATTAAACCGTTGGTAACGTTTTCTAATAGGGGTTCCTAATCGTATATTTAAATATTTTTCTATAAATGGGAGAGTCTTAAAGATATTCTGGAGGGCAGGAAGTATATAAAGGGTTAATCGGTGGGTAGAAAATTGTTAAGTGACATAAATTCGATGTAATCTTTAACTAATGAATATCTATATCACGATATAATCCAACCGTTGGTAACGTTTTCTTATAGGGGTTCCTAACCGTATATTTAAATATTTTTTTGTTAATGGGAGAGTCTTAGAGATATTCTGGACGGTATAAAGGGTGTAAATGCATAATCGGTGGGCAGAAAATTACTAAGTGACATAAATTCGATGTGATCTTTAACTAATGAATATCTAGAATCAAGATATAATTAAACCGTTGGTAACGTTTTCTAATAGGAGTTTCTAATCGTAGATTTAAATATTTTTCTATAAATGGGAGAGTCTTAGAGATATTGTGGAGGGTATGAAGGATATAAAGGGTTAATGGGTGGGTAGAAAATTCTTAAGTGACATAAATTCGATGTAATTTTTAACTAATGAATATCTAGAATCAAGATATAATTAAACCTTTGGTAACGTTTTCTAATAGGGGTTCCTAATCGTATATTTAAATATTTTATTGTTAGTGGGAGATTCTTAGAGATATTCTGAACGGTAAAAAGGATATAAATACTTAATCCGTGGGCAGAAAATTGTTAAGTGACATAAATTCGATGTAATCTTTAACTAATGAATATCTAGAATCAAGATATAATTAAACCGTTGGTAACGATTTCTAATAGGGGTTCCTAATCGTATATTTAATGTTTTTCTATAAATGGGAGAGTCTTAGAGATATTCTGGAGGGTATGAAGGATATAAAGGGTTAATCGGTGGGTAGAAAATTCTTAAGTGACATAAATTCGATGTAATCTTTAACTAATGAATATCTAGAATCAAGATATAATTAAACCGTTGGTAACGTTTTCTAATAGGGGTTCCTAATCGTATATTTAAATATTTTTCTATAAATGGGAGAGTCTTAGAGATATTCTGGAGGGTATGAAGGATATAAAGGGTTAATCGGTGGGTAGAAAATTCTTAAGTGACATAAATTCGATGTAATTTTTAACTAATGAGTATCTATATCACGATATAAACCAACCGTTGATAACGTTTTCTAATAGGGGTTCCTAATCGTATATTTAAATATTTTTTTGTTAATGGAAGAGTCTTAGAGATATTCTGGACGGTATAAAGGGTGTAAATGCATAATCGGTGGGCAGAAAATTACTAAGTGACATAAATTCTATGTAATCTTAAACTAATGAATATCTAGAATCAAGATATAATTAAACCGTTGGTAACGTTTTCTAATAGGAGTTTCTAATCGTAGATTTAAATATTTTTCTGTTAATGGGAGAGTTTTAGAGATATTCTGGACGGTATGACGGATATAAAACGTTAATCATTGGGAGAGACTTAGAGATATTCTGAACGGTATAAAGGATATAAATACTTAATCCGTGGGCAGAAAATTGTTAAGTGACATAAATTCAATGTAATCTTTAACTAAAGAATATCTAGATTCAAGATATAATTAAACCATCGGTAACGTTTTCTAATAGGGGTTCCTTATCGTATATTTAAATATTTTTTTGTTAATGCTAGAGTCTTAAAGATATTCTGGAGTATATGAAGTATATAAAGGGTTAATCGGTGGGTAGAAAATTGTTAAGTGACATAAATTCGATGTAATCTTTAACTAATGAATATCTAGAATCAAGATATAATTAAACCGTTGGTAACGTTTTCTAATAGGGGTTCCTAACCGTATATTTAAATATTTTTTTGTTAATGGGAGAGACTTAGAGATATTCTGAACGGTATAAAGGATATAAATACTTAATCCGTGGGCAGAAAATTATTAAGTGACATAAATTCTATGTAATCTTTAAGTAATGAATATCTATAATCAAGATATAATTAAATCGTTGGTAAAGTTTTCTTAAAGGTGTACCTAAACGTATATTTAAATATTTTTTTGTTAATTCTAGAGCCTTAGAGATATTCTGGACGGTATAAAAGGGTGTAAATGCATAATCGGCCGGCAGAAAATTGCTAAGTGACATAAATTCGATGTGATCTTTAACTAATGAATATCTAGAATCAAGATATAATTAAACCATCGGTAACGTTTTCAAATAGGGGTTCCTAACCGTATATTTAAATATTTTTTTGTTAATGGGAGAGTCTTAGAGATATTCTGAACGGTATAAAGGATATAAATACTTAATCCGTGGGCAGAAAATTGTTAAGTGACATAAATTTGATGTAATCTTTAACTAATGAATATCTAGAATCAAGATATAATTAAACCGTTGGTAACGATTTCTAATAGGGATTCCTAATCTTATATTTAAATATTTTTCTATAAATGGGAGAGTCTTAGAGATATTCTGGAGGGTATGAAGGATATAAAGGGTTAATCGGTGGGTAGAAAATTCTTAAGTGACATAAATTCGATGTAATTTTTAACTAATGAGTATCTATATGACGATATAATCCAACCCTTGGTAACGTTTTCTTATAGGGGTTCCTAAACGTATATTTAAATATTTTTTTGTTAATGGGAGAGTCTTAGAGATATTCTGGACGGTATAAAGGGTGTAAATGCATAATCGGTGGGCAGAAAATTGTTAAGTGACATAAATTCAATGTAATCTTTAACTAAAGAATATCTAGATTCAAGATATAATTAAACCATCGGTAACGATTTCTAATAGGGGTTCCTAATCGTATATTTAAATATTTTTCTATAAATGGGGGAGTCTTAGAGATATTCTGGAGGGTATGAAGGATATAAAGGGTTAATCGGTGGGTAGAAAATTCTTAAGTGACATAAATTCGATGTGATCTTTAACTAATGAATATCTAGAATCAAGATATAATTAAACCGTTGGTAACGTTTTCTAATAGGAGTTTCTAATCGTAGATTTAAATATTTTTGTGTTAATGGGAGAGTTTTAGAGATATTCTGGAGGGCATGAAGTATATAAAGGGTTAATCGGTGGGTAGAAAATTGTTAAGTGACATAAATTCGATGTAATCTTTAACTAATGAATATCTAGAATCAAGATATAATTAAACCGTTGGTAACGTTTTCTAATAGGGGTTCCTAATCGTATATTTAAATATTTTTCTATAAATGGGAGAGTCTTAAAGATATTCTGGAGGGCAGGAAGTATATAAAGGGTTAATCGGTGGGTAGAAAATTGTTAAGTGACATAAATTCGATGTAATCTTTAACTAATGAATATCTATATCACGATATAATCCAACCGTTGGTAACGTTTTCTAATAGGGGTTCCTAACCGTATATTTAAATATTTTTTTGTTAATGGGAGAGACTTAGAGATATTCTGAACGGTATAAAGGATATAAATACTTAATCCGTGGGCAGAAAATTATTAAGTGACATAAATTCTATGTGATCTTTAACTAATGAATATCTAGAATCAAGATATAATTAAACCGTTGGTAACGTTTTCTAATAGGAGTTTCTAATCGTAGATTTAAATATTTTTCTATAAATGGGAGAGTCTTAGAGATATTGTGGAGGGTATGAAGGATATAAAGGGTTAATGGGTGGGTAGAAAATTCTTAAGTGACATAAATTCGATGTAATTTTTAACTAATGAATATCTAGAATCAAGATATAATTAAACCTTTGGTAACGTTTTCTAATAGGGGTTCCTAATCGTATATTTAAATATTTTATTGTTAGTGGGAGATTCTTAGAGATATTCTGAACGGTAAAAAGGATATAAATACTTAATCCGTGGGCAGAAAATTGTTAAGTGACATAAATTCGATGTAATCTTTAACTAATGAATATCTAGAATCAAGATATAATTAAACCGTTGGTAACGATTTCTAATAGGGGTTCCTAATCGTATATTTAATGTTTTTCTATAAATGGGAGAGTCTTAGAGATATTCTGGAGGGTATGAAGGATATAAAGGGTTAATCGGTGGGTAGAAAATTCTTAAGTGACATAAATTCGATGTAATCTTTAACTAATGAATATCTAGAATCAAGATATAATTAAACCGTTGGTAACATTTTCTAATAGGGGTTCCTAATCGTATATTTAAATATTTTTCTATAAATGGGAGAGTCTTAGAGATATTCTGGAGGGTATGAAGGATATAAAGGGTTAATCGGTGGGTAGAAAATTCTTAAGTGACATAAATTCGATGTAATTTTTAACTAATGAGTATCTATATCACGATATAAACCAACCGTTGATAACGTTTTCTAATAGGGGTTCCTAATCGTATATTTAAATATTTTTTTGTTAATGGAAGAGTCTTAGAGATATTCTGGACGGTATAAAGGGTGTAAATGCATAATCGGTGGGCAGAAAATTACTAAGTGACATAAATTCTATGTAATCTTAAACTAATGAATATCTAGAATCAAGATATAATTAAACCGTTGGTAACGTTTTCTAATAGGAGTTTCTAATCGTAGATTTAAATATTTTTCTGTTAATGGGAGAGTTTTAGAGATATTCTGGACGGTATGACGGATATAAAACGTTAATCATTGGGAGAGACTTAGAGATATTCTGAACGGTATAAAGGATATAAATACTTAATCCGTGGGCAGAAAATTGTTAAGTGACATAAATTCAATGTAATCTTTAACTAAAGAATATCTAGATTCAAGATATAATTAAACCATCGGTAACGTTTTCTAATAGGGGTTCCTTATCGTATATTTAAATAGTTTTTTGTTAATGCTAGAGTCTTAAAGATATTCTGGAGTGTATGAAGTATATAAAGGGTTAATCGGTGGGTAGAAAATTGTTAAGTGACATAAATTCGATGTAATCTTTAACTAATGAATATCTAGAATCAAGATATAATTAAACCGTTGGTAACGTTTTCTAATAGGGGTTCCTAACCGTATATTTAAATATTTTTTTGTTAATGGGAGAGACTTAGAGATATTCTGAACGGTATAAAGGATATAAATACTTAATCCGTGGGCAGAAAATTATTAAGTGACATAAATTCTATGTAATCTTTAAGTAATGAATATCTATAATCAAGATATAATTAAATCGTTGGTAAAGTTTTCTTAAAGGTGTACCTAAACGTATATTTAAATATTTTTTTGTTAATTCTAGAGCCTTAGAGATATTCTGGACGGTATAAAAGGGTGTAAATGCATAATCGGCCGGCAGAAAATTGCTAAGTGACATAAATTCGATGTGATCTTTAACTAATGAATATCTAGAATCAAGATATAATTAAACCATCGGTAACGTTTTCAAATAGGGGTTCCTAACCGTATATTTAAATATTTTTTTGTTAATGGGAGAGTCTTAGAGATATTCTGAACGGTATAAAGGATATAAATACTTAATCCGTGGGCAGAAAATTGTTAAGTGACATAAATTTGATGTAATCTTTAACTAATGAATATCTAGAATCAAGATATAATTAAACCGTTGGTAACGATTTCTAATAGGGATTCCTAATCTTATATTTAAATATTTTTCTATAAATGGGAGAGTCTTAGAGATATTCTGGAGGGTATGAAGGATATAAAGGGTTAATCGGTGGGTAGAAAATTCTTAAGTGACATAAATTCGATGTAATTTTTAACTAATGAGTATCTATATGACGATATAATCCAACCGTTGGTAACGTTTTCTTATAGGTGTTCCTAACCGTATATTTAAATATTTTTTTGTTAATGGGAGAGTCTTAGAGATATTCTGGACGGTATAAAGGGTGCAAATGCATAATCGGTGGGCAGAAAATTACTAAGTGACATAAATTCGATGTGATCTTTAACTAATGAATATCTAGAATCAAGATATAATTAAACCGTTGGTAACGTTTTCTAATAGGAGTTTCTAATCGTAGATTTAAATATTTTTCTGTTAATGGGAGAGTTTTAGAGATATTCTGGACGGTATGACGGATATAAAACGTTAATCATTGGGAGAGACTTAGAGATATTCTGAACGGTATAAAGGATATAAATACTTAATCCGTGGGCAGAAAATTGTTAAGTGACATAAATTCAATGTAATCTTTAACTAAAGAATATCTAGATTCAAGATATAATTAAACCATCGGTAACGTTTTCTAATAGGGGTTCCTTATCGTATATTTAAATATTTTTTTGTTAATGCTAGAGTCTTAAAGATATTCTGGAGTGTATGAAGTAAATAAAGGGTTAATCGGTGGGTAGAAAATTGTTAAGTGACATAAATTCGATGTAATCTTTAACTAATGAATATCTAGAATCAAGATATAATTAAACCGTTGGAAACGTTTTCTAATAGGGGTTCCTAACCGTATATTTAAATATTTTTTTGTATGACGAATATAAAACGTTAATCATTGGGTAGAAAATTGTTGAGTGACATAATCTCGATGTAATCTTTAACTAATGAATATCTAGAATCAAGATATAAATAAACCTTTGGTAACGTTTTCTAATAGGGGTTTCTAATCGTAGATTTAAATATTTTTCTGTTAATGGGAAAATTTTTAGAGATATTCTGGACGGTATGACGAATATAAAACGTTAATCATTGGGTAGAAAATTGTTGAGTGACATAATCTCGATGTAATCTTTAACTAATGAATATCTAGAATCAAGATATAAATAAACCATCGGTAACGTTTTTTAATAGGGGTTCCTAATCGTATATTTAAATATTTTTCTATAAATGGGAGAGTCTTAGAGATATTCTGGAGGGTATGAAGGATATAAAGGGTTAATCGGTGGGTAGAAAATTCTTAAGTGACATAAATTTGATGTAATTTTTAACTAATGAGTATCTATATGACGATATAATCCAACCGTTGGTAACGTTTTCTTATAGGGGTTCCTAACCGTATATTTAAATATTTTTTTGTTAATGGGAGAGTCTTAGAGATATTCTGGACGGTATAAAGGGTGCAAATGCATAATCGGTGGGCAGAAAATTACTAAGTGACATAAATTCGATGTGATCTTTAACTAATAAATATCTAGAATCAAGATATAATTAAACCGTTGGTAACGTTTTCTAATAGGAGTTTCTAATCGTAGATTTAAATATTTTTCTGTTAATGGGAGAGTTTTAGAGATATTCTGGACGGTATGACGGATATAAAACGTTAATCATTGGGAGAGACTTAGAGATATTCTCAACGGTATAAAGGATATAAATACTTAATCCGTGGGCAGAAAATTGTTAAGTGACATAAATTCAATGTAATCTTTGACTAAAGAATATCTAGATTCAAGATATAATTAAACCATCGGTAACGATTTCTAATAGGGGTTCCTAATCGTATATTTAAATATTTTTCTATAAATGGGAGAGTCTTAGAGATATTCTGGAGGGCATGAAGGATATAAAGGGTTAATCGGTGGGTAGAAAATTCTTAAGTGACATAAATTCGATGTAATTTTTAACTAATGAGTATCTATATGACGATATAATCCAACCGTTGGTAACGTTTTCTTATAGGGGTTCCTAACCGTATATTTAAATATTTTTTTGTTAATGGGAGAGTCTTAGAGATATTCTGGACGGTATAAAGGGTGCAAATGCATAATCGGTTGGCAGAAAATTACTAAGTGACATAAATTCGATGTGATCTTTAACTAATGAATATCTAGAATCAAGATATAATTAAACCGTTGGTAACGTTTTCTAATAGGAGTTTCTAATCGTAGATTTAAATATTTTTCTGTTAATGGGAGAGTTTTAGAGATATTCTGGACGGTATGACGGATATAAAACGTTAATCATTGGGAGAGATTTAGAGATATTCTGAACGGTATAAAGGATATAAATACTTAATCCGTGGGCAGAAAATTGTTAAGTGACATAAATTCAATGTAATCTTTGACTAAAGAATATCTAGATTCAAGATATAATTAAACCATCGGTAACGATTTCTAATAGGGGTTCCTAATCGTATATTTAAATATTTTTCTATAAATGGGAGAGTCTTAGAGAGATTCTGGAGGAAATGAAGGATATAAAGGGTTAATCGGTGGGTAGAAAATTCTTAAGTGACATAAATTCGATGTAATTTTTAACTAATGAATATCTAGAATCAAGATATAATTAAACCTTTGGTAACGTTTTCTAATAGGGGTTCCTAATCGTATATTTAAATATTTTATTGTTAGTGGGAGAGTCTTAGAGATATTCTGAACGGTATAAAGGATATAAATACTTAATCCGTGGGCAGAAAATTGTTAAGTGACATAAATTTGATGTAATCTTTAACTAATGAATATCTAGAATCAAGATATAATTAAACCGTTGGTAACGATTTCTAATAGGGATTCCTAATCTTATATTTAAATATTTTTCTATAAATGGGAGAGTCTTAGAGATATTCTGGAGGGTATGAAGGATATAAAGGGTTAATCGGTGGGTAGAAAATTCTTAAGTGACATAAATTCGATGTGATCTTTAACTAATGAATATCTAGAATCAAGATATAATTAAACCGTTGGTAACGTTTTCTAATAGGAGTTTCTAATCGTAGATTTAAATATTTTTCTGTTAATGGGAGAGTTTTAGAGATATTCTGGACGGTATGACGGATATAAAACGTTAATCATTGGGAGAGACTTAGAGATATTCTGAACGGTATAAAGGATATAAATACTTAATCCGTGGGCAGAAAATTGTTAAGTGACATAAATTCAATGTAATCTTTAACTAAAGAATATCTAGATTCAAGATATAATTAAACCATCGGTAACGTTTTCTAATAGGGGTTCCTTATCGTATATTTAAATATTTTTCTGTTAATGCTAGAGTCTTAAAGATATTCTGCAGTGTATGAAGTATATAAAGGGTTAATCGGTGGGTAGAAAATTGTTAAGTGACATAAATTCGATGTAATCTTTAACTAATGAATATCTAGAATCAAGATATAATTAAACCGTTGGTAACGTTTTCTAATAGGGGTTCCTAACCGTATATTTAAATATTTTTTTGTTAATGGGAGAGTCTTAGAGATATTCTGGAGGGCATGAAGTATATAAAGGGTTAATCGGTGGGTAGAAAATTGTTAAGTGACATAAATTCGATGTAATCTTTAACTAATGAATATCTAGAATCAAGATATAATTAAACCGTTGGTAACGTTTTCTAATAGGGGTTCCTAATCGTATATTTAAATATTTTTCTATAAATGGGAGAGTCTTAAAGATATTCTGGAGGGCAGGAAGTATATAAAGTGTTAATCGGTGGGTAGAAAATTGTTAAGTGACATAAATTCGATGTAATCTTTAACTAATGAATATCTATATCACGATATAATCCAACCGTTGGTAACGTTTTCTTATAGGGGTTCCTAACCGTATATTTAAATATTTTTTTGTTAATGGGAGAGTCTTAGAGATATTCTGGACGGTATAAAGGGTGTAAATGCATAATCGGTGGGCAGAAAATTACTAAGTGACATAAATTCGATGTGATCTTTAACTAATGAATTTCTAGAATCAAGATATAATTAAACCGTTGGTAACGTTTTCTAATAGGAGTTTCTAATCGTAGATTTAAATATTTTTCTGTTAATGGGAGAGTTTTAGAGATATTCTGGACGGTATGACGGATATAAAACGTTAATCATTGGGAGAGACTTAGAGATATTCTGAACCGTATAAAGGATATAAATACTTAATCCGTGGGCAGAAAATTGTTAAGTGACATAAATTCAATGTAATCTTTGACTAAAGAATATCTAGATTCAAGATATAATTAAACCATCGGTAACGATTTCTAATAGGGGTTCCTAATCGTATATTTAAATATTTTTCTATAAATGGGAGAGTCTTAGAGATATTCTGGAGGGTATGAAGGATATAAAGGGTTAATCGGTGGGTAGAAAATTCTTAAGTGACATAAATTCGATGTAATTTTTAACTAATGAATATCTAGAATCAAGATATAATTAAACCTTTGGTAACGTTTTCTAATAGGGGTTCCTAATCGTATATTTAAATATTTTATTGTTAGTGGGAGAGTCTTAGAGATATTCTGAACGGTATAAAGGATATAAATACTTAATCCGTGGGCAGAAAATAGTTAAGTGACATAAATTCGATGTAATCTTTGACTAAAGAATATCTAGATTCAAGATATAATTAAACCATCGGTAACGATTTCTAATAGGGGTTCCTAATCGTATATTTAAATATTTTTCTATAAATGGGAGAGTCTTAGAGATATTCTGGAGGGTATGAAGGATATAAAGGGTTAATCGGTAGGTAGAAAATTCTTAAGTGACATAAATTCGATGTAATTTTTAACTAATGAGTATCTATATCACGATATAAACCAACCGTTGATAACGTTTTCTTATAGGGGTTCCTAACCGTATATTTAAATATTCTTTTGTTAATGGGAGAGTCTTAGAGATATTCTGAACGGTATAAAGGATATAAATACTTAATCCGTGGGCAGAAAATTGTTAAGAGACATAAATTCGATGTAATCTTTAACTAATGAATATCTAGAATCAAGATATAATTAAACCGTTGGTAACGATTTCTAATAGGGGTTCCTAATCGTATATTTAAATATTTTGATGTTAATGCGAGAGTCTTAGAGATATTCTGAACGGTATAAAGGATATAAATACTTAATCCGAGGGCTGAAAATTGTTAAGTGACATAAATTCAATGTAATCTTTAACTAATGAATATCTAGAACCAAGATATAATTAAACCATCGGTAACGTTTTCTAATAGGGGTTCCTAATCGTATATTTAAATATTTTATTGTTAGTGGGAGTGTCTTAGAGATATTCTGAACGGTATAAAGGATATAAATACTTAATCCGTGGGCAGAAAATTGTTAAGTGACATAAATTCTATGTAATTTTTAACTAATGAATATCTAGAATCAAGATATAATTAAAACTTTGGTAACGTTTTCTAATAGGGGTTCCTAATCGTATATTTAAATATTTTATTGTTAGTGGGAGAGTCTTAGAGATATTCTGAACGGTATAAAGGATATAAATACTTAATCCATGGGCAGAAAATTGTTAAGTGACATAAATTTGATGTAATCTTTAACTAATGAATATCTAGAATCAAGATATAATTAAACCGTTGGTAACGAGTTCTAATAGGGATTCCTAATCTTATATTTAAATATTTTTCTATAAATGGGAGAGTCTTAGATATATTCTGGAGGGTATGAAGGATATAAAGGGTTAATCGGTGGGTAGAAAATTCTTAAGTGACATAAATTCGATGTAATTTTTAACTAATGAGTATCTATATGACGATATAATCCAACCGTTGGTAACGTTTTCTTATAGGGGTTCCTAACCGTATATTTAAATATTTTTTTGTTAATGGGAGAGTCTTAGAGATATTCTGGACGGTATAAAGGGTGCAAATGCATAATCGGTGGGCAGAAAATTACTAAGTGACATAAATTCGATGTGATCTTTAACTAATGAATATCTAGAATCAAGATATAATTAAACCGTTGGTAACGTTTTCTAATAGGAGTTTCTAATCGTAGATTTAAATATTTTTCTGTTAATGGGAGAGTTTTAGAGATATTCTGGACGGTATGACGGATATAAAACGTTAATCATTGGGAGAGACTTAGAGATATTCTGAACGGTATAAAGGATATAAATACTTAATCCGTGGGCAGAAAATTGTTGAGTGACATAAATTCAATGTAATCTTTTACTAAAGAATATCTAGATTCAAGATATAATTAAACCATCGGTAACGTTTTCTAATAGGGGTTCCTTATCGTATATTTAAATATTTTTTTGTTAATGCTAGAGTCTTAAAGATATTCTGGAGTGTATGAAGTATATAAAGGGTTAATCGGTGGGTAGAAAATTGTTAAGTGACATAAATTCGATGTAATCTTTAACTAATGAATATCTAGAATCAAGATATAATTAAACCGTTGGTAACGTTTTCTAATAGGGGTTCCTAACCGTATATTTAAATATTTTTTTGTTAATGGGAGAGTCTTAGAGATATTCTGGACGGTATGACGAATATAAAACGTTAATCATTGGGAGAGACTTAGAGATATTCTGAACCGTATAAAGGATATAAATACTTAATCCATGGGCAGAAAATTGTTAAGTGACATAAATTTGATGTAATCTTTAACTAATGAATATCTAGAATCAAGATATAATTAAACCGTTGGTAACGATTTCTAATAGGGATTCCTAATCTTATATTTAAATATTTTTCTATAAATGGGAGAGTCTTAGAGATATTCTGGAGGGTATGAAGGATATAAAGGGTTAATCGGTGGGTAGAAAATTCTTAAGTGACATAAATTCGATGTAATTTTTAACTAATGAGTATCTATATGACGATATAATCCAACCGTTGGTAACGTTTTCTTATAGGGGTTCCTAACCGTATATTTAAATATTTTTTTGTTAATGGGAGAGTCTTAGAGATATTCTGGACGGTATAAAGGGTGCAAATGCATAATCGGTGGGCAGAAAATTACTAAGTGACATAAATTCGATGTGATCTTTAACTAATGAATATCTAGAATCAAGATATAATTAAACCGTTGGTAACGTTTTCTAATAGGGGTTCCTAATCGTATATTTAAATATTTTTCTATAAATGGGAGAGTCTTAAAGATATTCTGGAGGGCAGGAAGTATATAAAGTGTTAATCGGTGGGTAGAAAATTGTTAAGTGACATAAATTCGATGTAATCTTTAACTAATGAATATCTATATCACGATATAATCCAACCGTTGGTAACGTTTTCTTATAGGGGTTCCTAACCGTATATTTAAATATTTTTTTGTTAATGGGAGAGTCTTAGAGATATTCTGGACGGTATAAAGGGTGTAAATGCATAATCGGTGGGCAGAAAATTACTAAGTGACATAAATTCGATGTGATCTTTAACTAATGAATTTCTAGAATCAAGATATAATTAAACCGTTGGTAACGTTTTCTAATAGGAGTTTCTAATCGTAGATTTAAATATTTTTCTGTTAATGGGAGAGTTTTAGAGATATTCTGGACGGTATGACGGATATAAAACGTTAATCATTGGGAGAGACTTAGAGATATTCTGAACCGTATAAAGGATATAAATACTTAATCCGTGGGCAGAAAATTGTTAAGTGACATAAATTCAATGTAATCTTTGACTAAAGAATATCTAGATTCAAGATATAATTAAACCATCGGTAACGATTTCTAATAGGGGTTCCTAATCGTATATTTAAATATTTTTCTATAAATGGGAGAGTCTTAGAGATATTCTGGAGGGTATGAAGGATATAAAGGGTTAATCGGTGGGTAGAAAATTCTTAAGTGACATAAATTCGATGTAATTTTTAACTAATGAATATCTAGAATCAAGATATAATTAAACCTTTGGTAACGTTTTCTAATAGGGGTTCCTAATCGTATATTTAAATATTTTATTGTTAGTGGGAGAGTCTTAGAGATATTCTGAACGGTATAAAGGATATAAATACTTAATCCGTGGGCAGAAAATAGTTAAGTGACATAAATTCGATGTAATCTTTGACTAAAGAATATCTAGATTCAAGATATAATTAAACCATCGGTAACGATTTCTAATAGGGGTTCCTAATCGTATATTTAAATATTTTTCTATAAATGGGAGAGTCTTAGAGATATTCTGGAGGGTATGAAGGATATAAAGGGTTAATCGGTAGGTAGAAAATTCTTAAGTGACATAAATTCGATGTAATTTTTAACTAATGAGTATCTATATCACGATATAAACCAACCGTTGATAACGTTTTCTTATAGGGGTTCCTAACCGTATATTTAAATATTCTTTTGTTAATGGGAGAGTCTTAGAGATATTCTGAACGGTATAAAGGATATAAATACTTAATCCGTGGGCAGAAAATTGTTAAGAGACATAAATTCGATGTAATCTTTAACTAATGAATATCTAGAATCAAGATATAATTAAACCGTTGGTAACGATTTCTAATAGGGGTTCCTAATCGTATATTTAAATATTTTGATGTTAATGCGAGAGTCTTAGAGATATTCTGAACGGTATAAAGGATATAAATACTTAATCCGAGGGCTGAAAATTGTTAAGTGACATAAATTCAATGTAATCTTTAACTAATGAATATCTAGAACCAAGATATAATTAAACCATCGGTAACGTTTTCTAATAGGGGTTCCTAATCGTATATTTAAATATTTTATTGTTAGTGGGAGTGTCTTAGAGATATTCTGAACGGTATAAAGGATATAAATACTTAATCCGTGGGCAGAAAATTGTTAAGTGACATAAATTCTATGTAATTTTTAACTAATGAATATCTAGAATCAAGATATAATTAAAACTTTGGTAACGTTTTCTAATAGGGGTTCCTAATCGTATATTTAAATATTTTATTGTTAGTGGGAGAGTCTTAGAGATATTCTGAACGGTATAAAGGATATAAATACTTAATCCATGGGCAGAAAATTGTTAAGTGACATAAATTTGATGTAATCTTTAACTAATGAATATCTAGAATCAAGATATAATTAAACCGTTGGTAACGATTTCTAATAGGGATTCCTAATCTTATATTTAAATATTTTTCTATAAATGGGAGAGTCTTAGAGATATTCTGGAGGGTATGAAGGATATAAAGGGTTAATCGGTGGGTAGAAAATTCTTAAGTGACATAAATTCGATGTAATTTTTAACTAATGAGTATCTATATGACGATATAATCCAACCGTTGGTAACGTTTTCTTATAGGGGTTCCTAACCGTATATTTAAATATTTTTTTGTTAATGGGAGAGTCTTAGAGATATTCTGGACGGTATAAAGGGTGCAAATGCATAATCGGTGGGCAGAAAATTACTAAGTGACATAAATTCGATGTGATCTTTAACTAATGAATATCTAGAATCAAGATATAATTAAACCGTTGGTAACGTTTTCTAATAGGAGTTTCTAATCGTAGATTTAAATATTTTTCTGTTAATGGGAGAGTTTTAGAGATATTCTGGACGGTATGACGGATATAAAACGTTAATCATTGGGAGAGACTTAGAGATATTCTGAACGGTATAAAGGATATAAATACTTAATCCGTGGGCAGAAAATTGTTGAGTGACATAAATTCAATGTAATCTTTTACTAAAGAATATCTAGATTCAAGATATAATTAAACCATCGGTAACGTTTTCTAATAGGGGTTCCTTATCGTATATTTAAATATTTTTTTGTTAATGCTAGAGTCTTAAAGATATTCTGGAGTGTATGAAGTATATAAAGGGTTAATCGGTGGGTAGAAAATTGTTAAGTGACATAAATTCGATGTAATCTTTAACTAATGAATATCTAGAATCAAGATATAATTAAACCGTTGGTAACGTTTTCTAATAGGGGTTCCTAACCGTATATTTAAATATTTTTTTGTTAATGGGAGAGTCTTAGAGATATTCTGGACGGTATGACGAATATAAAACGTTAATCATTGGGTAGAAAATTGTTGAGTGACATAATCTCGATGTAATCTTTAACTAATGAATATCTAGAATCAAGATATAAATAAACCTTTGGTAACGTTTTCTAATAGGGGTTTCTAATCGTAGATTTAAATATTTTTCTGTTAATGGGAAAATTTTTAGAGATATTCTGGACGGTATGACGAATATAAAACGTTAATCATTGGGTAGAAAATTGTTGAGTGACATAATCTCGATGTAATCTTTAACTAATGAATATCTAGAATCAAGATATAAATAAACCATCGGTAACGTTTTTTAATAGGGGTTCCTAATCGTATATTTAAATATTTTTCTATATATGGGAGAGTCTTAGAGATATTCTGGAGGGTATGAAGGATATAAAGGGTTAATCGGTGGGTAGAAAATTCTTAAGTGACATAAATTCGATGTAATTTTTAACTAATGAGTATCTATATGACGATATAATCCAACCGTTGGTAACGTTTTCTTATAGGGGTTCCTAACCGTATATTTAAATATTTTTTTGTTAATGGGAGAGTCTTAGAGATATTCTGGACGGTATAAAGGGTGCAAATGCATAATCGGTGGGCAGAAAATTACTAAGTGACATAAATTCGATGTGATCTTTAACTAATGAATATCTAGAATCAAGATATAATTAAACCGTTGGTAACGTTTTCTAATAGGAGTTTCTAATCGTAGATTTAAATATTTTTCTGTTAATGGGAGAGTTTTAGAGATATTCTGGACGGTATGACGGATATAAAACGTTAATCATTGGGAGAGACTTAGAGATATTCTGAACGGTATAAAGGATATAAATACTTAATCCGTGGGCAGAAAATTGTTAAGTGACATAAATTCAATGTAATCTTTGACTAAAGAATATCTAGATTCAAGATATAATTAAACCATCGGTAACGATTTCTAATAGGGGTTCCTAATCGTATATTTAAATATTTTTCTATAAATGGGAGAGTCTTAGAGATATTCTGGAGGGCATGAAGGATATAAAGGGTTAATCGGTGGGTAGAAAATTCTTAAGTGACATAAATTCGATGTAATTTTTAACTAATGAGTATCTATATGACGATATAATCCAACCGTTGGTAACGTTTTGTTATAGGGGTTCCTAACCGTATATTTAAATATTTTTTTGTTAATGGGAGAGTCTTAGAGATATTCTGGACGTTATAAAGGGTGCAAATGCATAATCGGTTGGCAGAAAATTACTAAGTGACATAAATTCGATGTGATCTTTAACTAATGAATATCTAGAATCAAGATATAATTAAACCGTTGGTAACGTTTTCTAATAGGAGTTTCTAATCGTAGATTTAAATATTTTTCTGTTAATGGGAGAGTTTTAGAGATATTCTGGACGGTATGACGGATATAAAACGTTAATCATTGGGAGAGACTTAGAGATATTCTGAACGGTATAAAGGATATAAATACTTAATCCGTGGGCAGAAAATTGTTAAGTGACATAAATTCAATGTAATCTTTGACTAAAGAATATCTAGATTCAAGATATAATTAAACCATCGGTAACGATTTCTAATAGGGGTTCCTAATCGTATATTTAAATATTTTTCTATAAATGGGAGAGTCTTAGAGAGATTCTGGAGGGTATGAAGGATATAAAGGGTTAATCGGTGGGTAGAAAATTCTTAAGTGACATAAATTCGATGTAATTTTTAACTAATGAATATCTAGAATCAAGATATAATTAAACCTTTGGTAACGTTTTCTAATAGGGGTTCCTAATCGTATATTTAAATATTTTATTGTTAGTGGGAGAGTCTTAGAGATATTCTGAACGGTATAAAGGATATAAATACTTAATCCGTGGGCAGAAAATTGTTAAGTGACATAAATTTGATGTAATCTTTAACTAATGAATACCTAGAATCAAGATATAATTAAACCGTTGGTAACGATTTCTAATAGGGGTTCCTAACCGTATATTTAAATATTTTTTTGTTAATGGGAGAGTCTTAGAGATATTCTGGAGGGCATGAAGTATATAAAGGGTTAATCGGTGGGTAGAAAATTGTTAAGTGACATAAATTCGATGTAATCTTTAACTAATGAATATCTAGAATCAAGATATAATTAAACCGTTGGTAACGTTTTCTAATAGGGGTTCCTAATCGTATATTTAAATATTTTTCTATAAATGGGAGAGTCTTAAAGATATTCTGGAGGGCAGGAAGTATATAAAGGGTTAATCGGTGGGTAGAAAATTGTTAAGTGACATAAATTCGATGTAATCTTTAACTAATGAATATCTATATCACGATATAATCCAACCGTTGGTAACGTTTTCTTATAGGGGTTCCTAACCGTATATTTAAATATTTTTTTGTTAATGGGAGAGTCTTAGAGATATTCTGGACGGTATAAAGGGTGCAAATGCATAATCGGTGGGCAGAAAATTACTAAGTGACATAAATTCGATGTGATCTTTAACTAATGAATATCTAGAATCAAGATATAATTAAACCGTTGGTAACGTTTTCTAATAGGAGTTTCTAATCGTAGATTTAAATATTTTTCTGTTAATGGGAGAGTTTTAGAGATATTCTGGACGGTATGACGGATATAAAACGTTAATCATTGGGAGAGACTTAGAGATATTCTGAACGGTATAAAGGATATAAATACTTAATCCGTGGGCAGAAAATTGTTAAGTGACATAAATTCAATGTAATCTTTAACTAAAGAATATCTAGATTCAAGATATAATTAAACCATCGGTAACGTTTTCTAATAGGGGTTCCTTATCGTATATTTAAATATTTTTTTGTTAATGCTAGAGTCTTAAAGATATTCTGGAGTGTATGAAGTATATAAAGGGTTAATCGGTGGGTAGAAAATTGTTAAGTGACATAAATTCGATGTAATCTTTAACTAATGAATATCTAGAATCAAGATATAATTAAACCGTTGGTAACGTTTTCTAATAGGGGTTCCTAACCGTATATTTAAATATTTTTTTGTTAATGGGAGAGTCTTAGAGATATTCTGGAGGGCATGAAGTATATAAAGGGTTAATCGGTGGGTAGAAAATTGTTAAGTGACATAAATTCGATGTAATCTTTAACTAATGAATATCTAGAATCAAGATATAATTAAACCGTTGGTAACGTTTTCTAATAGGGGTTCCTAACCGTATATTTAAATATTTTTTTGTTAATGGGAGAGTCTTAGAGATATTCTGCACGGTATAAAGGGTGTAAATGCATAATCGGTGGGCAGAAAATTGTTAAGTGACATAAATTCAATGTAATCTTTAACTAAAGAATATCTAGATTCAAGATATAATTAAACCATCGATAACGATTTCTAATAGGGGTTCCTAATCGTATATTTAAATATTTTTCTATAAATGGGAGAGTCTTAGAGATATTCTGGAGGGTATGAAGGATATAAAGGGTTAATCGGTGGGTAGAAAATTCTTAAGTGACATAAATTCGATGTAATTTTTAACTAATGAGTATCTATATGACGATATAATCCAACCCTTGGTAACGTTTTCTTATAGGGGTTCCTAAACGTATATTTAAATATTTTTTTGTTAATGGGAGAGTCTTAGAGATATTCTGGAAGGTATAAAGGGTGTAAATGCATAATCGGTGGGCAGAAAATTGTTAAGTGACATAAATTCAATGTAATCTTTAACTAAAGAATATCTAGATTCAAGATATAATTAAACCATCGGTAACGATTTCTAATAGGGGTTCCTAATCGTATATTTAAATATTTTTCTATAAATGGGGGAGTCTTAGAGATATTCTGGAGGGTATGAAGGATATAAAGGGTTAATCGGTGGGTAGAAAATTCTTAAGTGACATAAATTCGATGTGATCTTTAACTAATGAATATCTAGAATCAAGATATAATTAAACCGTTGGTAACGTTTTCTAATAGGAGTTTCTAATCGTAGATTTAAATATTTTTGTGTTAATGGGAGAGTTTTAGAGATATTCTGGAGGGCATGAAGTATATAAAGGGTTAATCGGTGGGTAGAAAATTGTTAAGTCACATAAATTCGATGTAATCTTTAACTAATGAATATCTAGAATCAAGATATAATTAAACCGTTGGTAACATTTTCTAATAGGGGTTCCTAATCGTATATTTAAATATTTTTCTATAAATGGGAGAGTCTTAAAGATATTCTGGAGGGCAGGAAGTATATAAAGGGTTAATCGGTGGGTAGAAAATTGTTAAGTGACATAAATTCGATGTAATCTTTAACTAATGAATATCTATATCACGATATAATCCAACCGTTGGTAACGTTTTCTTATAGGGGTTCCTAACCGTATATTTAAATATTTTTTTGTTAATGGGAGAGTCTTAGAGATATTCTGGACGGTATAAAGGGTGTAAATGCATAATCGGTGGGCAGAAAATTACTAAGTGACATAAATTCGATGTGATCTTTAACTAATGAATATCTAGAATCAAGATATAATTAAACCGTTGGTAACGTTTTCTAATAGGAGTTTCTAATCGTAGATTTAAATATTTTTCTATAAATGGGAGAGTCTTAGAGATATTCTGGAGGGTATGAAGGATATAAAGGGTTAATGGGTGGGTAGAAAATTCTTAAGTGACATAAATTCGATGTAATTTTTAACTAATGAATATCTAGAATCAAGATATAATTAAACCTTTGGTAACGTTTTCTAATAGGGGTTCCTAATCTTATATTTAAATATTTTTCTATAAATGGGAGAGTCTTAGAGATATTCTGGAGGGTATGAAGGATATAAAGGGTTAATCGGTGGGTAGAAAATTCTTAAGTGACATAAATTCGATGTAATTTTTAACTAATGAGTATCTATATGACGATATAATCCAACCGTTGGTAACGTTTTCTTATAGGTGTTCCTAACCGTATATTTAAATATTTTTTTGTTAATGGGAGAGTCTTAGAGATATTCTTGACGGTATAAAGGGTGCAAATGCATAATCGGTGGGCAGAAAATTACTAAGTGACATAAATTCGATGTGATCTTTAACTAATGAATATCTAGAATCAAGATATAATTAAACCGTTGGTAACGTTTTCTAATAGGAGTTTCTAATCGTAGATTTAAATATTTTTCTGTTAATGGGAGAGTTTTAGAGATATTCTGGACGGTATGACGGATATAAAACGTTAATCATTGGGAGAGACTTAGAGATATTCTGAACGGTATAAAGGATATAAATACTTAATCCGTGGGCAGAAAATTGTTAAGTGACATAAATTCAATGTAATCTTTAACTAAAGAATATCTAGATTCAAGATATAATTAAACCATCGGTAACGTTTTCTAATAGGGGTTCCTTATCGTATATTTAAATATTTTTTTGTTAATGCTAGAGTCTTAAAGATATTCTGGAGTGTATGAAGTAAATAAAGGGTTAATCGGTGGGTAGAAAATTGTTAAGTGACATAAATTCGATGTAATCTTTAACTAATGAATATCTAGAATCAAGATATAATTAAACCGTTGGTAACGTTTTCTAATAGGGGTTCCTAACCGTATATTTAAATATTTTTTTGTATGACGAATATAAAACGTTAATCATTGGGTAGAAAATTGTTGAGTGACATAATCTCGATGTAATCTTTAACTAATGAATATCTAGAATCAAGATATAAATAAACCTTTGGTAACGTTTTCTAATAGGGGTTTCTAATCGTAGATTTAAATATTTTTCTGTTAATGGGAAAATTTTTAGAGATATTCTGGACGGTATGACGAATATAAAACGTTAATCATTGGGTAGAAAATTGTTGAGTGACATAATCTCGATGTAATCTTTAACTAATGAATATCTAGAATCAAGATATAAATAAACCATCGGTAACGTTTTCTAATAGGGGTTCCTAATCGTATATTTAAATATTTTTTTGTTAATGCTAGAGTCTTAAAGATATTCTGGAGTGTATGAAGTATATAAAGGGTTAATCGGTGGGTAGAAAATTGTTAAGTGACATAAATTCGATGTAATCTTTAACTAATGAATATCTAGAATCAAGATATAATTAAACCGTTGGTAACGTTTTCTAATAGGAGTTTCTAATCGTAGATTTAAATATTTTTCTGTTAATGGGAGAGTTTTAGAGATATTCTGGACGGTATGACGAATATAAAACGTTAATCATTTGGTAGAAAATTGTTGAGTGACATAATCTCGATGTAATCTTTAACTAATGAATATCTAGAATCAAGATATAAATAAACCATCGGTAACGTTTTCTAATAGGGGTTCCTAATCGTATATTTAAATATTTTTTTGTTAATGGGAGAGTCTTAGAGATATTCTGCACGGTATAAAGGGTGTAAATGCATAATCGGTGGGCAGAAAATTGTTAAGTGACATAAATTCAATGTAATCTTTAACTAAAGAATATCTAGATTCAAGATATAATTAAACCATCGATAACGATTTCTAATAGGGGTTCCTAATCGTATATTTAAATATTTTTCTATAAATGGGAGAGTCTTAGAGATATTCTGGAGGGTATGAAGGATAGAAAGGGTTAATCGGTGGGTAGAAAATTCTTAAGTGACATAAATTCGATGTAATTTTTAACTAATGAGTATCTATATGACGATATAATCCAACCCTTGGTAACGTTTTCTTATAGGGGTTCCTAAACGTATATTTAAATATTTTTTTGTTAATGGGAGAGTCTTAGAGATATTCTGGACGGTATAAAGGGTGTAAATGCATAATCGGTGGGCAGAAAATTGTTAAGTGACATAAATTCAATGTAATCTTTAACTAAAGAATATCTAGATTCAAGATATAATTAAACCATCGGTAACGATTTCTAATAGGGGTTCCTAATCGTATATTTAAATATTTTTCTATAAATGGGGGAGTCTTAGAGATATTCTGGAGGGTATGAAGGATATAAAGGGTTAATCGGTGGGTAGAAAATTCTTAAGTGACATAAATTCGATGTGATCTTTAACTAATGAATATCTAGAATCAAGATATAATTAAACCGTTGGTAACGTTTTCTAATAGGAGTTTCTAATCGTAGATTTAAATATTTTTGTGTTAATGGGAGAGTTTTAGAGATATTCTGGAGGGCATGAAGTATATAAAGGGTTAATCGGTGGGTAGAAAATTGTTAAGTGACATAAATTCGATGTAATCTTTAACTAATGAATATCTAGAATCAAGATATAATTAAACCGTTGGTAACGTTTTCTAATAGGGATTCCTAATCGTATATTTAAATATTTTTCTATAAATGGGAGAGTCTTAAAGATATTCTGGAGGGCAGGAAGTATATAAAGGGTTAATCGGTGGGTAGAAAATTGTTAAGTGACATAAATTCGATGTAATCTTTAACTAATGAATATCTATATCACGATATAATCCAACCGTTGGTAACGTTTTCTTATAGGGGTTCCTAACCGTATATTTAAATATTTTTTTGTTAATGGGAGAGTCTTAGAGATATTCTGGACGGTATAAAGGGTGTAAATGCATAATCGGTGGGCAGAAAATTACTAAGTGACATAAATTCGATGTGATCTTTAACTAATGAATATCTAGAATCAAGATATAATTAAACCGTTGGTAACGTTTTCTAATAGGAGTTTCTAATCGTAGATTTAAATATTTTTCTATAAATGGGAGAGTCTTAGAGATATTCTGGAGGGTATGAAGGATATAAAGGGTTAATGGGTGGGTAGAAAATTCTTAAGTGACATAAATTCGATGTAATTTTTAACTAATGAATATCTAGAATCAAGATATAATTAAACCTTTGGTAACGTTTTCTAATAGGGGTTCCTAATCTTATATTTAAATATTTTTCTATAAATGGGAGAGTCTTAGAGATATTCTGGAGGGTATGAAGGATATAAAGGGTTAATCGGTGGGTAGAAAATTCTTAAGTGACATAAATTCGATGTAATTTTTAACTAATGAGTATCTATATGACGATATAATCCAACCGTTGGTAACGTTTTCTTATAGGTGTTCCTAACCGTATATTTAAATATTTTTTTGTTAATGGGAGAGTCTTAGAGATATTCTGGACGGTATAAAGGGTGCAAATGCATAATCGGTGGGCAGAAAATTACTAAGTGACATAAATTCGATGTGATCTTTAACTAATGAATATCTAGAATCAAGATATAATTAAACCGTTGGTAACGTTTTCTAATAGGAGTTTCTAATCGTAGATTTAAATATTTTTCTGTTAATGGGAGAGTTTTAGAGATATTCTGGACGGTATGACGGATATAAAACGTTAATCATTGGGAGAGACTTAGAGATATTCTGAACGGTATAAAGGATATAAATACTTAATCCGTGGGCAGAAAATTGTTAAGTGACATAAATTCAATGTAATCTTTAACTAAAGAATATCTAGATTCAAGATATAATTAAACCATCGGTAACGTTTTCTAATAGGGGTTCCTTATCGTATATTTAAATATTTTTTTGTTAATGCTAGAGTCTTAAAGATATTCTGGAGTGTATGAAGTAAATAAAGGGTTAATCGGTGGGTAGAAAATTGTTAAGTGACATAAATTCGATGTAATCTTTAACTAATGAATATCTAGAATCAAGATATAATTAAACCGTTGGTAACGTTTTCTAATAGGGGTTCCTAACCGTATATTTAAATATTTTTTTGTATGACGAATATAAAACGTTAATCATTGGGTAGAAAATTGTTGAGTGACATAATCTCGATGTAATCTTTAACTAATGAATATCTAGAATCAAGATATAAATAAACCTTTGGTAACGTTTTCTAATAGGGGTTTCTAATCGTAGATTTAAATATTTTTCTGTTAATGGGAAAATTTTTAGAGATATTCTGGACGGTATGACGAATATAAAACGTTAATCATTGGGTAGAAAATTGTTGAGTGACATAATCTCGATGTAATCTTTAACTAATGAATATCTAGAATCAAGATATAAATAAACCATCGGTAACGTTTTTTAATAGGGGTTCCTAATCGTATATTTAAATATTTTTCTATAAATGGGAGAGTCTTAGAGATATTCTGGAGGGTATGAAGGATATAAAGGGTTAATCGGTGGGTAGAAAATTCTTAAGTGACATAAATTCGATGTAATTTTTAACTAATGAGTATCTATATGACGATATAATCCAACCGTTGGTAACGTTTTCTTATAGGGGTTCCTAACCGTATATTTAAATATTTTTTTGTTAATGGGAGAGTCTTAGAGATATTCTGGACGGTATAAAGGGTGCAAATGCATAATCGGTGGGCAGAAAATTACTAAGTGACATAAATTCGATGTGATCTTTAACTAATAAATATCTAGAATCAAGAAATAATTAAACCGTTGGTAACGTTTTCTAATAGGAGTTTCTAATCGTAGATTTAAATATTTTTCTGTTAATGGGAGAGTTTTAGAGATATTCTGGACGGTATGACGGATATAAAACGTTAATCATTGGGAGAGACTTAGAGATATTCTCAACGGTATAAAGGATATAAATACTTAATCCGTGGGCAGAAAATTGTTAAGTGACATAAATTCAATGTAATCTTTGACTAAAGAATATCTAGATTCAAGATATAATTAAACCATCGGTAACGATTTCTAATAGGGGTTCCTAATCGTATATTTAAATATTTTTCTATAAATGGGAGAGTCTTAGAGATATTCTGGAGGGCATGAAGGATATAAAGGGTTAATCGGTGGGTAGAAAATTCTTAAGTGACATAAATTCGATGTAATTTTTAACTAATGAGTATCTATATGACGATATAATCCAACCGTTGGTAACGTTTTCTTATAGGGGTTCCTAACCGTATATTTAAATATTTTTTTGTTAATGGGAGAGTCTTAGAGATATTCTGGACGGTATAAAGGGTGCAAATGCATAATCGGTTGGCAGAAAATTACTAAGTGACATAAATTCGATGTGATCTTTAACTAATGAATATCTAGAATCAAGATATAATTAAACCGTTGGTAACGTTTTCTAATAGGAGTTTCTAATCGTAGATTTAAATATTTTTCTGTTAATGGGAGAGTTTTAGAGATATTCTGGACGGTATGACGGATATAAAACGTTAATCATTGGGAGAGATTTAGAGATATTCTGAACGGTATAAAGGATATAAATACTTAATCCGTGGGCAGAAAATTGTTAAGTGACATAAATTCAATGTAATCTTTGACTAAAGAATATCTAGATTCAAGATATAATTAAACCATCGGTAACGATTTCTAATAGGGGTTCCTAATCGTATATTTAAATATTTTTCTATAAATGGGAGAGTCTTAGAGAGATTCTGGAGGGTATGAAGGATATAAAGGGTTAATCGGTGGGTAGAAAATTCTTAAGTGACATAAATTCGATGTAATTTTTAACTAATGAATATCTAGAATCAAGATATAATTAAACCTTTGGTAACGTTTTCTAATAGGGGTTCCTAATCGTATATTTAAATATTTTATTGTTAGTGGGAGAGTCTTAGAGATATTCTGAACGGTATAAAGGATATAAATACTTAATCCGTGGGCAGAAAATTGTTAAGTGACATAAATTTGATGTAATCTTTAACTAATGAATATCTAGAATCAAGATATAATTAAACCGTTGGTAACGATTTCTAATAGGGATTCCTAATCTTATATTTAAATATTTTTCTATAAATGGGAGAGTCTTAGAGATATTCTGGAGGGTATGAAGGATATAAAGGGTTAATCGGTGGGTAGAAAATTCTTAAGTGACATAAATTCGATGTGATCTTTAACTAATGAATATCTAGAATCAAGATATAATTAAACCGTTGGTAACGTTTTCTAATAGGAGTTTCTAATCGTAGATTTAAATATTTTTCTGTTAATGGGAGAGTTTTAGAGATATTCTGGACGGTATGACGGATATAAAACGTTAATCATTGGGAGAGACTTAGAGATATTCTGAACGGTATAAAGGATATAAATACTTAATCCGTGGGCAGAAAATTGTTAAGTGACATAAATTCAATGTAATCTTTAACTAAAGAATATCTAGATTCAAGATATAATTAAACCATCGGTAACGTTTTCTAATAGGGGTTCCTTATCGTATATTTAAATATTTTTTTGTTAATGCTAGAGTCTTAAAGATATTCTGGAGTGTATGAAGTATATAAAGGGTTAATCGGTGGGTAGAAAATTGTTAAGTGACATAAATTCGATGTAATCTTTAACTAATGAATATCTAGAATCAAGATATAATTAAACCGTTGGTAACGTTTTCTAATAGGGGTTCCTAACCGTATATTTAAATATTTTTTTGTTAATGGGAGAATCTTAGAGATATTCTGGAGGGCATGAAGTATATAAAGGGTTAATCGGTGGGTAGAAAATTGTTAAGTGACATAAATTCGATGTAATCTTTAACTAATGAATATCTAGAATCAAGATATAATTAAACCGTTGGTAACGTTTTCTAATAGGGGTTCCTAACCGTATATTTAAATATTTTTTTGTTAATGGGAGAGTCTTAGAGATATTCTGGAGGGCATGAAGTATATAAAGGGTTAATCGGTGGGTAGAAAATTGTTAAGTGACATAAATTCGATGTAATCTTTAACTAATGAATATCTAGAATCAAGATATAATTAAACCGTTGGTAACGTTTTCTAATAGGGGTTCCTAATCGTATATTTAAATATTTTTCTATAAATGGGAGAGTCTTAAAGATATTCTGGAGGGCAGGAAGTATATAAAGTGTTAATCGGTGGGTAGAAAATTGTTAAGTGACATAAATTCGATGTAATCTTTAACTAATGAATATCTATATCACGATATAATCCAACCGTTGGTAACGTTTTCTTATAGGGGTTCCTAACCGTATATTTAAATATTTTTTTGTTAATGGGAGAGTCTTAGAGATATTCTGGACGGTATAAAGGGTGTAAATGCATAATCGGTGGGCAGAAAATTACTAAGTGACATAAATTCGATGTGATCTTTAACTAATGAATATCTAGAATCAAGATATAATTAAACCGTTGGTAACGTTTTCTAATAGGAGTTTCTAATCGTAGATTTAAATATTTTTCTGTTAATGGGAGAGTTTTAGAGATATTCTGGACGGTATGACGGATATAAAACGTTAATCATTGGGAGAGACTTAGAGATATTCTGAACCGTATAAAGGATATAAATACTTAATCCGTGGGCAGAAAATTGTTAAGTGACATAAATTCAATGTAATCTTTGACTAAAGAATATCTAGATTCAAGATATAATTAAACCATCGGTAACGATTTCTAATAGGGGTTCCTAATCGTATATTTAAATATTTTTCTATAAATGGGAGAGTCTTAGAGATATTCTGGAGGGTATGAAGGATATAAAGGGTTAATCGGTGGGTAGAAAATTCTTAAGTGACATAAATTCGATGTAATTTTTAACTAATGAATATCTAGAATCAAGATATAATTAAACCTTTGGTAACGTTTTCTAATAGGGGTTCCTAATCGTATATTTAAATATTTTATTGTTAGTGGGAGAGTCTTAGAGATATTCTGAACGGTATAAAGGATATAAATACTTAATCCGTGGGCAGAAAATAGTTAAGTGACATAAATTCGATGTAATCTTTGACTAAAGAATATCTAGATTCAAGATATAATTAAACCATCGGTAACGATTTCTAATAGGGGTTCCTAATCGTATATTTAAATATTTTTCTATAAATGGGAGAGTCTTAGAGATATTCTGGAGGGTATGAAGGATATAAAGGGTTAATCAGTAGGTAGAAAATTCTTAAGTGACATAAATTCGATGTAATTTTTAACTAATGAGTATCTATATCACGATATAAACCAACCGTTGATAACGTTTTCTTATAGGGGTTCCTAACCGTATATTTAAATATTCTTTTGTTAATGGGAGAGTCTTAGAGATATTCTGAACGGTATAAAGGATATAAATACTTAATCCGTGGGCAGAAAATTGTTAAGAGACATAAATTCGATGTAATCTTTAACTAATGAATATCTAGAATCAAGATATAATTAAACCGTTGGTAACGATTTCTAATAGGGGTTCCTAATCGTATATTTAAATATTTTTTTGTTAATGGGAGAGTCTTAGAGATATTCTGGAGGGCATGAAGTATATAAAGGGTTAATCGGTGGGTAGAAAATTGTTAAGTGACATAAATTCGATGTAATCTTTAACTAATGAATATCTAGAATCAAGATATAATTAAACCGTTGGTAACGTTTTCTAATAGGGGTTCCTAATCGTATATTTAAATATTTTTCTATAAATGGGAGAGTCTTAAAGATATTCTGGAGGGCAGGAAGTATATAAAGTGTTAATCGGTGGGTAGAAAATTGTTAAGTGACATAAATTCGATGTAATCTTTAACTAATGAATATCTATATCACGATATAATCCAACCGTTGGTAACGTTTTCTTATAGGGGTTCCTAACCGTATATTTAAATATTTTTTTGTTAATGGGAGAGTCTTAGAGATATTCTGGACGGTATAAAGGGTGTAAATGCATAATCGGTGGGCAGAAAATTACTAAGTGACATAAATTCGATGTGATCTTTAACTAATGAATATCTAGAATCAAGATATAATTAAACCGTTGGTAACGTTTTCTAATAGGAGTTTCTAATCGTAGATTTAAATATTTTTCTGTTAATGGGAGAGTTTTAGAGATATTCTGGACGGTATGACGGATATAAAACGTTAATCATTGGGAGAGACTTAGAGATATTCTGAACCGTATAAAGGATATAAATACTTAATCCGTGGGCAGAAAATTGTTAAGTGACATAAATTCAATGTAATCTTTGACTAAAGAATATCTAGATTCAAGATATAATTAAACCATCGGTAACGATTTCTAATAGGGGTTCCTAATCGTATATTTAAATATTTTTCTATAAATGGGAGAGTCTTAGAGATATTCTGGAGGGTATGAAGGATATAAAGGGTTAATCGGTGGGTAGAAAATTCTTAAGTGACATAAATTCGATGTAATTTTTAACTAATGAATATCTAGAATCAAGATATAATTAAACCTTTGGTAACGTTTTCTAATAGGGGTTCCTAATCGTATATTTAAATATTTTATTGTTAGTGGGAGAGTCTTAGAGATATTCTGAACGGTATAAAGGATATAAATACTTAATCCGTGGGCAGAAAATAGTTAAGTGACATAAATTCGATGTAATCTTTGACTAAAGAATATCTAGATTCAAGATATAATTAAACCATCGGTAACGATTTCTAATAGGGGTTCCTAATCGTATATTTAAATATTTTTCTATAAATGGGAGAGTCTTAGAGATATTCTGGAGGGTATGAAGGATATAAAGGGTTAATCAGTAGGTAGAAAATTCTTAAGTGACATAAATTCGATGTAATTTTTAACTAATGAGTATCTATATCACGATATAAACCAACCGTTGATAACGTTTTCTTATAGGGGTTCCTAACCGTATATTTAAATATTCTTTTGTTAATGGGAGAGTCTTAGAGATATTCTGAACGGTATAAAGGATATAAATACTTAATCCGTGGGCAGAAAATTGTTAAGAGACATAAATTCGATGTAATCTTTAACTAATGAATATCTAGCATCAAGATATAATTAAACCGTTGGTAACGATTTCTAATAGGGGTTCCTAATCGTATATTTAAATATTTTGATGTTAATGCGAGAGTCTTAGAGATATTCTGAACGGTATAAAGGATATAAATACTTAATCCGAGGGCTGAAAATTGTTAAGTGACATAAATTCAATGTAATCTTTAACTAATGAATATCTAGAACCAAGATATAATTAAACCATCGGTAACGTTTTCTAATAGGGGTTCCTAATCGTATATTTAAATATTTTATTGTTAGTGGGAGTGTCTTAGAGATATTCTGAACGGTATAAAGGATATAAATACTTAATCCGTGGGCAGAAAATTGTTAAGTGACATAAATTCTATGTAATTTTTAACTAATGAATATCTAGAATCAAGATATAATTAAAACTTTGGTAACGTTTTCTAATAGGGGTTCCTAATCGTATATTTAAATATTTTATTGTTAGTGGGAGAGTCTTAGAGATATTCTGAACGGTATAAAGGATATAAATACTTAATCCATGGGCAGAAAATTGTTAAGTGACATAAATTTGATGTAATCTTTAACTAATGAATATCTAGAATCAAGATATAATTAAACCGTTGGTAACGATTTCTAATAGGGATTCCTAATCTTATATTTAAATATTTTTCTATAAATGGGAGAGTCTTAGAGATATTCTGGAGGGTATGAAGGATATAAAGGGTTAATCGGTGGGTAGAAAATTCTTAAGTGACATAAATTCGATGTAATTTTTAACTAATGAGTATCTATATGACGATATAATCCAACCGTTGGTAACGTTTTCTTATAGGGGTTCCTAACCGTATATTTAAATATTTTTTTGTTAATGGGAGAGTCTTAGAGATATTCTGGACGGTATAAAGGGTGCAAATGCATAATCGGTGGGCAGAAAATTACTAAGTGACATAAATTCGATGTGATCTTTAACTAATGAATATCTAGAATCAAGATATAATTAAACCGTTGGTAACGTTTTCTAATAGGAGTTTCTAATCGTAGATTTAAATATTTTTCTGTTAATGGGAGAGTTTTAGAGATATTCTGGACGGTATGACGGATATAAAACGTTAATCATTGGGAGAGACTTAGAGATATTCTGAACGGTATAAAGGATATATATACTTAATCCGTGGGCAGAAAATTGTTGAGTGACATAAATTCAATGTAATCTTTTACTAAAGAATATCTAGATTCAAGATATAATTAAACCATCGGTAACGTTTTCTAATAGGGGTTCCTAATCGTATATTTAAATATTTTTCTATAAATGGGAGAGTCTTAGAGATATTCTGGAGGGCATGAAGGATATAAAGGGTTAATCGGTGGGTAGAAAATTCTTAAGTGACATAAATTCGATGTAATTTTTAACTAATGAGTATCTATATGACGATATAATCCAACCGTTGGTAACGTTTTGTTATAGGGGTTCCTAACCGTATATTTAAATATTTTTTTGTTAATGGGAGAGTCTTAGAGATATTCTGGACGGTATGACGAATATAAAACGTTAATCATTGGGTAGAAAATTGTTGAGTGACATAATCTCGATGTAATCTTTAACTAATGAATATCTAGAATCAAGATATAAATAAACCTTTGGTAACGTTTTCTAATAGGGGTTTCTAATCGTAGATTTAAATATTTTTCTGTTAATGGGAAAATTTTTAGAGATATTCTGGACGGTATGACGAATATAAAACGTTAATCATTGGGTAGAAAATTGTTGAGTGACATAATCTCGATGTAATCTTTAACTAATGAATATCTAGAATCAAGATATAAATAAACCATCGGTAACGTTTTTTAATAGGGGTTCCTAATCGTATATTTAAATATTTTTCTATAAATGGGAGAGTCTTAGAGATATTCTGGAGGGTATGAAGGATATAAAGGGTTAATCGGTGGGTAGAAAATTCTTAAGTGACATAAATTCGATGTAATTTTTAACTAATGAGTATCTATATGACGATATAATCCAACCGTTGGTAACGTTTTCTTATAGGGGTTCCTAACCGTATATTTAAATATTTTTTTGTTAATGGGAGAGTCTTAGAGATATTCTGGACGGTATAAAGGGTGCAAATGCATAATCGGTGGGCAGAAAATTACTAAGTGACATAAATTCGATGTGATCTTTAACTAATGAATATCTAGAATCAAGATATAATTAAACCGTTGGTAACGTTTTCTAATAGGAGTTTCTAATCGTAGATTTAAATATTTTTCTGTTAATGGGAGAGTTTTAGAGATATTCTGGACGGTATGACGGATATAAAACGTTAATCATTGGGAGAGACTTAGAGATATTCTGAACGGTATAAAGGATATAAATACTTAATCCGTGGGCAGAAAATTGTTAAGTGACATAAATTCAATGTAATCTTTGACTAAAGAATATCTAGATTCAAGATATAATTAAACCATCGGTAACGATTTCTAATAGGGGTTCCTAATCGTATATTTAAATATTTTTCTATAAATGGGAGAGTCTTAGAGATATTCTGGAGGGCATGAAGGATATAAAGGGTTAATCGGTGGGTAGAAAATTCTTAAGTGACATAAATTCGATGTAATTTTTAACTAATGAGTATCTATATGACGATATAATCCAACCGTTGGTAACGTTTTGTTATAGGGGTTCCTAACCGTATATTTAAATATTTTTTTGTTAATGGGAGAGTCTTAGAGATATTCTGGACGGTATAAAGGGTGCAAATGCATAATCGGTTGGCAGAAAATTACTAAGTGACATAAATTCGATGTGATCTTTAACTAATGAATATCTAGAATCAAGATATAATTAAACCGTTGGTAACGTTTTCTAATAGGAGTTTCTAATCGTAGATTTAAATATTTTTCTGTTAATGGGAGAGTTTTAGAGATATTCTGGACGGTATGACGGATATAAAACGTTAATCATTGGGAGAGACTTAGAGATATTCTGAACGGTATAAAGGATATAAATACTTAATCCGTGGGCAGAAAATTGTTAAGTGACATAAATTCAATGTAATCTTTGACTAAAGAATATCTAGATTCAAGATATAATTAAACCATCGGTAACGATTTCTAATAGGGGTTCCTAATCGTATATTTAAATATTTTTCTATAAATGGGAGAGTCTTAGAGAGATTCTGGAGGGTATGAAGGATATAAAGGGTTAATCGGTGGGTAGAAAATTCTTAAGTGACATAAATTCGATGTAATTTTTAACTAATGAATATCTAGAATCAAGATATAATTAAACCTTTGGTAACGTTTTCTAATAGGGGTTCCTAATCGTATATTTAAATATTTTATTGTTAGTGGGAGAGTCTTAGAGATATTCTGAACGGTATAAAGGATATAAATACTTAATCCGTGGGCAGAAAATTGTTAAGTGACATAAATTTGATGTAATCTTTAACTAATGAATATCTAGAATCAAGATATAATTAAACCGTTGGTAACGATTTCTAATAGGGATTCCTAATCTTATATTTAAATATTTTTCTATAAATGGGAGAGTCTTAGAGATATTCTGGAGGGTATGAAGGATATAAAGGGTTAATCGGTGGGTAGAAAATTCTAAAGTGACATAAATTCGATGTAATTTTTAACTAATGAGTATCTATATGACGATATAATCCAACCGTTGGTAACGTTTTCTTATAGGGGTTCCTAACCGTATATTTAAATATTTTTTTGTTAATGGGAGAGTCTTAGAGATATTCTGGACGGTATAAAGGGTGCAAATGCATAATCGGTGGGCAGAAAATTACTAAGTGACATAAATTCGATGTGATCTTTAACTAATGAATATCTAGAATCAAGATATAATTAAACCGTTGGTAACGTTTTCTAATAGGAGTTTCTAATCGTAGATTTAAATATTTTTCTGTTAATGGGAGAGTTTTAGAGATATTCTGGACGGTATGACGGATATAAAACGTTAATCATTGGGAGAGACTTAGAGATATTCTGAACGGTATAAAGGATATAAATACTTAATCCGTGGGCAGAAAATTGTTAAGTGACATAAATTTGATGTAATCTTTAACTAATGAATATCTAGAATCAAGATATAATTAAACCGTTGGTAACGATTTCTAATAGGGATTCCTAATCTTATATTTAAATATTTTTCTATAAATGGGAGAGTCTTAGAGATATTCTGGAGGGTATGAAGGATATAAAGGGTTAATCGGTGGGTAGAAAATTCTAAAGTGACATAAATTCGATGTAATTTTTAACTAATGAGTATCTATATGACGATATAATCCAACCGTTGGTAACGTTTTCTTATAGGGGTTCCTAACCGTATATTTAAATATTTTTTTGTTAATGGGAGAGTCTTAGAGATATTCTGGACGGTATAAAGGGTGCAAATGCATAATCGGTGGGCAGAAAATTACTAAGTGACATAAATTCGATGTGATCTTTAACTAATGAATATCTAGAATCAAGATATAATTAAACCGTTGGTAACGTTTTCTAATAGGAGTTTCTAATCGTAGATTTAAATATTTTTCTGTTAATGGGAGAGTTTTAGAGATATTCTGGACGGTATGACGGATATAAAACGTTAATCATTGGGAGAGACTTAGAGATATTCTGAACGGTATAAAGGATATAAATACTTAATCCGTGGGCAGAAAATTGTTAAGTGACATAAATTCAATGTAATCTTTAACTAAAGAATATCTAGATTCAAGATATAATTAAACCATCGGTAACGTTTTCTAATAGGGGTTCCTTATCGTATATTTAAATATTTTTTTGTTAATGCTAGAGTCTTAAAGATATTCTGGAGTGTATGAAGTATATAAAGGGTTAATCGGTGGGTAGAAAATTGTTAAGTGACATAAATTCGATGTAATCTTTAACTAATAAATATCTAGAATCAAGATATAATTAAACCGTTGGTAACGTTTTCTAATAGGGGTTCCTAACCGTATATTTAAATATTTTTTTGTTAATGGGAGAGTCTTAGAGATATTCTGGAGGGCATGAAGTATATAAAGGGTTAATCGGTGGGTAGAAAATTGTTAAGTGACATAAATTCGATGTAATCTTTAACTAATGAATATCTAGAATCAAGATATAATTAAACCGTTGGTAACGTTTTCTAATAGGGGTTCCTAACCGTATATTTAAATATTTTTTTGTTAATGGGAGAGTCTTAGAGATATTCTGGAGGGCATGAAGTATATAAAGGGTTAGTCGGTGGGTAGAAAATTGTTAAGTGACATAAATTCGATGTAATCTTTAACTAATGAATATCTAGAATCAAGATATAATTAAACCGTTGGTAACGTTTTCTAATAGGGGTTCCTAATCGTATATTTAAATATTTTTCTATAAATGGGAGAGTCTTAAAGATATTCTGGAGGGCAGGAAGTATATAAAGGGTTAATCGGTGGGTAGAAAATTGTTAAGTGACATAAATTCGATGTAATCTTTAACTAATGAATATCTATATCACGATATAATCCAACCGTTGGTAACGTTTTCTTATAGGGGTTCCTAACCGTATATTTAAATATTTTTTTGTTAATGGGAGAGTCTTAGAGATATTCTGGACGGTATAAAGGGTGTAAATGCATAATCGGTGGGCAGAAAATTACTAAGTGACATAAATTCGATGTGATCTTTAACTAATGAATATCTAGAATCAAGATATAATTAAACCGTTGGTAACGTTTTCTAATAGGAGTTTCTAATCGTAGATTTAAATATTTTTCTATAAATGGGAGAGTCTTAGAGATATTCTGGAGGGCATGAAGGATATAAAGGGTTAATCGGTGGGTAGAAAATTCTTAAGTGACATAAATTCGATGTAATTTTTAACTAATGAGTATCTATATGACGATATAATCCAACCGTTGGTAACGTTTTGTTATAGGGGTTCCTAACCGTATATTTAAATATTTTTTTGTTAATGGGAGAGTCTTAGAGATATTCTGGACGGTATAAAGGGTGCAAATGCATAATCGGTTGGCAGAAAATTACTAAGTGACATAAATTCGATGTGATCTTTAACTAATGAATATCTAGAATCAAGATATAATTAAACCGTTGGTAACGTTTTCTAATAGGAGTTTCTAATCGTAGATTTAAATATTTTTCTGTTAATGGGAGAGTTTTAGAGATATTCTGGACGGTATGACGGATATAAAACGTTAATCATTGGGAGAGACTTAGAGATATTCTGAACGGTATAAAGGATATAAATACTTAATCCGTGGGCAGAAAATTGTTAAGTGACATAAATTCAATGTAATCTTTGACTAAAGAATATCTAGATTCAAGATATAATTAAACCATCGGTAACGATTTCTAATAGGGGTTCCTAATCGTATATTTAAATATTTTTCTATAAATGGGAGAGTCTTAGAGAGATTCTGGAGGGTATGAAGGATATAAAGGGTTAATCGGTGGGTAGAAAATTCTTAAGTGACATAAATTCGATGTAATTTTTAACTAATGAATATCTAGAATCAAGATATAATTAAACCTTTGGTAACGTTTTCTAATAGGGGTTCCTAATCGTATATTTAAATATTTTATTGTTAGTGGGAGAGTCTTAGAGATATTCTGAACGGTATAAAGGATATAAATACTTAATCCGTGGGCAGAAAATTGTTAAGTGACATAAATTTGATGTAATCTTTAACTAATGAATATCTAGAATCAAGATATAATTAAACCGTTGGTAACGATTTCTAATAGGGATTCCTAATCTTATATTTAAATATTTTTCTATAAATGGGAGAGTCTTAGAGATATTCTGGAGGGTATGAAGGATATAAAGGGTTAATCGGTGGGTAGAAAATTCTAAAGTGACATAAATTCGATGTAATTTTTAACTAATGAGTATCTATATGACGATATAATCCAACCGTTGGTAACGTTTTCTTATAGGGGTTCCTAACCGTATATTTAAATATTTTTTTGTTAATGGGAGAGTCTTAGAGATATTCTGGACGGTATAAAGGGTGCAAATGCATAATCGGTGGGCAGAAAATTACTAAGTGACATAAATTCGATGTGATCTTTAACTAATGAATATCTAGAATCAAGATATAATTAAACCGTTGGTAACGTTTTCTAATAGGAGTTTCTAATCGTATATTTAAATATTTTTCTATAAATGGGAGAGTCTTAAAGATATTCTGGAGGGCAGGAAGTATATAAAGGGTTAATCGGTGGGTAGAAAATTGTTAAGTGACACAAATTCGATGTAATCTTTAACTAATGAATATCTAGAATCAAGATATAATTAAACCGTTGGTAACGTTTTCTAATAGGGGTTCCAAACCGTATATTTAAATATTTTTTTGTTAATGGGAGAGTCTTAGAGATATTCTGGAGGGCATGAAGTATATAAAGGGTTAATCGGTGGGTAGAAAATTGTTAAGTGACACAAATTCGATGTAATCTTTAACTAATGAATATCTAGAATCAAGATATAATTAAACCGTTGGTAACGTTTTCTAATAGGGGTTCCTAACCGTATATTTAAATATTTTTTTGTTAATGGGAGAGTCTTAGAGATATTCTGGAGGGCATGAAGTATATAAAGGGTTAATCGGTGGGTAGAAAATTGTTAAGTGACATAAATTCGATGTAATCTTTAACTAATGAATATCTAGAATCAAGATATAATTAAACCGTTGGTAACGTTTTCTAATAGGGGTTCCTAATCGTATATTTAAATATTTTTCTATAAATGGGAGAGTCTTAAAGATATTCTGGAGGGCAGGAAGTATATAAAGGGTTAATCGGTGGGTAGAAAATTGTTAAGTGACATAAATTCGATGTAATCTTTAACTAATGAATATCTATATCACGATATAATCCAACCGTTGGTAACGTTTTCTTATAGGGGTTCCTAACCGTATATTTAAATATTTTTTTGTTAATGGGAGAGTCTTAGAGATATTCTGGACGGTATAAAGGGTGCAAATGCATAATCGGTGGGCAGAAAATTACTAAGTGACATAAATTCGATGTGATCTTTAACTAATGAATATCTAGAATCAAGATATAATTAAACCGTTGGTAACGTTTTCTAATAGGAGTTTCTAATCGTAGATTTAAATATTTTTCTGTTAATGGGAGAGTTTTAGAGATATTCTGGACGGTATGACGGATATAAAACGTTAATCATTGGGAGAGACTTAGAGATATTCTGAACGGTATAAAGGATATAAATACTTAATCCGTGGGCAGAAAATTGTTAAGTGACATAAATTCAATGTAATCTTTAACTAAAGAATATCTAGATTCAAGATATAATTAAACCATCGGTAACGTTTTCTAATAGGGGTTCCTTATCGTATATTTAAATATTTTTTTGTTAATGCTAGAGTCTTAAAGATATTCTGGAGTGTATGAAGTATATAAAGGGTTAATCGGTGGGTAGAAAATTGTTAAGTGACATAAATTCGATGTAATCTTTAACTAATGAATATCTAGAATCAAGATATAATTAAACCGTTGGTAACGTTTTCTAATAGGGGTTCCTAACCGTATATTTAAATATTTTTTTGTTAATGGGAGAGTCTTAGAGATATTCTGGAGGGCATGAAGTATATAAAGGGTTAATCGGTGGGTAGAAAATTGTTAAGTGACATAAATTCGATGTAATCTTTAACTAATGAATATCTAGAATCAAGATATAATTAAACCGTTGGTAACGTTTTCTAATAGGGGTTCCTAACCGTATATTTAAATATTTTTTTGTTAATGGGAGAGTCTTAGAGATATTCTGGAGGGCATGAAGTATATAAAGGGTTAATCGGTGGGTAGAAAATTGTTAAGTGACATAAATTCGATGTAATCTTTAACTAATGAATATCTAGAATCAAGATATAATTAAACCGTTGGTAACGTTTTCTAATAGGGGTTCCTAATCGTATATTTAAATATTTTTCTATAAATGGGAGAGTCTTAAAGATATTCTGGAGGGCAGGAAGTATATAAAGGGTTAATCGGTGGGTAGAAAATTGTTAAGTGACATAAATTCGATGTAATCTTTAACTAATGAATATCTATATCACGATATAATCCAACCGTTGGTAACGTTTTCTTATAGGGGTTCCTAACCGTATATTTAAATATTTTTTTGTTAATGGGAGAGTCTTAGAGATATTCTGGACGGTATAAAGGGTGTAAATGCATAATCGGTGGGCAGAAAATTACTAAGTGACATAAATTCGATGTGATCTTTAACTAATGAATATCTAGAATCAAGATATAATTAAACCGTTGGTAACGTTTTCTAATAGGAGTTTCTAATCGTAGATTTAAATATTTTTCTATAAATGGGAGAGTCTTAGAGATATTCTGGAGGGTATGAAGGATATAAAGGGTTAATCGGTGGGTAGAAAATTCTTAAGTGACATAAATTCGATGTAATTTTTAACTAATGAATATCTAGAATCAAGATATAATTAAACCTTTGGTAACGTTTTCTAATAGGGGTTCCTAATCGTATATTTAAATATTTTATTGTTAGTGGGAGATTCTTAGAGATATTCTGAACGGTATAAAGGATATAAATACTTAATCCGTGCGCAGAAAATTGTTAAGTGACATAAATTCGATGTAATCTTTAACTAATGAATATCTAGAATCAAGATATAATTAAACCGTTGGTAACGATTTCTAATAGGGGTTCCTAATCGTATATTTAAATATTTTTCTATAAATGGGAGAGTCTTAGAGATATTCTGGAGGGTATGAAGGATATAAAGGGTTAATAGGTGGGTAGAAAATCCTTAAGTGACATAAATTCGATGTAATTTTTAACTAATGAGTATCTATATCACGATATAAACCAACCGTTGATAACGTTTTCTTATAGGGGTTCCTAACCGTATATTTAAATATTCTTTTGTTAATGGGAGAGTCTTAGAGATATTCTGGACGGTATAAAGGGTGTAAATGCATAATCGGTGGGCAGAAAATTACTAAGTGACATAAATTCTATGTAATCTTTAACTAATGAATATCTAGAATCAAGATATAATTAAACCATCGGTAACGTTTTCAAATAGGGGTTCCTAATCGTATATTTAAATATTTAATTGTTAGTGGGAGAGTCTTAGAGATATTCTGAACGATATAAAGGATATAAATACCTAATCCGTGGGCAGAAAATTCTTAAGTGACATAAATTCGATGTAATTTTTAACTAATGAATATCTAGAATCAATATATAATTAAACCTTTGGTAACGTTTTCTAATAGGGGTTCCTAATCGTATATTTAAATATTTTATTGTTAGTGGGAGAGTCTTAGAGATATTCTGAACGGTATAAAGGATATAAATACTTAATCCGTGGCCAGAAAATTGTTAAGTGACATAATTTCGATGTAATCTTTAACTAATGAATATCTAGAATCAAGATATAATTAAACCGTTGGTAACGATTTCTAATAGGGGTTCCTAATCGTATATTTAAATATTTTTCTACAAATGGGAGAGTCTTAGAGATATTCTGGAGGGTATGAAGGATATAAAGGGTTAATCGGTGGGTAGAAAATTCTTAAGTGACATAAATTCGATGTAATTTTTAACTAATGAATATCTAGAATCAAGATATAATTAATCCTTTGGTAACGTTTTCTAATAGGGGTTCCTAATCGTATATTTAAATATTTTATTGTTAGTGGGAGAGTCTTAGAGATATTCTGAACGGTATAAAGGATATAAATACTTAATCCGTGGGCAGAAAATTGTTAAGTGACATAAATTCGATGTAATCTTTAACTAATGAATATCTAGAATCAAGATATAATTAAACCGTTGGTAACGATTTCTAATAGGGGTTCCTAATCGTATATTTAAATATTTTATTGTTAGTGGGAGAGTCTTAGAGATATTCTGAACGTTATAAAGGATATAAATACTTAATCCGTGGGCAGAAAATTGTTAAGTGACATAAATTCAATGTAATCTTTAACTAAAGAATATCTAGATTCAAGATATAATTAAACCATCGGTAACGTTTTCTAATAGGGGTTCCTTATCGTATATTTAAATATTTTTTTGTTAATGCTAGAGTCTTAAAGATATTCTGGAGTGTATGAAGTATATAAAGGGTTAATCGGTGGGCAGAAAATTACTAAGTGACATAAATTCGATGTGATCTTTAACTAATGAATATCTAGAATCAAGATATAATTAAACCGTTGGTAACGTTTTCTAATAGGAGTTTCTAATCGTAGATTTAAATATTTTTCTGTTAATGGGAGAGTTTTAGAGATATTCTGGACGGTATGACGGATATAAAACGTTAATCATTGGGAGAGACTTAGAGATATTCTGAACGGTATAAAGGATATAAATACTTAATCCGTGGGCAGAAAATTGTTAAGTGACATAAATTCAATGTAATCTTTAACTAAAGAATATCTAGATTCAAGATATAATTAAACCATCGGTAACGTTTTCTAATAGGGGTTCCTTATCGTATATTTAAATATTTTTTTGTTAATGGGAGAGTCTTAGAGATATTCTGGAGGGCATGAAGTATATAAAGGGTTAATCGGTGGGCAGAAAATTACTAAGTGACATAAATTCGATGTGATCTTTAACTAATGAATATCTAGAATCAAGATATAATTAAACCGTTGGTAACGATTTCTAATAGGGATTCCTAATCTTATATTTAAATATTTTTCTATAAATGGGAGAGTCTTAGAGATATTCTGGAGGGTATGAAGGATATAAAGGGTTAATCGGTGGGTAGAAAATTCTTAAGTGACATAAATTCGATGTAATTTTTAACTAATGAATATCTATATAACGATATAATCCAACCGTTGGTAACGTTTTCTTATAGGGGTTCCTAACCGTATATTTAAATATTTTTTTGTTAATGGGAGAGTCTTAGAGATATTCTGGACGGTATAAAGGGTGCAAATGCATAATCGGTGGGCAGAAAATTACTAAGTGACATAAATTCGATGTGATCTTTAACTAATGAATATCTAGAATCAAGATATAATTAAACCGTTGGTAACGTTTTCTAATAGGAGTTTCTAATCGTAGATTTAAATATTTTTCTGTTAATGGGAGAGTTTTGGAGATATTCTGGACGGTATGACGGATATAAAACGTTAATCATTCGGAGAGACTTAGAGATATTCTGAACGGTATAAAGGATATAAATACTTAATCCGTGGGCAGAAAATTGTTAAGTGACATAAATTCAATGTAATCTTTAACTAAAGAATATCTAGATTCAAGATATAATTAAACCATCGGTAACGTTTTCTAATAGGGGTTCCTTATCGTATATTTAAATATTTTTTTGTTAATGCTAGAGTCTTAAAGATATTCTGGAGTGTATGAAGTATATAAAGGGTTAATCGGTGGGTAGAAAATTGTTAAGTGACATAAATTCGATGTAATCTTTAACTAATGAATATCTAGAATCAAGATATAATTAAACCGTTGGTAACGTTTTCTAATAGGGGTTCCTAACCGTATATTTAAATATTTTTTTGTTAATGGGAGAGTCTTAGAGATATTCTGGAGGGCATGAAGTATATAAAGGGTTAATCGGTGGGTAGAAAATTGTTAAGTGACACAAATTCGATGTAATCTTTAACTAATGAATATCTAGAATCAAGATATAATTAAACCGTTGGTAACGTTTTCTAATAGGGGTTCCTAACCGTATATTTAAATATTTTTTTGTTAATGGGAGAGTCTTAGAGATATTCTGGAGGGCATGAAGTATATAAAGGGTTAATCGGTGGATAGAAAATTGTTAAGTGACATAAATTCGATGTAATCTTTAACTAATGAATATCTAGAATCAAGATATAATTAAACCGTTGGTAACGTTTTCTAATAGGGGTTCCTAATCGTATATTTAAATATTTTTCTATAAATGGGAGAGTCTTAAAGATATTCTGGAGGGCAGGAAGTATATAAAGGGTTAATCGGTGGGTAGAAAATTGTTAAGTGACATAAATTCGATGTAATCTTTAACTAATGAATATCTATATCACGATATAATTCAACCGTTGGTAACGTTTTCTTATAGGGGTTCCTAACCGTATATTTAAATATTTTATTGTTAGTGGGAGATTCTTAGAGATATTCTGAACGGTATAAAGGATATAAATACTTAATCCGTGGGCAGAAAATTGTTAAGTGACATAAATTCGATGTAATCTTTAACTAATGAATATCTAGAATCAAGATATAATTAAACCGTTGGTAACGATTTCTAATAGGGGTTCCTAATCGTATATTTAAATATTTTTCTATAAATGGGAGAGTCTTAGAGATATTCTGGAGGGTATGAAGGATATAAAGGGTTAATCGGTGGGTAGAAAATTCTTAAGTGACATAAATTCGATGTAATCTTTAACTAATGAATATCTAGAATCAAGATATAATTAAACCGTTGGTAACGTTTTCTAATAGGGGTTCCTAATCGTATATTTAAATATTTTTCTATAAATGGGAGAGTCTTAAAGATATTCTGGAGGGCAGGAAGTATATAAAGGGTTAATCGGTGGGTAGAAAATTGTTAAGTGACATAAATTCGATGTAATCTTTAACTAATGAATATCTATATCACGATATAATTCAACCGTTGGTAACGTTTTCTTATAGGGGTTCCTAACCGTATATTTAAATATTTTTTTGTTAATGGGAGAGTCTTAGAGATATTCTGGACGGTATAAAGGGTGTAAATGCATAATCGGTGGGCAGAAAATTGTTAAGTGACATAAATTCAATGTAATATTTAACTAAAGAATATCTAGATTCAAGATATAATTAAACCATCGGTAACGGTTTCTAATAGGGGTTCCTAATCGTATATTTAAATATTTTTCTATAAATGGGGGAGTCTTAGAGATATTCTGGAGGGTATGAAGGATATAAAGGGTTAATCGGTGGGTAGAAAATTCTTAAGTGACATAAATTCGATGTGATCTTTAACTAATGAATATCTAGAATCAAGATATAATTAAACCGTTGGTAACGTTTTCTAATAGGAGTTTCTAATCGTAGATTTAAATATTTTTCTGTTAATGGGAGAGTTTTAGAGATATTCTGGAGGGCATGAAGTATATAAAGGGTTAATCGGTGGGTAGAAAATTGTTAAGTGACATAAATTCGATGTAATCTTTAACTAATGAATATCTAGAATCAAGATATAATTAAACCGTTGGTAACGTTTTCTAATAGGGGTTCCTAATCGTATATTTAAATATTTTTCTATAAATGGGAGAGTCTTAAAGATATTCTGGAGGGCAGGAAGTATATAAAGGGTTAATCGGTGGGTAGAAAATTGTTAAGTGACATAAATTCGATGTAATCTTTAACTAATGAATATCTATATCACGATATAATTCAACCGTTGGTAACGTTTTCTTATAGGGGTTCCTAACCGTATATTTAAATATTTTTTTGTTAATGGGAGAGTCTTAGAGATATTCTGGACGGTATAAAGGGTGTAAATGCATAATCGGTGGGCAGAAAATTACTAAGTGACATAAATTCGATGTGATCTTTAACTAATGAATATCTAGAATCAAGATATAATTAAACCGTTGGTAACGTTTTCTAATAGGAGTTTCTAATCGTAGATTTAAATATTTTTCTATAAATGGGAGAGTCTTAGAGATATTCTGGAGGGTATGAAGGATATAAAGGGTTAATCGGTGGGTAGAAAATTCTTAAGTGACATAAATTCGATGTAATTTTTAACTAATGAATATCTAGAATCAAGATATAATTAAACCTTTGGTAACGTTTTCTAATAGGGGTTCCTAATCGTATATTTAAATATTTTATTGTTAGTGGGAGATTCTTAGAGATATTCTGAACGGTATAAAGGATATAAATACTTAATCCGTGGGCAGAAAATTGTTAAGTGACATAAATTCGATGTAATCTTTAACTAATGAATATCTAGAATCAAGATATAATTAAACCGTTGGTAACGATTTCTAATAGGGGTTCCTAATCGTATATTTAAATATTTTTCTATAAATGGGAGAGTCTTAGAGATATTCTGGAGGGTATGAAGGATATAAAGGGTTAATCGGTGGGTAGAAAATTCTTAAGTGACATAAATTCGATGTAATTTTTAACTAATGAGTATCTATATCACGATATAAACCAACCGTTGATAACGTTTTCTTATAGGGGTTCCTAACCGTATATTTAAATATTCTTTTGTTAATGGGAGAGTCTTAGAGATATTCTGGACGGTATAAAGGGTGTAAATGCATAATCGGTGGGCAGAAAATTACTAAGTGACATAAATTCTATGAAATCTTTAACTAATGAATATCTAGAATCAAGATATAATTAAACCATCGCTAACGTTTTCAAATAGGGGTTCCTAATCGTATATTTAAATATTTAATTGTTAGTGGGAGAGTCTTAGAGATATTCTGAACGATATAAAGGATATAAATACCTAATCCGTGGGCAGAAAATTCTTAAGTGACATAAATTCGATGTAATTTTTAACTAATGAATATCTAGAATCAATATATAATTAAACCTTTGGTAACGTTTTCTAATAGGGGTTCCTAATCGTATATTTAAATATTTTATTGTTAGTGGGAGAGTCTTAGAGATATTCTGAACGGTATAAAGGATATAAATACTTAATCCGTTGGCAGAAAATTGTTAAGTGACATAATTTCGATGTAATCTTTAACTAATGAATATCTAGAATCAAGATATAATTAAACCGTTGGTAACGATTTCTAATAGGGGTTCCTAATCGTATATTTAAATATTTTTCTACAAATGGGAGAGTCTTAGAGATATTCTGGAGGGTATGAAGGATATAAAGGGTTAATCGGTGGGTAGAAAATTCTTAAGTGACATAAATTCGATGTAATTTTTAACTAATGAATATCTAGAATCAAGATATAATTAATCCTTTGGTAACGTTTTCTAATAGGGGTTCCTAATCGTATATTTAAATATTTTATTGTTAGTGGGAGAGTCTTAGAGATATTCTGAACGGTATAAAGGATATAAATACTTAATCCGTGGGCAGAAAATTGTTAAGTGACATAAATTCGATGTAATCTTTAACTAATGAATATCTAGAATCAAGATATAATTAAACCGTTGGTAACGATTTCTAATAGGGGTTCCTAATCGTATATTTAAATATTTTATTGTTAGTGGGAGAGTCTTAGAGATATTCTGAACGTTATAAAGGATATAAATACTTAATCCGTGGGCAGAAAATTGTTAAGTGACATAAATTCAATGTAATCTTTAACTAAAGAATATCTAGATTCAAGATATAATTAAACCATCGGTAACGTTTTCTAATAGGGGTTCCTTATCGTATATTTAAATATTTTTTTGTTAATGCTAGAGTCTTAAAGATATTCTGGAGTGTATGAAGTATATAAAGGGTTAATCGGTGGGTAGAAAATTGTTAAGTGACATAAATTCGATGTAATCTTTAACTAATGAATATCTAGAATCAAGATATAATTAAACCGTTGGTAACGTTTTCTAATAGGAGTTTCTAATCGTAGATTTAAATATTTTTCTGTTAATGGGAGAGTTTTAGAGATATTCTGGACGGTATGACGAATATAAAACGTTAATCATTTGGTAGAAAATTGTTGAGTGACATAATCTCGATGTAATCTTTAACTAATGAATATCTAGAATCAAGATATAAATAAACCATCGGTAACGTTTTCTAATAGGGGTTCCTAATCGTATATTTAAATATTTAATTGTTAGTGGGAGAGTCTTAGAGATATTCTGAACGATATAAAGGATATAAATACCTAATCCGTGGGCAGAAAATTCTTAAGTGACATAAATTCGATGTAATTTTTAACTAATGAATATCTAGAATCAATATATAATTAACCCTTTGGTAACGTTTTCTAATAGGGGTTCCTAATCGTATATTTAAATATTTTATTGTTAGTGGGAGAGTCTTAGAGATATTCTGAACGGTATAAAGGATATAAATACTTAATCCGTGGGCAGAAAATTGTTAAGTGACATAATTTCGATGTAATCTTTAACTAATGAATATCTAGAATCAAGATATAATTAAACCGTTGGTAACGATTTCTAATAGGGGTTCCTAATCGTATATTTAAATATTTTTCTACAAATGGGAGAGTCTTAGAGATATTCTGGAGGGTATGAAGGATATAAAGGGTTAATCGGTGGGTAGAAAATTCTTAAGTGACATAAATTCGATGTAATTTTTAACTAATGAATATCTAGAATCAAGATATAATTAATCCTTTGGTAACGTTTTCTAATAGGGGTTCCTAATCGTATATTTAAATATTTTATTGTTAGTGGGAGAGTCTTAGAGATATTCTGAACGGTATAAAGGATATAAATACTTAATCCGTGGGCAGAAAATTGTTAAGTGACATAAATTCAATGTAATCTTTAACTAAAGAATATCTAGATTCAAGATATAATTAAACCATCGGTAACGTTTTCTAATAGGGGTTCCTTATCGTATATTTAAATATTTTTTTGTTAATGCTAGAGTCTTAAAGATATTCTGGAGTGTATGAAGTATATAAAGGGTTAATCGGTGGGTAGAAAATTGTTAAGTGACATAAATTCGATGTAATCTTTAACTAATGAATATCTAGAATCAAGATATAATTAAACCGTTGGTAACGTTTTCTAATAGGAGTTTCTAATCGTAGATTTAAATATTTTTCTGTTAATGGGAGAGTTTTAGAGATATTCTGGACGGTATGACGAATATAAAACGTTAATCATTTGGTAGAAAATTGTTGAGTGACATAATCTCGATGTTATCTTTAACTAATGAATATCTAGAATCAAGATATAAATAAACCATCGTTAACGTTTTCTAATAGGGGTTCCTAATCGTATATTTAAATATTTTTTTGTTAATGGGAGAGTCTTAGAGATATTCTGGACGGTATAAAGGGTGTAAATGCATAATCGGTGGGCAGAAAATTGTTAAGTGACATAAATTCAATGTAATCTTTAACTAAAGAATATCTAGATTCAAGATATAATTAAACCATCGGTAACGATTTCTAATAGGGGTTCCTAATCGTATATTTAAATATTTTATTGTTAGTGGGAGAGTCTTAGAGATATTCTGAACGTTATAAAGGATATAAATACTTAATCCGTGGGCAGAAAATTGTTAAGTGACATAAATTCAATGTAATCTTTAACTAAAGAATATCTAGATTCAAGATATAATTAAACCATCGGTAACGTTTTCTAATAGGGGTTCCTTATCGTAAATTTAAATATTTTTTTGTTAATGCTAGAGTCTTAAAGATATTCTGGAGTGTATGAAGTATATAAAGGGTTAATCGGTGGGTAGAAAATTGTTAAGTGACATAAATTCGATGTAATCTTTAACTAATGAATATCTAGAATCAAGATATAATTAAACCGTTGGTAACGTTTTCTAATAGGAGTTTCTAATCGTAGATTTAAATATTTTTCTGTTAATGGGAGAGTTTTAGAGATATTCTGGACGGTATGACGAATATAAAACGTTAATCATTTGGTAGAAAATTGTTGAGTGACATAATCTCGATGTAATCTTTAACTAATGAATATCTAGAATCAAGATATAAATAAACCATCGGTAACGTTTTCTAATAGGGGTTCCTAATCGTATATTTAAATATTTTTTTGTTAATGGGAGAGTCTTAGAGATATTCTGGACGGTATAAAGGGTGTAAATGCATAATCGGTGGGCAGAAAATTGTTAAGTGACATAAATTCAATGTAATCTTTAACTAAAGAATATCTAGATTCAAGATATAATTAAACCATCGGTAACGATTTCTAATAGGGGTTCCTAATCGTATATTTAAATATTTTTCTATAAATGGGAGAGTCTTAGAGATATTCTGGAGGGTATGAAGGATATAAAGGGTTAATCGGTGGGTAGAAAATTCTTAAGTGACATAAATTCGATGTAATTTTTAACTAATGAGTATCTATATCACGATATAAACCAACCGTTGATAACGTTTTCTTATAGGGGTTCCTAACCGTATATTTAAATATTCTTTTGTTAATGGGAGAGTCTTAGAGATATTCTGGACGGTATAAAGGGTGTAAATGCATAATCGGTGGGCAGAAAATTACTAAGTGACATAAATTCTATGAAATCTTTAACTAATGAATATCTAGAATCAAGATATAATTAAACCATCGCTAACGTTTTCAAATAGGGGTTCCTAATCGTATATTTAAATATTTAATTGTTAGTGGGAGAGTCTTAGAGATATTCTGAACGATATAAAGGATATAAATACCTAATCCGTGGGCAGAAAATTCTTAAGTGACATAAATTCGATGTAATTTTTAACTAATGAATATCTAGAATCAATATATAATTAAACCTTTGGTAACGTTTTCTTATAGGGGTTCCTAACCGTATATTTAAATATTCTTTTGTTAATGGGAGAGTCTTAGAGATATTCTGGACGGTATAAAGGGTGTAAATGCATAATCGGTGGGCAGAAAATTACTAAGTGACATAAATTCTATGAAATCTTTAACTAATGAATATCTAGAATCAAGATATAATTAAACCGTTGGTAACGATTTCTAATAGGGGTTCCTAATCGTATATTTAAATATTTAATTGTTAGTGGGAGAGTCTTAGAGATATTCTGAACGATATAAAGGATATAAATACCTAATCCGTGGGCAGAAAATTCTTAAGTGACATAAATTCGATGTAATTTTTAACTAATGAATATCTAGAATCAATATATAATTAAACCTTTGGTAACGTTTTCTAATAGGGGTTCCTAATCGTATATTTAAATATTTTATTGTTAGTGGGAGAGTCTTAGAGATATTCTGAACGGTATAAAGGATATAAATACTTAATCCGTTGGCAGAAAATTGTTAAGTGACATAATTTCGATGTAATCTTTAACTAATGAATATCTAGAATCAAGATATAATTAAACCGTTGGTAACGATTTCTAATAGGGGTTCCTAATCGTATATTTAAATATTTTTCTACAAATGGGAGAGTCTTAGAGATATTCTGGAGGGTATGAAGGATATAAAGGGTTAATCGGTGGGTAGAAAATTCTTAAGTGACATAAATTCGATGTAATTTTTAACTAATGAATATCTAGAATCAAGATATAATTAATCCTTTGGTAACGTTTTCTAATAGGGGTTCCTAATCGTATATTTAAATATTTTATTGTTAGTGGGAGAGTCTTAGAGATATTCTGAACGGTATAAAGGATATAAATACTTAATCCGTGGGCAGAAAATTGTTAAGTGACATAAATTCGATGTAATCTTTAACTAATGAATATCTAGAATCAAGATATAATTAAACCGTTGGTAACGATTTCTAATAGGGGTTCCTAATCGTATATTTAAATATTTTATTGTTAGTGGGAGAGTCTTAGAGATATTCTGAACGTTATAAAGGATATAAATACTTAATCCGTGGGCAGAAAATTGTTAAGTGACATAAATTCAATGTAATCTTTAACTAAAGAATATCTAGATTCAAGATATAATTAAACCATCGGTAACGTTTTCTAATAGGGGTTCCTTATCGTATATTTAAATATTTTTTTGTTAATGCTAGAGTCTTAAAGATATTCTGGAGTGTATGAAGTATATAAAGGGTTAATCGGTGGGTAGAAAATTGTTAAGTGACATAAATTCGATGTAATCTTTAACTAATGAATATCTAGAATCAAGATATAATTAAACCGTTGGTAACGTTTTCTAATAGGAGTTTCTAATCGTAGATTTAAATATTTTTCTGTTAATGGGAGAGTTTTAGAGATATTCTGGACGGTATGACGAATATAAAACGTTAATCATTTGGTAGAAAATTGTTGAGTGACATAATCTCGATGTAATCTTTAACTAATGAATATCTAGAATCAAGATATAAATAAACCATCGGTAACGTTTTCTAATAGGGGTTCCTAATCGTATATTTAAATATTTAATTGTTAGTGGGAGAGTCTTAGAGATATTCTGAACGATATAAAGGATATAAATACCTAATCCGTGGGCAGAAAATTCTTAAGTGACATAAATTCGATGTAATTTTTAACTAATGAATATCTAGAATCAATATATAATTAAACCTTTGGTAACGTTTTCTAATAGGGGTTCCTAATCGTATATTTAAATATTTTATTGTTAGTGGGAGAGTCTTAGAGATATTCTGAACGGTATAAAGGATATAAATACTTAATCCGTGGGCAGAAAATTGTTAAGTGACATAATTTCGATGTAATCTTTAACTAATGAATATCTAGAATCAAGATATAATTAAACCGTTGGTAACGATTTCTAATAGGGGTTCCTAATCGTATATTTAAATATTTTTCTACAAATGGGAGAGTCTTAGAGATATTCTGGAGGGTATGAAGGATATAAAGGGTTAATCGGTGGGTAGAAAATTCTTAAGTGACATAAATTCGATGTAATTTTTAACTAATGAATATCTAGAATCAAGATATAATTAATCCTTTGGTAACGTTTTCTAATAGGGGTTCCTAATCGTATATTTAAATATTTTATTGTTAGTGGGAGAGTCTTAGAGATATTCTGAACGGTATAAAGGATATAAATACTTAATCCGTGGGCAGAAAATTGTTAAGTGACATAAATTCAATGTAATCTTTAACTAAAGAATATCTAGATTCAAGATATAATTAAACCATCGGTAACGTTTTCTAATAGGGGTTCCTTATCGTATATTTAAATATTTTTTTGTTAATGCTAGAGTCTTAAAGATATTCTGGAGTGTATGAAGTATATAAAGGGTTAATCGGTGGGTAGAAAATTGTTAAGTGACATAAATTCGATGTAATCTTTAACTAATGAATATCTAGAATCAAGATATAATTAAACCGTTGGTAACGTTTTCTAATAGGAGTTTCTAATCGTAGATTTAAATATTTTTCTGTTAATGGGAGAGTTTTAGAGATATTCTGGACGGTATGACGAATATAAAACGTTAATCATTTGGTAGAAAATTGTTGAGTGACATAATCTCGATGTAATCTTTAACTAATGAATATCTAGAATCAAGATATAAATAAACCATCGTTAACGTTTTCTAATAGGGGTTCCTAATCGTATATTTAAATATTTTTTTGTTAATGGGAGAGTCTTAGAGATATTCTGGACGGTATAAAGGGTGTAAATGCATAATCGGTGGGCAGAAAATTGTTAAGTGACATAAATTCAATGTAATCTTTAACTAAAGAATATCTAGATTCAAGATATAATTAAACCATCGGTAACGATTTCTAATAGGGGTTCCTAATCGTATATTTAAATATTTTATTGTTAGTGGGAGAGTCTTAGAGATATTCTGAACGTTATAAAGGATATAAATACTTAATCCGTGGGCAGAAAATTGTTAAGTGACATAAATTCAATGTAATCTTTAACTAAAGAATATCTAGATTCAAGATATAATTAAACCATCGGTAACGTTTTCTAATAGGGGTTCCTTATCGTAAATTTAAATATTTTTTTGTTAATGCTAGAGTCTTAAAGATATTCTGGAGTGTATGAAGTATATAAAGGGTTAATCGGTGGGTAGAAAATTGTTAAGTGACATAAATTCGATGTAATCTTTAACTAATGAATATCTAGAATCAAGATATAATTAAACCGTTGGTAACGTTTTCTAATAGGAGTTTCTAATCGTAGATTTAAATATTTTTCTGTTAATGGGAGAGTTTTAGAGATATTCTGGACGGTATGACGAATATAAAACGTTAATCATTTGGTAGAAAATTGTTGAGTGACATAATCTCGATGTAATCTTTAACTAATGAATATCTAGAATCAAGATATAAATAAACCATCGGTAACGTTTTCTAATAGGGGTTCCTAATCGTATATTTAAATATTTTTTTGTTAATGGGAGAGTCTTAGAGATATTCTGGACGGTATAAAGGGTGTAAATGCATAATCGGTGGGCAGAAAATTGTTAAGTGACATAAATTCAATGTAATCTTTAACTAAAGAATATCTAGATTCAAGATATAATTAAACCATCGGTAACGATTTCTAATAGGGGTTCCTAATCGTATATTTAAATATTTTTCTATAAATGGGAGAGTCTTAGAGATATTCTGGAGGGTATGAAGGATATAAAGGGTTAATCGGTGGGTAGAAAATTCTTAAGTGACATAAATTCGATGTAATTTTTAACTAATGAGTATCTATATGACGATATAATCCAACCCTTGGTAACGTTTTCTTATAGGGGTTCCTAAACGTATATTTAAATATTTTTTTGTTAATGGGAGAGTCTTAGAGATATTCTGGACGGTATAAAGGGTGTAAATGCATAATCGGTGGGCAGAAAATTGTTAAGTGACATAAATTCAATGTAATCTTTAACTAAAGAATATCTAGATTCAAGATATAATTAAACCATCGGTAACGATTTCTAATAGGGGTTCCTAATCGTATATTTAAATATTTTTCTATAAATGGGGGAGTTTTAGAGATATTCTGGACGGTATGAAGGATATAAAGGGTTAATCGGTGGGTAGAAAATTCTTAAGTGACATAAATTCGATGTAATTTTTAACTAATGAGTATCTATATGACGATATAATCCAACCCTTGGTAACGTTTTCTTATAGGGGTTCCTAAACGTATATTTAAATATTTTTTTGTTAATGGGAGAGTCTTAGAGATATTCTGGAGGGTATGAAGGATATAAAGGGTTAATCGGTGGGTAGAAAATTCTTAAGTGACATAAATTCGATGTGATCTTTAACTAATGAATATCTAGAATCAAGATATAATTAAACCGTTGGTAACGTTTTCTAATAGGAGTTTCTAATCGTAGATTTAAATATTTTTCTGTTAATGGGAGAGTTTTAGAGATATTCTGGACGGTATGACGGATATAAAACGTTAATCATTGGGAGAGACTTAGAGATATTCTGAACGGTCTAAAGGATATAAATACTTAATCCGTGGGCAGAAAATTGTGAAGTGACATAAATTCAATGTAATCTTTAACTAAAGAATATCTAGTTTCAAGTTATAATTAAACCATCGGTAACGATTTCTAATAGGGGTTCCTAATCGTATATTTAAATGTTTTTCTATAAATGGGAGAGTCTTAGAGATATTCTGGAGGGTATGAAGGATATAAAGGGTTAATCGGTGGGTAGAAAATTCTTAAGTGACATAAATTCGATGTAATTTTTAACTAATGAGTATCTATATGACGATATAATCCAACCATTGGTAACGTTTTCTAATAGGCGTTCCTAAACATATATTTAAATATTTTTTTGTTACTGCTAGAGTCTTACAGATATTCTGGACGGTATAAAGGGTGTAAATGCATAATCGGTGGGCAGAAAATTACTAAGTGACATAAATTCTATGTAATCTTTAACTAATGAATATCTAGAATCAAGATATAATTAAACCGTTGGTAACGTTTTCTAAAAGGAGTTTCGAATCGTAGATTTAAATATTTGTCTGTTAATGGTAGAGTTTTAGACATATTCTGGACGGTATGACGGATATAAAACGTTAATCATTGGGAGAGACTTAGAGATATTCTGAACGGTATAAAGGATATAAATACTTATTCCGTGGGCAGAAAATTGTTAAGTGACATAAATTCGATGTGATCTTTAACTAATGAATATCTAGAATCAAGATATAATTAAACCGTTGGTAACGTTTTCTAATAGGAGTTTCTAATCGTAGATTTAAATATTTTTCTATAAATGGGAGAGTCTTAGAGATATTCTGGAGGGTATGAAGGATATAAAGGGTTAATCGGTGGGTAGAAAATTCTTAAGTGACATAAATTCGATGTAATTTTTAACTAATGAATATCTAGAATCAAGATATAATTAAACCTTTGGTAACGTTTTCTAATAGGGGTTCCTAATCGTATATTTAAATATTTTATTGTTAGTGGGAGATTCTTAGAGATATTCTGAACGGTATAAAGGATATAAATACTTAATCCGTGGGCAGAAAATTGTTAAGTGACATAAATTCGATGTAATCTTTAACTAATGAATATCTAGAATCAAGATATAATTAAACCGTTGGTAACGATTTCTAATAGGCGTTCCTAATCGTATATTTAAATATTTTTCTATAAATGGGAGAGTCTTAGAGATATTCTGGAGGGTATGAAGGATATAAAGGGTTAATCGGTGGGTAGAAAATTCTTAAGTGACATAAATTCGATGTAATTTTTAACTAATGAGTATCTATATCACGATATAAACCAACCGTTGATAACGTTTTCTTATAGGGGTTCCTAACCGTATATTTAAATATTCTTTTGTTAATGGGAGAGTCTTAGAGATATTCTGGACGGTATAAAGGGTGTAAATGCATAATCGGTGGGCAGAAAATTACTAAGTGACATAAATTCTATGTAATCTTTAACTAATGAATATCTAGAATCAAGATATAATTAAACCATCGGTAACGTTTTCAAATAGGGGTTCCTAATCGTATATTTAAATATTTAATTGTTAGTGGGAGAGTCTTAGAGATATTCTGAACTATATAAAGATATAAATACCTAATCCGTGGGCAGAAAATTCTTAAGTGACATAAATTCGATGTAATTTTTAACTAATGAATATCTAGAATCAATATATAATTAAACCTTTGGTAACGTTTTCTAATAGGGGTTCCTAATCGTATATTTAAATATTTTATTGTTAGTGGGAGAGTCTTAGAGATATTCTGAACGGTATAAAGGATATAAATACTTAATCCGTGGGCAGAAAATTGTTAAGTGACATAATTTCGATGTAATCTTTAACTAATGAATATCTAGAATCAAGATATAATTAAACCGTTGGTAACGATTTCTAATAGGGGTTCCTAATCGTATATTTAAATATTTTTCTACAAATGGGAGAGTCTTAGAGATATTCTGGAGGGTATGAAGGATATAAAGGGTTAATCGGTGGGTAGAAAATTCTTAAGTGACATAAATTCGATGTAATTTTTAACTAATGAATATCTAGAATCAAGATATAATTAATCCTTTGGTAACGTTTTCTAATAGGGGTTCCTAATCGTATATTTAAATATTTTATTGTTAGTGGGAGAGTCTTAGAGATATTCTGAACGGTATAAAGGATATAAATACTTAATCCGTGGGCAGAAAATTGTTAAGTGACATAAATTCGATGTAATCTTTAACTAATGAATATCTAGAATCAAGATATAATTAAACCGTTGGTAACGATTTCTAATAGGGGTTCCTAATCGTATATTTAAATATTTTATTGTTAGTGGGAGAGTCTTAGAGATATTCTGAACGTTATAAAGGATATAAATACTTAATCCGTGGGCAGAAAATTGTTAAGTGACATAAATTCAATGTAATCTTTAAATAAGAATATCTAGATTCAAGATATAATTAAACCATCGGTAACGTTTTCTAATAGGGGTTCCTTATCGTATATTTAAATATTTTTTTGTTAATGCTAGAGTCTTAAAGATATTCTGGAGTGTATGAAGTATATAAAGGGTTAATCGGTGGGTAGAAAATTGTTAAGTGACATAAATTCGATGTAATCTTTAACTAATGAATATCTAGAATCAAGATATAATTAAACCGTTGGTAACGTTTTCTAATAGGAGTTTCTAATCGTAGATTTAAATATTTTTCTGTTAATGGGAGAGTTTTAGAGATATTCTGGACGGTATGACGAATATAAAACGTTAATCATTTGGTAGAAAATTGTTGAGTGACATAATCTCGATGTAATCTTTAACTAATGAATATCTAGAATCAAGATATAAATAAACCATCGGTAACGTTTTCTAATAGGGGTTCCTAATCGTATATTTAAATATTTTTTTGTTAATGGGAGAGTCTTAGAGATATTCTGGACGGTATAAAGGGTGTAAATGCATAATCGGTGGGCAGAAAATTGTTAAGTGACATAAATTCAATGTAATCTTTAACTAAAGAATATCTAGATTCAAGATATAATTAAACCATCGGTAACGATTTCTAATAGGGGTTCCTAATCGTATATTTAAATATTTTATTGTTAGTGGGAGAGTCTTAGAGATATTCTGAACGTTATAAAGGATATAAATACTTAATCCGTGGGCAGAAAATTGTTAAGTGACATAAATTCAATGTAATCTTTAACTAAAGAATATCTAGATTCAAGATATAATTAAACCATCGGTAACGTTTTCTAATAGGGGTTCCTTATCGTATATTTAAATATTTTTTTGTTAATGCTAGAGTCTTAAAGATATTCTGGAGTGTATGAAGTATATAAAGGGTTAATCGGTGGGTAGAAAATTGTTAAGTGACATAAATTCGATGTAATCTTTAACTAATGAATATCTAGAATCAAGATATAATTAAACCGTTGGTAACGTTTTCTAATAGGAGTTTCTAATCGTAGATTTAAATATTTTTCTGTTAATGGGAGAGTTTTAGAGATATTCTGGACGGTATGACGAATATAAAACGTTAATCATTTGGTAGAAAATTGTTGAGTGACATAATCTCGATGTAATCTTTAACTAATGAATATCTAGAATCAAGATATAAATAAACCATCGGTAACGTTTTCTAATAGGGGTTCCTAATCGTATATTTAAATATTTTTTTGTTAATGGGAGAGTCTTAGAGATATTCTGGACGGTATAAAGGGTGTAAATGCATAATCGGTGGGCAGAAAATTGTTAAGTGACATAAATTCAATGTAATCTTTAACTAAAGAATATCTAGTTTCAAGTTATAATTAAACCATCGGTAACGATTTCTAATAGGGGTTCCTAATCGTATATTTAAATATTTTTCTATAAATGGGAGAGTCTTAGAGATATTCTGGAGGGTATGAAGGATATAAAGGGTTAATCGGTGGGTAGAAAATTCTTAAGTGACATAAATTCGATGTAATTTTTAACTAATGAGTATCTATATGACGATATAATCCAACCCTTGGTAACGTTTTCTTATAGGGGTTCCTAAACGTATATTTAAATATTTTTTTGTTAATGGGAGAGTCTTAGAGATATTCTGGACGGTATAAAGGGTGTAAATGCATAATCGGTGCGCAGAAAATTGTTAAGTGACATAAATTCAATGTAATCTTTAACTAAAGAATATCTAGATTCAAGATATAATTAAACCATCGGTAACGATTTCTAATAGGGGTTCCTAATCGTATATTTAAATATTTTTCTATAAATGGGGGAGTCTTAGAGATATTCTGGAGGGTATGAAGGATATAAAGGGTTAATCGGTGGGTAGAAAATTCTTAAGTGACATAAATTCGATGTAATCTTTAACTAATGAATATCTAGAATCAAGATATAATTAAACCGTTGGTAACGTTTTCTAATAGGAGTTTCTAATCGTAGATTTAAATATTTTTCTGTTAATGGGAGAGTTTTAGAGATATTCTGGACGGTATGACGAATATAAAACGTTAATCATTTGGTAGAAAATTGTTGAGTGACATAATCTCGATGTAATCTTTAACTAATGAATATCTAGAATCAAGATATAAATAAACCATCGGTAACGTTTTCTAATAGGGGTTCCTAATCGTATATTTAAATATTTTTTTGTTAATGGGAGAGTCTTAGAGATATTCTGGACGGTATAAAGGGTGTAAATGCATAATCGGTGGGCAGAAAATTGTTAAGTGACATAAATTCAATGTAATCTTTAACTAAAGAATATCTAGATTCAAGATATAATTAAACCATCGATAACGATTTCTAATAGGGGTTCCTAATCGTATATTTAAATATTTTTCTATAAATGGGAGAGTCTTAGAGATATTCTGGAGGGTATGAAGGATATAAAGGGTTAATCGGTGGGTAGAAAATTCTTAAGTGACATAAATTCGATGTAATTTTTAACTAATGAGTATCTATATGACGATATAATCCAACCCTTGGTAACGTTTTCTTATAGGGGTTCCTAAACGTATATTTAAATATTTTTTTGTTAATGGGAGAGTCTTAGAGATATTCTGGACGGTATAAAGGGTGTAAATGCATAATCGGTGGGCAGAAAATTGTTAAGTGACATAAATTCAATGTAATCTTTAACTAAAGAATATCTAGATTCAAGATATAATTAAACCATCGGTAACGATTTCTAATAGGGGTTCCTAATCGTATATTTAAATATTTTTCTATAAATGGGGGAGTCTTAGAGATATTCTGGAGGGTATGAAGGATATAAAGGGTTAATCGGTGGGTAGAAAATTCTTAAGTGACATAAATTCGATGTGATCTTTAACTAATGAATATCTAGAATCAAGATATAATTAAACCGTTGGTAACGTTTTCTAATAGGAGTTTCTAATCGTAGATTTAAATATTTTTCTGTTAATGGGAGAGTTTTAGAGATATTCTGGAGGGCATGAAGTATATAAAGGGTTAATCGGTGGGTAGAAAATTGTTAAGTGACATAAATTCGATGTAATCTTTAACTAATGAATATCTAGAATCAAGATATAATTAAACCGTTGGTAACGTTTTCTAATAGGGGTTCCTAATCGTATATTTAAATATTTTTCTATAAATGGGAGAGACTTAAAGATATTCTGGAGGGCAGGAAGTATATAAAGGGTTAATCGGTGGGTAGAAAATTGTTAAGTGACATAAATTCGATGTAATCTTTAACTAATGAATATCTATATCACGATATAATCCAACCGTTGGTAACGTTTTCTTATAGGGGTTCCTAACCGTATATTTAAATATTTTTTTGTTAATGGGAGAGTCTTAGAGATATTCTGGACGGTATAAAGGGTGTAAATGCATAATCGGTGGGCAGAAAATTACTAAGTGACATAAATTCGATGTGATCTTTAACTAATGAATATCTAGAATCAAGATATAATTAAACCGTTGGTAACGTTTTCTAATAGGAGTTTCTAATCGTAGATTTAAATATTTTTCTATAAATGGGAGAGTCTTAGAGATATTCTGGAGGGTATGAAGGATATAAAGGGTTAATCGGTGGGTAGAAAATTCTTAAGTGACATAAATTCGATGTAATTTTTAACTAATGAATATCTAGAATCAAGATATAATTAAACCTTTGGTAACGTTTTCTAATAGGGGTTCCTAATCGTATATTTAAATATTTTATTGTTAGTGGGAGATTCTTAGAGATATTCTGAACGGTATAAAGGATATAAATACTTAATCCGTGGGCAGAAAATTGTTAAGTGACATAAATTCGATGTAATCTTTAACTAAGGAATATCTAGAATCAAGATATAATTAAACCGTTGGTAACGATTTCTAATAGGGGTTCCTAATCGTATATTTAAATATTTTTCTATAAATGGGAGAGTCTTAGAGATATTCTGGAGGGTATGAAGGATATAAAGGGTTAATCGGTGGGTAGAAAATTCTTAAGTGACATAAATTCGATGTAATTTTTAACTAATGAGTATCTATATCACGATATAAACCAACCGTTGATAACGTTTTCTTATAGGGGTTCCTAACCGTATATTTAAATATTCTTTTGTTAATGGGAGAGTCTTAGAGATATTCTGGACGGTATAAAGGGTGTAAATGCATAATCGGTGGGCAGAAAATTACTAAGTGACATAAATTCTATGTAATCTTTAACTAATGAATATCTAGAATCAAGATATAATTAAACCATCGGTAACGTTTTCAAATAGGGGTTCCTAATCGTATATTTAAATATTTAATTGTTAGTGGGAGAGTCTTAGAGATATTCTGAACGATATAAAGGATATAAATACCTAATCCGTGGGCAGAAAATTCTTAAGTGACATAAATTCGATGTAATTTTTAACTAATGAATATCTAGAATCAATATATAATTAAACCTTTGGTAACGTTTTCTAATAGGGGTTCCTAATCGTATATTTAAATATTTTATTGTTAGTGGGAGAGTCTTAGAGATATTCTGAACGGTATAAAGGATATAAATACTTAATCCGTGGGCAGAAAATTGTTAAGTGACATAATTTCGATGTAATCTTTAACTAATGAATATCTAGAATCAAGATATAATTAAACCGTTGGTAACGATTTCTAATAGGGGTTCCTAATCGTATATTTAAATATTTTTCTACAAATGGGAGAGTCATAGAGATATTCTGGAGGGTATGAAGGATATAAAGGGTTAATCGGTGGGTAGAAAATTCTTAAGTGACATAAATTCGATGTAATTTTTAACTAATGAATATCTAGAATCAAGATATAATTAATCCTTTGGTAACGTTTTCTAATAGGGGTTCCTAATCGTATATTTAAATATTTTATTGTTAGTGGGAGAGTCTTAGAGATATTCTGAACGGTATAAAGGATATAAATACTTAATCCGTGGGCAGAAAATTGTTAAGTGACATAAATTCGATGTAATCTTTAACTAATGAATATCTAGAATCAAGATATAATTAAACCGTTGGTAACGTTTTCTAATAGGGGTTCCTTATCGTATATTTAAATATTTTTTTGTTAATGCTAGAGTCTTAAAGATATTCTGGACGGTATAAAGGGTGCAAATGCATAATCGGTGGGCAGAAAATTACTAAGTGACATAAATTCGATGTGATCTTTAACTAATGAATATCTAGAATCAAGATATAATTAAACCGTTGGTAACGTTTTCTAATAGGAGTTTCTAATCGTAGATTTAAATATTTTTCTGTTAATGGGAGAGTTTTGGAGATATTCTGGACGGTATGACGGATATAAAACGTTAATCATTCGGAGAGACTTAGAGATATTCTGAACGGTATAAAGGATATAAATACTTAATCCGTGGGCAGAAAATTGTTAAGTGACATAAATTCAATGTAATCTTTAACTAAAGAATATCTAGATTCAAGATATAATTAAACCATCGGTAACGTTTTCTAATAGGGGTTCCTTATCGTATATTTAAATATTTTTTTGTTAATGCTAGAGTCTTAAAGATATTCTGGAGTGTATGAAGTATATAAAGGGTTAATCGGTGGGTAGAAAATTGTTAAGTGACATAAATTCGATGTAATCTTTAACTAATGAATATCTAGAATCAAGATATAATTAAACCGTTGGTAACGTTTTCTAATAGGGGTTCCTAACCGTATATTTAAATATTTTTTTGTTAATGGGAGAGTCTTAGCGATATTCTGGAGGGCATGAAGTATATAAAGGGTTAATCGGTGGGTAGAAAATTGTTAAGTGACACAAATTCGATGTAATCTTTAACTAATGAATATCTAGAATCAAGATATAATTAAACCGTTGGTAACGTTTTCTAATAGGGGTTCCTAACCGTATATTTAAATATTTTTTTGTTAATGGGAGAGTCTTAGAGATATTCTGGAGGGCATGAAGTATATAAAGGGTTAATCGGTGGATAGAAAATTGTTAAGTGACATAAATTCGATGTAATCTTTAACTAATGAATATCTAGAATCAAGATATAATTAAACCGTTGGTAACGTTTTCTAATAGGGGTTCCTAATCGTATATTTAAATATTTTTCTATAAATGGGAGAGTCTTAAAGATATTCTGGAGGGCAGGAAGTATATAAAGGGTTAATCGGTGGGTAGAAAATTGTTAAGTGACATAAATTCGATGTAATCTTTAACTAATGAATATCTATATCACGATATAATTCAACCGTTGGTAACGTTTTCTTATAGGGGTTCCTAACCGTATATTTAAATATTTTTTTGTTAATGGGAGAGTCTTAGAGATATTCTGGACGGTATAAAGGGTGTAAATGCATAATCGGTGGGCAGAAAATTACTAAGTGACATAAATTCGATGTGATCTTTAACTAATGAATATCTAGAATCAAGATATAATTAAACCGTTGGTAACGTTTTCTAATAGGAGTTTCTAATCGTAGATTTAAATATTTTTCTATAAATGGGAGAGTCTTAGAGATATTCTGGAGGGTATGAAGGATATAAAGGGTTAATCGGTGGGTAGAAAATTCTTAAGTGACATAAATTCGATGTAATTTTTAACTAATGAATATCTAGAATCAAGATATAATTAAACCTTTGGTAACGTTTTCTAATAGGGGTTCCTAATCGTATATTTAAATATTTTATTGTTAGTGGGAGATTCTTAGAGATATTCTGAACGGTATAAAGGATATAAATACTTAATCCGTGGGCAGAAAATTGTTAAGTGACATAAATTCGATGTAATCTTTAACTAATGAATATCTAGAATCAAGATATAATTAAACCGTTGGTAACGATTTCTAATAGGGGTTCCTAATCGTATATTTAAATATTTTTCTATAAATGGGAGAGTCTTAGAGATATTCTGGAGGGTATGAAGGATATAAAGGGTTAATCGGTGGGTAGAAAATTCTTAAGTGACATAAATTCGATGTAATTTTTAACTAATGAGTATCTATATCACGATATAAACCAACCGTTGATAACGTTTTCTTATAGGGGTTCCTAACCGTATATTTAAATATTCTTTTGTTAATGGGAGAGTCTTAGAGATATTCTGGACGGTATAAAGGGTGTAAATGCATAATCGGTGGGCAGAAAATTACTAAGTGACATAAATTCTATGAAATCTTTAACTAATGAATATCTAGAATCAAGATATAATTAAACCATCGCTAACGTTTTCAAATAGGGGTTCCTAATCGTATATTTAAATATTTAATTGTTAGTGGGAGAGTCTTAGAGATATTCTGAACGATATAAAGGATATAAATACCTAATCCGTGGGCAGAAAATTCTTAAGTGACATAAATTCGATGTAATTTTTAACTAATGAATATCTAGAATCAATATATAATTAAACCTTTGGTAACGTTTTCTAATAGGGGTTCCTAATCGTATATTTAAATATTTTATTGTTAGTGGGAGAGTCTTAGAGATATTCTGAACGGTATAAAGGATATAAATACTTAATCCGTTGGCAGAAAATTGTTAAGTGACATAATTTCGATGTAATCTTTAACTAATGAATATCTAGAATCAAGATATAATTAAACCGTTGGTAACGATTTCTAATAGGGGTTCCTAATCGTATATTTAAATATTTTTCTACAAATGGGAGAGTCTTAGAGATATTCTGGAGGGTATGAAGGATATAAAGGGTTAATCGGTGGGTAGAAAATTCTTAAGTGACATAAATTCGATGTAATTTTTAACTAATGAATATCTAGAATCAAGATATAATTAATCCTTTGGTAACGTTTTCTAATAGGGGTTCCTAATCGTATATTTAAATATTTTATTGTTAGTGGGAGAGTCTTAGAGATATTCTGAACGTTATAAAGGATATAAATACTTAATCCGTGGGCAGAAAATTGTTAAGTGACATAAATTCAATGTAATCTTTAACTAAAGAATATCTAGATTCAAGATATAATTAAACCATCGGTAACGTTTTCTAATAGGGGTTCCTTATCGTATATTTAAATATTTTTTTGTTAATGCTAGAGTCTTAAAGATATTCTGGAGTGTATGAAGTATATAAAGGGTTAATCGGTGGGTAGAAAATTGTTAAGTGACATAAATTCGATGTAATCTTTAACTAATGAATATCTAGAATCAAGATATAATTAAACCGTTGGTAACGTTTTCTAATAGGAGTTTCTAATCGTAGATTTAAATATTTTTCTGTTAATGGGAGAGTTTTAGAGATATTCTGGACGGTATGACGAATATAAAACGTTAATCATTTGGTAGAAAATTGTTGAGTGACATAATCTCGATGTAATCTTTAACTAATGAATATCTAGAATCAAGATATAAATAAACCATCGGTAACGTTTTCTAATAGGGGTTCCTAATCGTATATTTAAATATTTAATTGTTAGTGGGAGAGTCTTAGAGATATTCTGAACGATATAAAGGATATAAATACCTAATCCGTGGGCAGAAAATTCTTAAGTGACATAAATTCGATGTAATTTTTAACTAATGAATATCTAGAATCAATATATAATTAAACCTTTGGTAACGTTTTCTAATAGGGGTTCCTAATCGTATATTTAAATATTTTATTGTTAGTGGGAGAGTCTTAGAGATATTCTGAACGGTATAAAGGATATAAATACTTAATCCGTGGGCAGAAAATTGTTAAGTGACATAATTTCGATGTAATCTTTAACTAATGAATATCTAGAATCAAGATATAATTAAACCGTTGGTAACGATTTCTAATAGGGGTTCCTAATCGTATATTTAAATATTTTTCTACAAATGGGAGAGTCTTAGAGATATTCTGGAGGGTATGAAGGATATAAAGGGTTAATCGGTGGGTAGAAAATTCTTAAGTGACATAAATTCGATGTAATTTTTAACTAATGAATATCTAGAATCAAGATATAATTAATCCTTTGGTAACGTTTTCTAATAGGGGTTCCTAATCGTATATTTAAATATTTTATTGTTAGTGGGAGAGTCTTAGAGATATTCTGAACGGTATAAAGGATATAAATACTTAATCCGTGGGCAGAAAATTGTTAAGTGACATAAATTCAATGTAATCTTTAACTAAAGAATATCTAGATTCAAGATATAATTAAACCATCGGTAACGTTTTCTAATAGGGGTTCCTTATCGTATATTTAAATATTTTTTTGTTAATGCTAGAGTCTTAAAGATATTCTGGAGTGTATGAAGTATATAAAGGGTTAATCGGTGGGTAGAAAATTGTTAAGTGACATAAATTCGATGTAATCTTTAACTAATGAATATCTAGAATCAAGATATAATTAAACCGTTGGTAACGTTTTCTAATAGGAGTTTCTAATCGTAGATTTAAATATTTTTCTGTTAATGGGAGAGTTTTAGAGATATTCTGGACGGTATGACGAATATAAAACGTTAATCATTTGGTAGAAAATTGTTGAGTGACATAATCTCGATGTAATCTTTAACTAATGAATATCTAGAATCAAGATATAAATAAACCATCGTTAACGTTTTCTAATAGGGGTTCCTAATCGTATATTTAAATATTTTTTTGTTAATGGGAGAGTCTTAGAGATATTCTGGACGGTATAAAGGGTGTAAATGCATAATCGGTGGGCAGAAAATTGTTAAGTGACATAAATTCAATGTAATCTTTAACTAAAGAATATCTAGATTCAAGATATAATTAAACCATCGGTAACGATTTCTAATAGGGGTTCCTAATCGTATATTTAAATATTTTATTGTTAGTGGGAGAGTCTTAGAGATATTCTGAACGTTATAAAGGATATAAATACTTAATCCGTGGGCAGAAAATTGTTAAGTGACATAAATTCAATGTAATCTTTAACTAAAGAATATCTAGATTCAAGATATAATTAAACCATCGGTAACGTTTTCTAATAGGGGTTCCTTATCGTAAATTTAAATATTTTTTTGTTAATGCTAGAGTCTTAAAGATATTCTGGAGTGTATGAAGTATATAAAGGGTTAATCGGTGGGTAGAAAATTGTTAAGTGACATAAATTCGATGTAATCTTTAACTAATGAATATCTAGAATCAAGATATAATTAAACCGTTGGTAACGTTTTCTAATAGGAGTTTCTAATCGTAGATTTAAATATTTTTCTGTTAATGGGAGAGTTTTAGAGATATTCTGGAAGGTATGACGAATATAAAACGTTAATCATTTGGTAGAAAATTGTTAAGTGACATAAATTCAATGTAATCTTTAACTAAAGAATATCTAGATTCAAGATATAATTAAACCATCGGTAACGTTTTCTAATAGGGGTTCCTTATCGTATATTTAAATATTTTTTTGTTAATGCTAGAGTCTTAAAGATATTCTGGAGTGTATGAAGTATATAAAGGGTTAATCGGTGGGTAGAAAATTGTTAAGTGACATAAATTCGATGTAATCTTTAACTAATGAATATCTAGAATCAAGATATAATTAAACCGTTGGTAACGTTTTCTAATAGGAGTTTCTAATCGTAGATTTAAATATTTTTCTGTTAATGGGAGAGTTTTAGAGATATTCTGGACGGTATGACGAATATAAAACGTTAATCATTTGGTAGAAAATTGTTGAGTGACATAATCTCGATGTAATCTTTAACTAATGAATATCTAGAATCAAGATATAAATAAACCATCGGTAACGTTTTCTAATAGGGGTTCCTAATCGTATATTTAAATATTTTTTTGTTAATGGGAGAGTCTTAGAGATATTCTGGACGGTATAAAGGGTGTAAATGCATAATCGGTGGGCAGAAAATTGTTAAGTGACATAAATTCAATGTAATCTTTAACTAAAGAATATCTAGATTCAAGATATAATTAAACCATCGGTAACGATTTCTAATAGGGGTTCCTAATCGTATATTTAAATATTTTTCTATAAATGGGAGAGTCTTAGAGATATTCTGGAGGGTATGAAGGATATAAAGGGTTAATCGGTGGGTAGAAAATTCTTAAGTGACATAAATTCGATGTAATTTTTAACTAATGAGTATCTATATGACGATATAATCCAACCCTTGGTAACGTTTTCTTATAGGGGTTCCTAATCGTATATTTAAATATTTTATTGTTAGTGGGAGAGTCTTAGAGATATTCTGAACGGTATAAAGGATATAAATACTTAATCCGTGGGCAGAAAATTGTTAAGTGACATAATTTCGATGTAATCTTTAACTAATGAATATCTAGAATCAAGATATAATTAAACCGTTGGTAACGATTTCTAATAGGGGTTCCTAATCGTATATTTAAATATTTTTCTACAAATGGGAGAGTCTTAGAGATATTCTGGAGGGTATGAAGGATATAAAGGGTTAATCGGTGGGTAGAAAATTCTTAAGTGACATAAATTCGATGTAATTTTTAACTAATGAATATCTAGAATCAAGATATAATTAATCCTTTGGTAACGTTTTCTAATAGGGGTTCCTAATCGTATATTTAAATATTTTATTGTTAGTGGGAGAGTCTTAGAGATATTCTGAACGGTATAAAGGATATAAATACTTAATCCGTGGGCAGAAAATTGTTAAGTGACATAAATTCAATGTAATCTTTAACTAAAGAATATCTAGATTCAAGATATAATTAAACCATCGGTAACGTTTTCTAATAGGGGTTCCTTATCGTATATTTAAATATTTTTTTGTTAATGCTAGAGTCTTAAAGATATTCTGGAGTGTATGAAGTATATAAAGGGTTAATCGGTGGGTAGAAAATTGTTAAGTGACATAAATTCGATGTAATCTTTAACTAATGAATATCTAGAATCAAGATATAATTAAACCGTTGGTAACGTTTTCTAATAGGAGTTTCTAATCGTAGATTTAAATATTTTTCTGTTAATGGGAGAGTTTTAGAGATATTCTGGACGGTATGACGAATATAAAACGTTAATCATTTGGTAGAAAATTGTTGAGTGACATAATCTCGATGTAATCTTTAACTAATGAATATCTAGAATCAAGATATAAATAAACCATCGTTAACGTTTTCTAATAGGGGTTCCTAATCGTATATTTAAATATTTTTTTGTTAATGGGAGAGTCTTAGAGATATTCTGGACGGTATAAAGGGTGTAAATGCATAATCGGTGGGCAGAAAATTGTTAAGTGACATAAATTCAATGTAATCTTTAACTAAAGAATATCTAGATTCAAGATATAATTAAACCATCGGTAACGATTTCTAATAGGGGTACCTAATCGTATATTTAAATATTTTATTGTTAGTGGGAGAGTCTTAGAGATATTCTGAACGTTATAAAGGATATAAATACTTAATCCGTGGGCAGAAAATTGTTAAGTGACATAAATTCAATGTAATCTTTAACTAAAGAATATCTAGATTCAAGATATAATTAAACCATCGGTAACGTTTTCTAATAGGGGTTCCTTATCGTAAATTTAAATATTTTTTTGTTAATGCTAGAGTCTTAAAGATATTCTGGAGTGTATGAAGTATATAAAGGGTTAATCGGTGGGTAGAAAATTGTTAAGTGACATAAATTCGATGTAATCTTTAACTAATGAATATCTAGAATCAAGATATAATTAAACCGTTGGTAACGTTTTCTAATAGGAGTTTCTAATCGTAGATTTAAATATTTTTCTGTTAATGGGAGAGTTTTAGAGATATTCTGGACGGTATGACGAATATAAAACGTTAATCATTTGGTAGAAAATTGTTGAGTGACATAATCTCGATGTAATCTTTAACTAATGAATATCTAGAATCAAGATATAAATAAACCATCGGTAACGTTTTCTAATAGGGGTTCCTAATCGTATATTTAAATATTTTTTTGTTAATGGGAGAGTCTTAGAGATATTCTGGACGGTATAAAGGGTGTAAATGCATAATCGGTGGGCAGAAAATTGTTAAGTGACATAAATTCAATGTAATCTTTAACTAAAGAATATCTAGATTCAAGATATAATTAAACCATCGGTAACGATTTCTAATAGGGGTTCCTAATCGTATATTTAAATATTTTTCTATAAATGGGAGAGTCTTAGAGATATTCTGGAGGGTATGAAGGATATAAAGGGTTAATCGGTGGGTAGAAAATTCTTAAGTGACATAAATTCGATGTAATTTTTAACTAATGAGTATCTATATGACGATATAATCCAACCCTTGGTAACGTTTTCTTATAGGGGTTCCTAAACGTATATTTAAATATTTTTTTGTTAATGGGAGAGTCTTAGAGATATTCTGGACGGTATAAAGGGTGTAAATGCATAATCGGTGGGCAGAAAATTGTTAAGTGACATAAATTCAATGTAATCTTTAACTAAAGAATATCTAGATTCAAGATATAATTAAACCATCGGTAACGATTTCTAATAGGGGTTCCTAATCGTATATTTAAATATTTTTCTATAAATGGGGGAGTCTTAGAGATATTCTGGAGGGTATGAAGGATATAAAGGGTTAATCGGTGGGTAGAAAATTCTTAAGTGACATAAATTCGATGTGATCTTTAACTAATGAATATCTAGAATCAAGATATAATTAAACCGTTGGTAACGTTTTCTAATAGGAGTTTCTAATCGTAGATTTAAATATTTTTCTGTTAATGGGAGAGTTTTAGAGATATTCTGGACGGTATGACGGATATAAAACGTTAATCATTGGGAGAGACTTAGAGATATTCTGAACGGTCTAAAGGATATAAATACTTAATCCGTGGGCAGAAAATTGTGAAGTGACATAAATTCAATGTAATCTTTAACTAAAGAATATCTAGTTTCAAGTTATAATTAAACCATCGGTAACGATTTCTAATAGGGGTTCCTAATCGTATATTTAAATGTTTTTCTATAAATGGGAGAGTCTTAGAGATATTCTGGAGGGTATGAAGGATATAAAGGGTTAATCGGTGGGTAGAAAATTCTTAAGTGACATAAATTCGATGTAATTTTTAACTAATGAGTATCTATATGACGATATAATCCAACCATTGGTAACGTTTTCTAATAGGCGTTCCTAAACATATATTTAAATATTTTTTTGTTACTGCTAGAGTCTTACAGATATTCTGGACGGTATAAAGGGTGTAAATGCATAATCGGTGGGCAGAAAATTACTAAGTGACATAAATTCTATGTAATCTTTAACTAATGAATATCTAGAATCAAGATATAATTAAACCGTGGGTAACGTTTTCTAAAAGGAGTTTCGAATCGTAGATTTAAATATTTGTCTGTTAATGGTAGAGTTTTAGACATATTCTGGACGGTATGACGGATATAAAACGTTAATCATTGGGAGAGACTTAGAGATATTCTGAACGGTATAAAGGATATAAATACTTATTCCGTGGGCAGAAAATTGTTAAGTGACATAAATTCGATGTGATCTTTAACTAATGAATATCTAGAATCAAGATATAATTAAACCGTTGGTAACGTTTTCTAATAGGAGTTTCTAATCGTAGATTTAAATATTTTTCTATAAATGGGAGAGTCTTAGAGATATTCTGGAGGGTATGAAGGATATAAAGGGTTAATCGGTGGGTAGAAAATTCTTAAGTGACATAAATTCGATGTAATTTTTAACTAATGAATATCTAGAATCAAGATATAATTAAACCTTTGGTAACGTTTTCTAATAGGGGTTCCTAATCGTATATTTAAATATTTTATTGTTAGTGGGAGATTCTTAGAGATATTCTGAACGGTATAAAGGATATAAATACTTAATCCGTGGGCAGAAAATTGTTAAGTGACATAAATTCGATGTAATCTTTAACTAATGAATATCTAGAATCAAGATATAATTAAACCGTTGGTAACGATTTCTAATAGGCGTTCCTAATCGTATATTTAAATATTTTTCTATAAATGGGAGAGTCTTAGAGATATTCTGGAGGGTATGAAGGATATAAAGGGTTAATCGGTGGGTAGAAAATTACTAAGTGACATAAATTCTATGTAATCTTTAACTAATGAATATCTAGAATCAAGATATAATTAAACCATCGGTAACGTTTTCAAATAGGGGTTCCTAATCGTATATTTAAATATTTAATTGTTAGTGGGAGAGTCTTAGAGATATTCTGAACTATATAAAGGATATAAATACCTAATCCGTGGGCAGAAAATTCTTAAGTGACATAAATTCGATGTAATTTTTAACTAATGAATATCTAGAATCAATATATAATTAAACCTTTGGTAACGTTTTCTAATAGGGGTTCCTAATCGTATATTTAAATATTTTATTGTTAGTGGGAGAGTCTTAGAGATATTCTGAACGGTATAAAGGATATAAATACTTAATCCGTGGGCAGAAAATTGTTAAGTGACATAATTTCGATGTAATCTTTAACTAATGAATATCTAGAATCAAGATATAATTAAACCGTTGGTAACGATTTCTAATAGGGGTTCCTAATCGTATATTTAAATATTTTTCTACAAATGGGAGAGTCTTAGAGATATTCTGGAGGGTATGAAGGATATAAAGGGTTAATCGGTGGGTAGAAAATTCTTAAGTGACATAAATTCGATGTAATTTTTAACTAATGAATATCTAGAATCAAGATATAATTAATCCTTTGGTAACGTTTTCTAATAGGGGTTCCTAATCGTATATTTAAATATTTTATTGTTAGTGGGAGAGTCTTAGAGATATTCTGAACGGTATAAAGGATATAAATACTTAATCCGTGGGCAGAAAATTGTTAAGTGACATAAATTCGATGTAATCTTTAACTAATGAATATCTAGAATCAAGATATAATTAAACCGTTGGTAACGATTTCTAATAGGGGTTCCTAATCGTATATTTAAATATTTTATTGTTAGTGGGAGAGTCTTAGAGATATTCTGAACGTTATAAAGGATATAAATACTTAATCCGTGGGCAGAAAATTGTTAAGTGACATAAATTCAATGTAATCTTTAACTAAAGAATATCTAGATTCAAGATATAATTAAACCATCGGTAACGTTTTCTAATAGGGGTTCCTTATCGTAAATTTAAATATTTTTTTGTTAATGCTAGAGTCTTAAAGATATTCTGGAGTGTATGAAGTATATAAAGGGTTAATCGGTGGGTAGAAAATTGTTAAGTGACATAAATTCGATGTAATCTTTAACTAATGAATATCTAGAATCAAGATATAATTAAACCGTTGGTAACGTTTTCTAATAGGAGTTTCTAATCGTAGATTTAAATATTTTTCTGTTAATGGGAGAGTTTTAGAGATATTCTGGACGGTATGACGAATATAAAACGTTAATCATTTGGTAGAAAATTGTTAAGTGACATAAATTCAATGTAATCTTTAACTAAAGAATATCTAGATTCAAGATATAATTAAACCATCGGTAACGTTTTCTAATAGGGGTTCCTTATCGTATATTTAAATATTTTTTTGTTAATGCTAGAGTCTTAAAGATATTCTGGAGTGTATGAAGTATATAAAGGGTTAATCGGTGGGTAGAAAATTGTTAAGTGACATAAATTCGATGTAATCTTTAACTAATGAATATCTAGAATCAAGATATAATTAAACCGTTGGTAACGTTTTCTAATAGGAGTTTCTAATCGTAGATTTAAATATTTTTCTGTTAATGGGAGAGTTTTAGAGATATTCTGGACGGTATGACGAATATAAAACGTTAATCATTTGGTAGAAAATTGTTGAGTGACATAATCTCGATGTAATCTTTAACTAATGAATATCTAGAATCAAGATATAAATAAACCATCGGTAACGTTTTCTAATAGGGGTTCCTAATCGTATATTTAAATATTTTTTTGTTAATGGGAGAGTCTTAGAGATATTCTGGACGGTATAAAGGGTGTAAATGCATAATCGGTGGGCAGAAAATTGTTAAGTGACATAAATTCAATGTAATCTTTAACTAAAGAATATCTAGATTCAAGATATAATTAAACCATCGGTAACGATTTCTAATAGGGGTTCCTAATCGTATATTTAAATATTTTTCTATAAATGGGAGAGTCTTAGAGATATTCTGGAGGGTATGAAGGATATAAAGGGTTAATCGGTGGGTAGAAAATTCTTAAGTGACATAAATTCGATGTAATTTTTAACTAATGAGTATCTATATGACGATATAATCCAACCCTTGGTAACGTTTTCTTATAGGGGTTCCTAATCGTATATTTAAATATTTTATTGTTAGTGGGAGAGTCTTAGAGATATTCTGAACGGTATAAAGGATATAAATACTTAATCCGTGGGCAGAAAATTGTTAAGTGACATAATTTCGATGTAATCTTTAACTAATGAATATCTAGAATCAAGATATAATTAAACCGTTGGTAACGATTTCTAATAGGGGTTCCTAATCGTATATTTAAATATTTTTCTACAAATGGGAGAGTCTTAGAGATATTCTGGAGGGTATGAAGGATATAAAGGGTTAATCGGTGGGTAGAAAATTCTTAAGTGACATAAATTCGATGTAATTTTTAACTAATGAATATCTAGAATCAAGATATAATTAATCCTTTGGTAACGTTTTCTAATAGGGGTTCCTAATCGTATATTTAAATATTTTATTGTTAGTGGGAGAGTCTTAGAGATATTCTGAACGGTATAAAGGATATAAATACTTAATCCGTGGGCAGAAAATTGTTAAGTGACATAAATTCAATGTAATCTTTAACTAAAGAATATCTAGATTCAAGATATAATTAAACCATCGGTAACGTTTTCTAATAGGGGTTCCTTATCGTATATTTAAATATTTTTTTGTTAATGCTAGAGTCTTAAAGATATTCTGGAGTGTATGAAGTATATAAAGGGTTAATCGGTGGGTAGAAAATTGTTAAGTGACATAAATTCGATGTAATCTTTAACTAATGAATATCTAGAATCAAGATATAATTAAACCGTTGGTAACGTTTTCTAATAGGAGTTTCTAATCGTAGATTTAAATATTTTTCTGTTAATGGGAGAGTTTTAGAGATATTCTGGACGGTATGACGAATATAAAACGTTAATCATTTGGTAGAAAATTGTTGAGTGACATAATCTCGATGTAATCTTTAACTAATGAATATCTAGAATCAAGATATAAATAAACCATCGTTAACGTTTTCTAATAGGGGTTCCTAATCGTATATTTAAATATTTTTTTGTTAATGGGAGAGTCTTAGAGATATTCTGGACGGTATAAAGGGTGTAAATGCATAATCGGTGGGCAGAAAATTGTTAAGTGACATAAATTCAATGTAATCTTTAACTAAAGAATATCTAGATTCAAGATATAATTAAACCATCGGTAACGATTTCTAATAGGGGTTCCTAATCGTATATTTAAATATTTTATTGTTAGTGGGAGAGTCTTAGAGATATTCTGAACGTTATAAAGGATATAAATACTTAATCCGTGGGCAGAAAATTGTTAAGTGACATAAATTCAATGTAATCTTTAACTAAAGAATATCTAGATTCAAGATATAATTAAACCATCGGTAACGTTTTCTAATAGGGGTTCCTTATCGTAAATTTAAATATTTTTTTGTTAATGCTAGAGTCTTAAAGATATTCTGGAGTGTATGAAGTATATAAAGGGTTAATCGGTGGGTAGAAAATTGTTAAGTGACATAAATTCGATGTAATCTTTAACTAATGAATATCTAGAATCAAGATATAATTAAACCGTTGGTAACGTTTTCTAATAGGAGTTTCTAATCGTAGATTTAAATATTTTTCTGTTAATGGGAGAGTTTTAGAGATATTCTGGACGGTATGACGAATATAAAACGTTAATCATTTGGTAGAAAATTGTTGAGTGACATAATCTCGATGTAATCTTTAACTAATGAATATCTAGAATCAAGATATAAATAAACCATCGGTAACGTTTTCTAATAGGGGTTCCTAATCGTATATTTAAATATTTTTTTGTTAATGGGAGAGTCTTAGAGATATTCTGGACGGTATAAAGGGTGTAAATGCATAATCGGTGGGCAGAAAATTGTTAAGTGACATAAATTCAATGTAATCTTTAACTAAAGAATATCTAGATTCAAGATATAATTAAACCATCGGTAACGATTTCTAATAGGGGTTCCTAATCGTATATTTAAATATTTTTCTATAAATGGGAGAGTCTTAGAGATATTCTGGAGGGTATGAAGGATATAAAGGGTTAATCGGTGGGTAGAAAATTCTTAAGTGACATAAATTCGATGTAATTTTTAACTAATGAGTATCTATATGACGATATAATCCAACCCTTGGTAACGTTTTCTTATAGGGGTTCCTAAACGTATATTTAAATATTTTTTTGTTAATGGGAGAGTCTTAGAGATATTCTGGACGGTATAAAGGGTGTAAATGCATAATCGGTGGGCAGAAAATTGTTAAGTGACATAAATTCAATGTAATCTTTAACTAAAGAATATCTAGATTCAAGATATAATTAAACCATCGGTAACGATTTCTAATAGGGGTTCCTAATCGTATATTTAAATATTTTTCTATAAATGGGGGAGTCTTAGAGATATTCTGGAGGGTATGAAGGATATAAAGGGTTAATCGGTGGGTAGAAAATTCTTAAGTGACATAAATTCGATGTGATCTTTAACTAATGAATATCTAGAATCAAGATATAATTAAACCGTTGGTAACGTTTTCTAATAGGAGTTTCTAATCGTAGATTTAAATATTTTTCTGTTAATGGGAGAGTTTTAGAGATATTCTGGACGGTATGACGGATATAAAACGTTAATCATTGGGAGAGACTTAGAGATATTCTGAACGGTCTAAAGGATATAAATACTTAATCCGTGGGCAGAAAATTGTGAAGTGACATAAATTCAATGTAATCTTTAACTAAAGAATATCTAGTTTCAAGTTATAATTAAACCATCGGTAACGATTTCTAATAGGGGTTCCTAATCGTATATTTAAATGTTTTTCTATAAATGGGAGAGTCTTAGAGATATTCTGGAGGGTATGAAGGATATAAAGGGTTAATCGGTGGGTAGAAAATTCTTAAGTGACATAAATTCGATGTAATTTTTAACTAATGAGTATCTATATGACGATATAATCCAACCATTGGTAACGTTTTCTAATAGGCGTTCCTAAACATATATTTAAATATTTTTTTGTTACTGCTAGAGTCTTACAGATATTCTGGACGGTATAAAGGGTGTAAATGCATAATCGGTGGGCAGAAAATTACTAAGTGACATAAATTCTATGTAATCTTTAACTAATGAATATCTAGAATCAAGATATAATTAAACCGTGGGTAACGTTTTCTAAAAGGAGTTTCGAATCGTAGATTTAAATATTTGTCTGTTAATGGTAGAGTTTTAGACATATTCTGGACGGTATGACGGATATAAAACGTTAATCATTGGGAGAGACTTAGAGATATTCTGAACGGTATAAAGGATATAAATACTTATTCCGTGGGCAGAAAATTGTTAAGTGACATAAATTCGATGTGATCTTTAACTAATGAATATCTAGAATCAAGATATAATTAAACCGTTGGTAACGTTTTCTAATAGGAGTTTCTAATCGTAGATTTAAATATTTTTCTATAAATGGGAGAGTCTTAGAGATATTCTGGAGGGTATGAAGGATATAAAGGGTTAATCGGTGGGTAGAAAATTCTTAAGTGACATAAATTCGATGTAATTTTTAACTAATGAGTATCTATATCACGATATAAACCAACCGTTGATAACGTTTTCTTATAGGGGTTCCTAACCGTATATTTAAATATTCTTTTGTTAATGGGAGAGTCTTAGAGATATTCTGGACGGTATAAAGGGTGTAAATGCATAATCGGTGGGCAGAAAATTACTAAGTGACATAAATTCTATGTAATCTTTAACTAATGAATATCTAGAATCAAGATATAATTAAACCATCGGTAACGTTTTCAAATAGGGGTTCCTAATCGTATATTTAAATATTTAATTGTTAGTGGGAGAGTCTTAGAGATATTCTGAACTATATAAAGGATATAAATACCTAATCCGTGGGCAGAAAATTCTTAAGTGACATAAATTCGATGTAATTTTTAACTAATGAATATCTAGAATCAATATATAATTAAACCTTTGGTAACGTTTTCTAATAGGGGTTCCTAATCGTATATTTAAATATTTTATTGTTAGTGGGAGAGTCTTAGAGATATTCTGAACGGTATAAAGGATATAAATACTTAATCCGTGGGCAGAAAATTGTTAAGTGACATAATTTCGATGTAATCTTTAACTAATGAATATCTAGAATCAAGATATAATTAAACCGTTGGTAACGATTTCTAATAGGGGTTCCTAATCGTATATTTAAATATTTTTCTACAAATGGGAGAGTCTTAGAGATATTCTGGAGGGTATGAAGGATATAAAGGGTTAATCGGTGGGTAGAAAATTCTTAAGTGACATAAATTCGATGTAATTTTTAACTAATGAATATCTAGAATCAAGATATAATTAATCCTTTGGTAACGTTTTCTAATAGGGGTTCCTAATCGTATATTTAAATATTTTATTGTTAGTGGGAGAGTCTTAGAGATATTCTGAACGGTATAAAGGATATAAATACTTAATCCGTGGGCAGAAAATTGTTAAGTGACATAAATTCGATGTAATCTTTAACTAATGAATATCTAGAATCAAGATATAATTAAACCGTTGGTAACGATTTCTAATAGGGGTTCCTAATCGTATATTTAAATATTTTATTGTTAGTGGGAGAGTCTTAGAGATATTCTGAACGTTATAAAGGATATAAATACTTAATCCGTGGGCAGAAAATTGTTAAGTGACATAAATTCAATGTAATCTTTAACTAAAGAATATCTAGATTCAAGATATAATTAAACCATCGGTAACGTTTTCTAATAGGGGTTCCTTATCGTAAATTTAAATATTTTTTTGTTAATGCTAGAGTCTTAAAGATATTCTGGAGTGTATGAAGTATATAAAGGGTTAATCGGTGGGTAGAAAATTGTTAAGTGACATAAATTCGATGTAATCTTTAACTAATGAATATCTAGAATCAAGATATAATTAAACCGTTGGTAACGTTTTCTAATAGGAGTTTCTAATCGTAGATTTAAATATTTTTCTGTTAATGGGAGAGTTTTAGAGATATTCTGGACGGTATGACGAATATAAAACGTTAATCATTTGGTAGAAAATTGTTAAGTGACATAAATTCAATGTAATCTTTAACTAAAGAATATCTAGATTCAAGATATAATTAAACCATCGGTAACGTTTTCTAATAGGGGTTCCTTATCGTATATTTAAATATTTTTTTGTTAATGCTAGAGTCTTAAAGATATTCTGGAGTGTATGAAGTATATAAAGGGTTAATCGGTGGGTAGAAAATTGTTAAGTGACATAAATTCGATGTAATCTTTAACTAATGAATATCTAGAATCAAGATATAATTAAACCGTTGGTAACGTTTTCTAATAGGAGTTTCTAATCGTAGATTTAAATATTTTTCTGTTAATGGGAGAGTTTTAGAGATATTCTGGACGGTATGACGAATATAAAACGTTAATCATTTGGTAGAAAATTGTTGAGTGACATAATCTCGATGTAATCTTTAACTAATGAATATCTAGAATCAAGATATAAATAAACCATCGGTAACGTTTTCTAATAGGGGTTCCTAATCGTATATTTAAATATTTTTTTGTTAATGGGAGAGTCTTAGAGATATTCTGGACGGTATAAAGGGTGTAAATGCATAATCGGTGGGCAGAAAATTGTTAAGTGACATAAATTCAATGTAATCTTTAACTAAAGAATATCTAGATTCAAGATATAATTAAACCATCGGTAACGATTTCTAATAGGGGTTCCTAATCGTATATTTAAATATTTTTCTATAAATGGGAGAGTCTTAGAGATATTCTGGAGGGTATGAAGGATATAAAGGGTTAATCGGTGGGTAGAAAATTCTTAAGTGACATAAATTCGATGTAATTTTTAACTAATGAGTATCTATATGACGATATAATCCAACCCTTGGTAACGTTTTCTTATAGGGGTTCCTAATCGTATATTTAAATATTTTATTGTTAGTGGGAGAGTCTTAGAGATATTCTGAACGGTATAAAGGATATAAATACTTAATCCGTGGGCAGAAAATTGTTAAGTGACATAATTTCGATGTAATCTTTAACTAATGAATATCTAGAATCAAGATATAATTAAACCGTTGGTAACGATTTCTAATAGGGGTTCCTAATCGTATATTTAAATATTTTTCTACAAATGGGAGAGTCTTAGAGATATTCTGGAGGGTATGAAGGATATAAAGGGTTAATCGGTGGGTAGAAAATTCTTAAGTGACATAAATTCGATGTAATTTTTAACTAATGAATATCTAGAATCAAGATATAATTAATCCTTTGGTAACGTTTTCTAATAGGGGTTCCTAATCGTATATTTAAATATTTTATTGTTAGTGGGAGAGTCTTAGAGATATTCTGAACGGTATAAAGGATATAAATACTTAATCCGTGGGCAGAAAATTGTTAAGTGACATAAATTCAATGTAATCTTTAACTAAAGAATATCTAGATTCAAGATATAATTAAACCATCGGTAACGTTTTCTAATAGGGGTTCCTTATCGTATATTTAAATATTTTTTTGTTAATGCTAGAGTCTTAAAGATATTCTGGAGTGTATGAAGTATATAAAGGGTTAATCGGTGGGTAGAAAATTGTTAAGTGACATAAATTCGATGTAATCTTTAACTAATGAATATCTAGAATCAAGATATAATTAAACCGTTGGTAACGTTTTCTAATAGGAGTTTCTAATCGTAGATTTAAATATTTTTCTGTTAATGGGAGAGTTTTAGAGATATTCTGGACGGTATGACGAATATAAAACGTTAATCATTTGGTAGAAAATTGTTGAGTGACATAATCTCGATGTAATCTTTAACTAATGAATATCTAGAATCAAGATATAAATAAACCATCGTTAACGTTTTCTAATAGGGGTTCCTAATCGTATATTTAAATATTTTTTTGTTAATGGGAGAGTCTTAGAGATATTCTGGACGGTATAAAGGGTGTAAATGCATAATCGGTGGGCAGAAAATTGTTAAGTGACATAAATTCAATGTAATCTTTAACTAAAGAATATCTAGATTCAAGATATAATTAAACCATCGGTAACGATTTCTAATAGGGGTTCCTAATCGTATATTTAAATATTTTATTGTTAGTGGGAGAGTCTTAGAGATATTCTGAACGTTATAAAGGATATAAATACTTAATCCGTGGGCAGAAAATTGTTAAGTGACATAAATTCAATGTAATCTTTAACTAAAGAATATCTAGATTCAAGATATAATTAAACCATCGGTAACGTTTTCTAATAGGGGTTCCTTATCGTAAATTTAAATATTTTTTTGTTAATGCTAGAGTCTTAAAGATATTCTGGTGTGTATGAAGTATATAAAGGGTTAATCGGTGGGTAGAAAATTGTTAAGTGACATAAATTCGATGTAATCTTTAACTAATGAATATCTAGAATCAAGATATAATTAAACCGTTGGTAACGTTTTCTAATAGGAGTTTCTAATCGTAGATTTAAATATTTTTCTGTTAATGGGAGAGTTTTAGAGATATTCTGGACGGTATGACGAATATAAAACGTTAATCATTTGGTAGAAAATTGTTGAGTGACATAATCTCGATGTAATCTTTAACTAATGAATATCTAGAATCAAGATATAAATAAACCATCGGTAACGTTTTCTAATAGGGGTTCCTAATCGTATATTTAAATATTTTTTTGTTAATGGGAGAGTCTTAGAGATATTCTGGACGGTATAAAGGGTGTAAATGCATAATCGGTGGGCAGAAAATTGTTAAGTGACATAAATTCAATGTAATCTTTAACTAAAGAATATCTAGATTCAAGATATAATTAAACCATCGGTAACGATTTCTAATAGGGGTTCCTAATCGTATATTTAAATATTTTTCTATAAATGGGAGAGTCTTAGAGATATTCTGGAGGGTATGAAGGATATAAAGGGTTAATCGGTGGGTAGAAAATTCTTAAGTGACATAAATTCGATGTAATTTTTAACTAATGAGTATCTATATGACGATATAATCCAACCCTTGGTAACGTTTTCTTATAGGGGTTCCTAAACGTATATTTAAATATTTTTTTGTTAATGGGAGAGTCTTAGAGATATTCTGGACGGTATAAAGGGTGTAAATGCATAATCGGTGGGCAGAAAATTGTTAAGTGACATAAATTCAATGTAATCTTTAACTAAAGAATATCTAGATTCAAGATATAATTAAACCATCGGTAACGATTTCTAATAGGGGTTCCTAATCGTATATTTAAATATTTTTCTATAAATGGGGGAGTCTTAGAGATATTCTGGAGGGTATGAAGGATATAAAGGGTTAATCGGTGGGTAGAAAATTCTTAAGTGACATAAATTCGATGTGATCTTTAACTAATGAATATCTAGAATCAAGATATAATTAAACCGTTGGTAACGTTTTCTAATAGGAGTTTCTAATCGTAGATTTAAATATTTTTCTGTTAATGGGAGAGTTTTAGAGATATTCTGGACGGTATGACGGATATAAAACGTTAATCATTGGGAGAGACTTAGAGATATTCTGAACGGTCTAAAGGATATAAATACTTAATCCGTGGGCAGAAAATTGTGAAGTGACATAAATTCAATGTAATCTTTAACTAAAGAATATCTAGTTTCAAGTTATAATTAAACCATCGGTAACGATTTCTAATAGGGGTTCCTAATCGTATATTTAAATGTTTTTCTATAAATGGGAGAGTCTTAGAGATATTCTGGAGGGTATGAAGGATATAAAGGGTTAATCGGTGGGTAGAAAATTCTTAAGTGACATAAATTCGATGTAATTTTTAACTAATGAGTATCTATATGACGATATAATCCAACCATTGGTAACGTTTTCTAATAGGCGTTCCTAAACATATATTTAAATATTTTTTTGTTACTGCTAGAGTCTTACAGATATTCTGGACGGTATAAAGGGTGTAAATGCATAATCGGTGGGCAGAAAATTACTAAGTGACATAAATTCTATGTAATCTTTAACTAATGAATATCTAGAATCAAGATATAATTAAACCGTGGGTAACGTTTTCTAAAAGGAGTTTCGAATCGTAGATTTAAATATTTGTCTGTTAATGGTAGAGTTTTAGACATATTCTGGACGGTATGACGGATATAAAACGTTAATCATTGGGAGAGACTTAGAGATATTCTGAACGGTATAAAGGATATAAATACTTATTCCGTGGGCAGAAAATTGTTAAGTGACATAAATTCGATGTGATCTTTAACTAATGAATATCTAGAATCAAGATATAATTAAACCGTTGGTAACGTTTTCTAATAGGAGTTTCTAATCGTAGATTTAAATATTTTTCTATAAATGGGAGAGTCTTAGAGATATTCTGGAGGGTATGAAGGATATAAAGGGTTAATCGGTGGGTAGAAAATTCTTAAGTGACATAAATTCGATGTAATTTTTAACTAATGAATATCTAGAATCAAGATATAATTAAACCTTTGGTAACGTTTTCTAATAGGGGTTCCTAATCGTATATTTAAATATTTTATTGTTAGTGGGAGATTCTTAGAGATATTCTGAACGGTATAAAGGATATAAATACTTAATCCGTGGGCAGAAAATTGTTAAGTGACATAAATTCGATGTAATCTTTAACTAATGAATATCTAGAATCAAGATATAATTAAACCGTTGGTAACGATTTCTAATAGGCGTTCCTAATCGTATATTTAAATATTTTTCTATAAATGGGAGAGTCTTAGAGATATTCTGGAGGGTATGAAGGATATAAAGGGTTAATCGGTGGGTAGAAAATTCTTAAGTGACATAAATTCGATGTAATTTTTAACTAATGAGTATCTATATCACGATATAAACCAACCGTTGATAACGTTTTCTTATAGGGGTTCCTAACCGTATATTTAAATATTCTTTTGTTAATGGGAGAGTCTTAGAGATATTCTGGACGGTATAAAGGGTGTAAATGCATAATCGGTGGGCAGAAAATTACTAAGTGACATAAATTCTATGCAATCTTTAACTAATGAATATCTAGAATCAAGATATAATTAAACCATCGGTAACGTTTTCAAATAGGGGTTCCTAATCGTATATTTAAATATTTAATTGTTAGTGGGAGAGTCTTAGAGATATTCTGAACTATATAAAGGATATAAATACCTAATCCGTGGGCAGAAAATTCTTAAGTGACATAAATTCGATGTAATTTTTAACTAATGAATATCTAGAATCAATATATAATTAAACCTTTGGTAACGTTTTCTAATAGGGGTTCCTAATCGTATATTTAAATATTTTATTGTTAGTGGGAGAGTCTTAGAGATATTCTGAACGGTATAAAGGATATAAATACTTAATCCGTGGGCAGAAAATTGTTAAGTGACATAATTTCGATGTAATCTTTAACTAATGAATATCTAGAATCAAGATATAATTAAACCGTTGGTAACGATTTCTAATAGGGGTTCCTAATCGTATATTTAAATATTTTTCTACAAATGGGAGAGTCTTAGAGATATTCTGGAGGGTATGAAGGATATAAAGGGTTAATCGGTGGGTAGAAAATTCTTAAGTGACATAAATTCGATGTAATTTTTAACTAATGAATATCTAGAATCAAGATATAATTAATCCTTTGGTAACGTTTTCTAATAGGGGTTCCTAATCGTATATTTAAATATTTTATTGTTAGTGGGAGAGTCTTAGAGATATTCTGAACGGTATAAAGGATATAAATACTTAATCCGTGGGCAGAAAATTGTTAAGTGACATAAATTCGATGTAATCTTTAACTAATGAATATCTAGAATCAAGATATAATTAAACCGTTGGTAACGATTTCTAATAGGGGTTCCTAATCGTATATTTAAATATTTTATTGTTAGTGGGAGAGTCTTAGAGATATTCTGAACGTTATAAAGGATATAAATACTTAATCCGTGGGCAGAAAATTGTTAAGTGACATAAATTCAATGTAATCTTTAACTAAAGAATATCTAGATTCAAGATATAATTAAACCATCGGTAACGTTTTCTAATAGGGGTTCCTTATCGTATATTTAAATATTTTTTTGTTAATGCTAGAGTCTTAAAGATATTCTGGAGTGTATGAAGTATATAAAGGGTTAATCGGTGGGTAGAAAATTGTTAAGTGACATAAATTCGATGTAATCTTTAACTAATGAATATCTAGAATCAAGATATAATTAAACCGTTGGTAACGTTTTCTAATAGGAGTTTCTAATCGTAGATTTAAATATTTTTCTGTTAATGGGAGAGTTTTAGAGATATTCTGGACGGTATGACGAATATAAAACGTTAATCATTTGGTAGAAAATTGTTGAGTGACATAATCTCGATGTAATCTTTAACTAATGAATATCTAGAATCAAGATATAAATAAACCATCGGTAACGTTTTCTAATAGGGGTTCCTAATCGTATATTTAAATATTTTTTTGTTAATGGGAGAGTCTTAGAGATATTCTGGACGGTATAAAGGGTGTAAATGCATAATCGGTGGGCAGAAAATTGTTAAGTGACATAAATTCAATGTAATCTTTAACTAAAGAATATCTAGATTCAAGATATAATTAAACCATCGGTAACGATTTCTAATAGGGGTTCCTAATCGTATATTTAAATATTTTATTGTTAGTGGGAGAGTCTTAGAGATATTCTGAACGTTATAAAGGATATAAATACTTAATCCGTGGGCAGAAAATTGTTAAGTGACATAAATTCAATGTAATCTTTAACTAAAGAATATCTAGATTCAAGATATAATTAAACCATCGGTAACGTTTTCTAATAGGGGTTCCTTATCGTATATTTAAATATTTTTTTGTTAATGCTAGAGTCTTAAAGATATTCTGGAGTGTATGAAGTATATAAAGGGTTAATCGGTGGGTAGAAAATTGTTAAGTGACATAAATTCGATGTAATCTTTAACTAATGAATATCTAGAATCAAGATATAATTAAACCGTTGGTAACGTTTTCTAATAGGAGTTTCTAATCGTAGATTTAAATATTTTTCTGTTAATGGGAGAGTTTTAGAGATATTCTGGACGGTATGACGAATATAAAACGTTAATCATTTGGTAGAAAATTGTTGAGTGACATAATCTCGATGTAATCTTTAACTAATGAATATCTAGAATCAAGATATAAATAAACCATCGGTAACGTTTTCTAATAGGGGTTCCTAATCGTATATTTAAATATTTTTTTGTTAATGGGAGAGTCTTAGAGATATTCTGGACGGTATAAAGGGTGTAAATGCATAATCGGTGGGCAGAAAATTGTTAAGTGACATAAATTCAATGTAATCTTTAACTAAAGAATATCTAGTTTCAAGTTATAATTAAACCATCGGTAACGATTTCTAATAGGGGTTCCTAATCGTATATTTAAATATTTTTCTATAAATGGGAGAGTCTTAGAGATATTCTGGAGGGTATGAAGGATATAAAGGGTTAATCGGTGGGTAGAAAATTCTTAAGTGACATAAATTCGATGTAATTTTTAACTAATGAGTATCTATATGACGATATAATCCAACCCTTGGTAACGTTTTCTTATAGGGGTTCCTAAACGTATATTTAAATATTTTTTTGTTAATGGGAGAGTCTTAGAGATATTCTGGACGGTATAAAGGGTGTAAATGCATAATCGGTGCGCAGAAAATTGTTAAGTGACATAAATTCAATGTAATCTTTAACTAAAGAATATCTAGATTCAAGATATAATTAAACCATCGGTAACGATTTCTAATAGGGGTTCCTAATCGTATATTTAAATATTTTTCTATAAATGGGGGAGTCTTAGAGATATTCTGGAGGGTATGAAGGATATAAAGGGTTAATCGGTGGGTAGAAAATTCTTAAGTGACATAAATTCGATGTAATCTTTAACTAATGAATATCTAGAATCAAGATATAATTAAACCGTTGGTAACGTTTTCTAATAGGAGTTTCTAATCGTAGATTTAAATATTTTTCTGTTAATGGGAGAGTTTTAGAGATATTCTGGACGGTATGACGAATATAAAACGTTAATCATTTGGTAGAAAATTGTTGAGTGACATAATCTCGATGTAATCTTTAACTAATGAATATCTAGAATCAAGATATAAATAAACCATCGGTAACGTTTTCTAATAGGGGTTCCTAATCGTATATTTAAATATTTTTTTGTTAATGGGAGAGTCTTAGAGATATTCTGGACGGTATAAAGGGTGTAAATGCATAATCGGTGGGCAGAAAATTGTTAAGTGACATAAATTCAATGTAATCTTTAACTAAAGAATATCTAGATTCAAGATATAATTAAACCATCGATAACGATTTCTAATAGGGGTTCCTAATCGTATATTTAAATATTTTTCTATAAATGGGAGAGTCTTAGAGATATTCTGGAGGGTATGAAGGATATAAAGGGTTAATCGGTGGGTAGAAAATTCTTAAGTGACATAAATTCGATGTAATTTTTAACTAATGAGTATCTATATGACGATATAATCCAACCCTTGGTAACGTTTTCTTATAGGGGTTCCTAAACGTATATTTAAATATTTTTTTGTTAATGGGAGAGTCTTAGAGATATTCTGGACGGTATAAAGGGTGTAAATGCATAATCGGTGGGCAGAAAATTGTTAAGTGACATAAATTCAATGTAATCTTTAACTAAAGAATATCTAGATTCAAGATATAATTAAACCATCGGTAACGATTTCTAATAGGGGTTCCTAATCGTATATTTAAATATTTTTCTATAAATGGGGGAGTCTTAGAGATATTCTGGAGGGTATGAAGGATATAAAGGGTTAATCGGTGGGTAGAAAATTCTTAAGTGACATAAATTCGATGTGATCTTTAACTAATGAATATCTAGAATCAAGATATAATTAAACCGTTGGTAACGTTTTCTAATAGGAGTTTCTAATCGTAGATTTAAATATTTTTCTGTTAATGGGAGAGTTTTAGAGATATTCTGGAGGGCATGAAGTATATAAAGGGTTAATCGGTGGGTAGAAAATTGTTAAGTGACATAAATTCGATGTAATCTTTAACTAATGAATATCTAGAATCAAGATATAATTAAACCGTTGGTAACGTTTTCTAATAGGGGTTCCTAATCGTATATTTAAATATTTTTCTATAAATGGGAGAGACTTAAAGATATTCTGGAGGGCAGGAAGTATATAAAGGGTTAATCGGTGGGTAGAAAATTGTTAAGTGACATAAATTCGATGTAATCTTTAACTAATGAATATCTATATCACGATATAATCCAACCGTTGGTAACGTTTTCTTATAGGGGTTCCTAACCGTATATTTAAATATTTTTTTGTTAATGGGAGAGTCTTAGAGATATTCTGGACGGTATAAAGGGTGTAAATGCATAATCGGTGGGCAGAAAATTACTAAGTGACATAAATTCGATGTGATCTTTAACTAATGAATATCTAGAATCAAGATATAATTAAACCGTTGGTAACGTTTTCTAATAGGAGTTTCTAATCGTAGATTTAAATATTTTTCTATAAATGGGAGAGTCTTAGAGATATTCTGGAGGGTATGAAGGATATAAAGGGTTAATCGGTGGGTAGAAAATTCTTAAGTGACATAAATTCGATGTAATTTTTAACTAATGAATATCTAGAATCAAGATATAATTAAACCTTTGGTAACGTTTTCTAATAGGGGTTCCTAATCGTATATTTAAATATTTTATTGTTAGTGGGAGATTCTTAGAGATATTCTGAACGGTATAAAGGATATAAATACTTAATCCGTGGGCAGAAAATTGTTAAGTGACATAAATTCGATGTAATCTTTAACTAAGGAATATCTAGAATCAAGATATAATTAAACCGTTGGTAACGATTTCTAATAGGGGTTCCTAATCGTATATTTAAATATTTTTCTATAAATGGGAGAGTCTTAGAGATATTCTGGAGGGTATGAAGGATATAAAGGGTTAATCGGTGGGTAGAAAATTCTTAAGTGACATAAATTCGATGTAATTTTTAACTAATGAGTATCTATATCACGATATAAACCAACCGTTGATAACGTTTTCTTATAGGGGTTCCTAACCGTATATTTAAATATTCTTTTGTTAATGGGAGAGTCTTAGAGATATTCTGGACGGTATAAAGGGTGTAAATGCATAATCGGTGGGCAGAAAATTACTAAGTGACATAAATTCTATGTAATCTTTAACTAATGAATATCTAGAATCAAGATATAATTAAACCATCGGTAACGTTTTCAAATAGGGGTTCCTAATCGTATATTTAAATATTTAATTGTTAGTGGGAGAGTCTTAGAGATATTCTGAACGATATAAAGGATATAAATACCTAATCCGTGGGCAGAAAATTCTTAAGTGACATAAATTCGATGTAATTTTTAACTAATGAATATCTAGAATCAATATATAATTAAACCTTTGGTAACGTTTTCTAATAGGGGTTCCTAATCGTATATTTAAATATTTTATTGTTAGTGGGAGAGTCTTAGAGATATTCTGAACGGTATAAAGGATATAAATACTTAATCCGTGGGCAGAAAATTGTTAAGTGACATAATTTCGATGTAATCTTTAACTAATGAATATCTAGAATCAAGATATAATTAAACCGTTGGTAACGATTTCTAATAGGGGTTCCTAATCGTATATTTAAATATTTTTCTACAAATGGGAGAGTCATAGAGATATTCTGGAGGGTATGAAGGATATAAAGGGTTAATCGGTGGGTAGAAAATTCTTAAGTGACATAAATTCGATGTAATTTTTAACTAATGAATATCTAGAATCAAGATATAATTAATCCTTTGGTAACGTTTTCTAATAGGGGTTCCTAATCGTATATTTAAATATTTTATTGTTAGTGGGAGAGTCTTAGAGATATTCTGAACGGTATAAAGGATATAAATACTTAATCCGTGGGCAGAAAATTGTTAAGTGACATAAATTCGATGTAATCTTTAACTAATGAATATCTAGAATCAAGATATAATTAAACCGTTGGTAACGATTTCTAATAGGGGTTCCTAATCGTATATTTAAATATTTTATTGTTAGTGGGAGAGTCTTAGAGATATTCTGAACGTTATAAAGGATATAAATACTTAATCCGTGGGCAGAAAATTGTTAAGTGACATAAATTCAATGTAATCTTTAACTAAAGAATATCTAGATTCAAGATATAATTAAACCATCGGTAACGTTTTCTAATAGGGGTTCCTTATCGTATATTTAAATATTTTTTTGTTAATGCTAGAGTCTTAAAGATATTCTGGAGTGTATGAAGTATATAAAGGGTTAATCGGTGGGTAGAAAATTGTTAAGTGACATAAATTCGATGTAATCTTTAACTAATGAATATCTAGAATCAAGATATAATTAAACCGTTGGTAACGTTTTCTAATAGGAGTTTCTAATCGTAGATTTAAATATTTTTCTGTTAATGGGAGAGTTTTAGAGATATTCTGGACGGTATGACGAATATAAAACGTTAATCATTTGGTAGAAAATTGTTGAGTGACATAATCTCGATGTAATCTTTAACTAATGAATATCTAGAATCAAGATATAAATAAACCATCGGTAACGTTTTCTAATAGGGGTTCCTAATCGTATATTTAAATATTTTTTTGTTAATGGGAGAGTCTTAGAGATATTCTGGACGGTATAAAGGGTGTAAATGCATAATCGGTGGGCAGAAAATTGTTAAGTGACATAAATTCAATGTAATCTTTAACTAAAGAATATCTAGTTTCAAGTTATAATTAAACCATCGGTAACGATTTCTAATAGGGGTTCCTAATCGTATATTTAAATATTTTTCTATAAATGGGAGAGTCTTAGAGATATTCTGGAGGGTATGAAGGATATAAAGGGTTAATCGGTGGGTAGAAAATTCTTAAGTGACATAAATTCGATGTAATTTTTAACTAATGAGTATCTATATGACGATATAATCCAACCCTTGGTAACGTTTTCTTATAGGGGTTCCTAAACGTATATTTAAATATTTTTTTGTTAATGGGAGAGTCTTAGAGATATTCTGGACGGTATAAAGGGTGTAAATGCATAATCGGTGCGCAGAAAATTGTTAAGTGACATAAATTCAATGTAATCTTTAACTAAAGAATATCTAGATTCAAGATATAATTAAACCATCGGTAACGATTTCTAATAGGGGTTCCTAATCGTATATTTAAATATTTTTCTATAAATGGGGGAGTCTTAGAGATATTCTGGAGGGTATGAAGGATATAAAGGGTTAATCGGTGGGTACAAAATTCTTAAGTGACATAAATTCGATGTAATCTTTAACTAATGAATATCTAGAATCAAGATATAAATAAACCATCGGTAACGTTTTCTAATAGGAGTTTCTAATCGTAGATTTAAATATTTGTCTGTTAATGGTAGAGTTTTAGACATATTCTGGACGGTATGACGGATATAAAACGTTAATCATTGGGAGAGACTTAGAGATATTCTGAACGGTATAAAGGATATAAATACTTATTCCGTGGGCAGAAAATTGTTAAGTGACAGAAATTCGATGTAATCTTTAACTAATGAATATCTAGAATCAAGATAGAATTAAACCGTTGGTAACGTTTTCTAATAGGGGTTCCTAATCGTATATTTAAATATTTTTTTGTTATTGCTAGAGCCTTAAAGATATTCTGGATGGCAGGAAGTATATAAAGGGTTAATCGGTGGGTAGAAAATTGTTAAGTGACATAAATTCGATGTAATTTTTAACTAATGAATATCTAGAATCAATATATAATTAAACCTTTGGTAACGTTTTCTAATAGGGGTTCCTAATCGTATATTTAAATATTTTATTGTTAGTGGGAGAGTCTTAGAGATATTCTGAACGGTATAAAGGATATAAATACTTAATCCGTGGGCAGAAAATTGTTAAGTGACATAATTTCGATGTAATCTTTAACTAATGAATATCTAGAATCAAGATATAATTAAACCGTTGGTAACGATTTCTAATAGGGGTTCCTAATCGTATATTTAAATATTTTTCTACAAATGGGAGAGTCTTAGAGATATTCTGGAGGGTATGAAGGATATAAAGGGTTAATCGGTGGGTAGAAAATTCTTAAGTGACATAAATTCGATGTAATTTTTAACTAATGAATATCTAGAATCAAGATATAATTAATCCTTTGGTAACGTTTTCTAATAGGGGTTCCTAATCGTATATTTAAATATTTTATTGTTAGTGGGAGAGTCTTAGAGATATTCTGAACGGTATAAAGGATATAAATACTTAATCCGTGGGCAGAAAATTGTTAAGTGACATAAATTCGATGTAATCTTTAACTAATGAATATCTAGAATCAAGATATAATTAAACCGTTGGTAACGATTTCTAATAGGGGTTCCTAATCGTATATTTAAATATTTTATTGTTAGTGGGAGAGTCTTAGAGATATTCTGAACGTTATAAAGGATATAAATACTTAATCCGTGGGCAGAAAATTGTTAAGTGACATAAATTCAATGTAATCTTTAACTAAAGAATATCTAGATTCAAGATATAATTAAACCATCGGTAACGTTTTCTAATAGGGGTTCCTTATCGTATATTTAAATATTTTTTTGTTAATGCTAGAGTCTTAAAGATATTCTGGAGTGTATGAAGTATATAAAGGGTTAATCGGTGGGTAGAAAATTGTTAAGTGACATAAATTCGATGTAATCTTTAACTAATGAATATCTAGAATCAAGATATAATTAAACCGTTGGTAACGTTTTCTAATAGGAGTTTCTAATCGTAGATTTAAATATTTTTCTGTTAATGGGAGAGTTTTAGAGATATTCTGGACGGTATGACGAATATAAAACGTTAATCATTTGGTAGAAAATTGTTGAGTGACATAATCTCGATGTAATCTTTAACTAATGAATATCTAGAATCAAGATATAAATAAACCATCGGTAACGTTTTCTAATAGGGGTTCCTAATCGTATATTTAAATATTTTTTTGTTAATGGGAGAGTCTTAGAGATATTCTGGACGGTATAAAGGGTGTAAATGCATAATCGGTGGGCAGAAAATTGTTAACTGACATAAATTCAATGTAATCTTTAACTAAAGAATATCTAGATTCAAGATATAATTAAACCATCGGTAACGATTTCTAATAGGGGTTCCTAATCGTATATTTAAATATTTTATTGTTAGTGGGAGAGTCTTAGAGATATTCTGAACGTTATAAAGGATATAAATACTTAATCCGTGGGCAGAAAATTGTTAAGTGACATAAATTCAATGTAATCTTTAACTAAAGAATATCTAGATTCAAGATATAATTAAACCATCGGTAACGTTTTCTAATAGGGGTTCCTTATCGTATATTTAAATATTTTTTTGTTAATGCTAGAGTCTTAAAGATATTCTGGAGTGTATGAAGTATATAAAGGGTTAATCGGTGGGTAGAAAATTGTTAAGTGACATAAATTCGATGTAATCTTTAACTAATGAATATCTAGAATCAAGATATAATTAAACCGTTGGTAACGTTTTCTAATAGGAGTTTCTAATCGTAGATTTAAATATTTTTCTGTTAATGGGAGAGTTTTAGAGATATTCTGGACGGTATGACGAATATAAAACGTTAATCATTTGGTAGAAAATTGTTGAGTGACATAATCTCGATGTAATCTTTAACTAATGAATATCTAGAATCAAGATATAAATAAACCATCGGTAACGTTTTCTAATAGGGGTTCCTAATCGTATATTTAAATATTTTTTTGTTAATGGGAGAGTCTTAGAGATATTCTGGACGGTATAAAGGGTGTAAATGCATAATCGGTGGGCAGAAAATTGTTAAGTGACATAAATTCAATGTAATATTTAACTAAAGAATATCTAGTTTCAAGTTATAATTAAACCATCGGTAACGATTTCTAATAGGGGTTCCTAATCGTATATTTAAATATTTTTCTATAAATGGGAGAGTCTTAGAGATATTCTGGAGGGTATGAAGGATATAAAGGGTTAATCGGTGGGTAGAAAATTCTTAAGTGACATAAATTCGATGTAATTTTTAACTAATGAGTATCTATATGACGATATAATCCAACCCTTGGTAACGTTTTCTTATAGGGGTTCCTAAACGTATATTTAAATATTTTTTTGTTAATGGGAGAGTCTTAGAGATATTCTGGACGGTATAAAGGGTGTAAATGCATAATCGGTGGGCAGAAAATTGTTAAGTGACATAAATTCAATGTAATCTTTAACTAAAGAATATCTAGATTCAAGATATAATTAAACCATCGGTAACGATTTCTAATAGGGGTTCCTAATCGTATATTTAAATATTTTTCTATAAATGGGGGAGTCTTAGAGATATTCTGGAGGGTATGAAGGATATAAAGGGTTAATCGGTGGGTAGAAAATTCTTAAGTGACATAAATTCGATGTGATCTTTAACTAATGAATATCTAGAATCAAGATATAATTAAACCGTTGGTAACGTTTTCTAATAGGAGTTTCTAATCGTAGATTTAAATATTTTTCTGTTAATGGGAGAGTTTTAGAGATATTCTGGACGGTATGACGGATATAAAACGTTAATCATTGGGAGAGACTTAGAGATATTCTGAACGGTCTAAAGGATATAAATACTTAATCCGTGGGCAGAAAATTGTTAAGTGACATAAATTCAATGTAATCTTTAACTAAAGAATATCTAGTTTCAAGTTATAATTAAACCATCGGTAACGATTTCTAATAGGGGTTCCTAATCGTATATTTAAATGTTTTTCTATAAATGGGAGAGTCTTAGAGATATTCTGGAGGGTATGAAGGATATAAAGGGTTAATCGGTGGGTAGAAAATTCTTAAGTGACATAAATTCGATGTAATTTTTAACTAATGAGTATCTATATGACGATATAATCCAACCGTTGGTAACGTTTTCTAATAGGCGTTCCTAAACATATATTTAAATATTTTTTTGTTACTGCTAGAGTCTTACAGATATTCTGGACGGTATAAAGGGTGTAAATGCATAATCGGTGGGCAGAAAATTACTAAGTGACATAAATTCTATGTAATCTTTAACTAATGAATATCTAGAATCAAGATATAATTAAACCGTTGGTAACGTTTTCTAATAGGAGTTTCGAATCGTAGATTTAAATATTTGTCTGTTAATGGTAGAGTTTTAGACATATTCTGGACGGTATGACGGATATAAAACGTTAATCATTGGGAGAGACTTAGAGATATTCTGAACGGTATAAAGGATATAAATACTTATTCCGTGGGCAGAAAATTGTTAAGTGACAGAAATTCGATGTAATCTTTAACTAATGAATATCTAGAATCAAGATAGAATTAAACCGTTGGTAACGTTTTCTAATAGGGGTTCCTAATCGTATATTTAAATATTTTTTTGTTATTGCTAGAGCCTTAAAGATATTCTGGATGTCAGGAAGTATATAAAGGGTTAATCGGTGGGTAGAAAATTGTTAAGTGACATAAATTCGATGTAATTTTTAACTAATGAATATCTAGAATCAAGATATAATTAAACCATCGGTAACGTTTTCTAATAGGGGTTCCTGATCGTATATTTAAATATTTTCATTTTAATGCGAGAGTCTTAGAGATATTCTGAACGGTATAGAGGATATAAATACTTAATCCGTGGGCAGAAAATTGTTAAGCAACATAAATTCGATGTAATCTTTAACTAATTAATATCTAAAATCAAGATATAATTAAACCGTTGGTAACGTTTTCTAATAGGCGTTCCTAAACATATATTTAAATATTTTTCTGTTAATGGGAGAGTTTTAGAGATATTCTGGACGGTATGACGAATATAAAACGTTAATCATTTGGTAGAAAATTGTTGAGTGACATAATCTCGATGTAATTTTTAACTAATGAATATCTAGAATCAAGATATAATTAATCCTTTGGTAACGTTTTCTAATAGGGGTTCCTAATCGTATATTTAAATATTTTATTGTTAGTGGGAGAGTCTTAGAGATATTCTGAACGGTATAAAGGATATAAATACTTAATCCGTGGGCAGAAAATTGTTAAGTGACATAAATTCGATGTAATCTTTAACTAATGAATATCTAGAATCAAGATATAATTAAACCGTTGGTAACGATTTCTAATAGGGGTTCCTAATCGTATATTTAAATATTTTATTGTTAGTGGGAGAGTCTTAGAGATATTCTGAACGTTATAAAGGATATAAATACTTAATCCGTGGGCAGAAAATTGTTAAGTGACATAAATTCAATGTAATCTTTAACTAAAGAATATCTAGATTCAAGATATAATTAAACCATCGGTAACGTTTTCTAATAGGGGTTCCTTATCGTATATTTAAATATTTTTTTGTTAATGCTAGAGTCTTAAAGATATTCTGGAGTGTATGAAGTATATAAAGGGTTAATCGGTGGGTAGAAAATTGTTAAGTGACATAAATTCGATGTAATCTTTAACTAATGAATATCTAGAATCAAGATATAATTAAACCGTTGGTAACGTTTTCTAATAGGAGTTTCTAATCGTAGATTTAAATATTTTTCTGTTAATGGGAGAGTTTTAGAGATATTCTGGACGGTATGACGAATATAAAACGTTAATCATTTGGTAGAAAATTGTTGAGTGACATAATCTCGATGTAATCTTTAACTAATGAATATCTAGAATCAAGATATAAATAAACCATCGGTAACGTTTTCTAATAGGGGTTCCTAATCGTATATTTAAATATTTTTTTGTTAATGGGAGAGTCTTAGAGATATTCTGGACGGTATAAAGGGTGTAAATGCATAATCGGTGGGCAGAAAATTGTTAAGTGACATAAATTCAATGTAATATTTAACTAAAGAATATCTAGTTTCAAGTTATAATTAAACCATCGGTAACGATTTCTAATAGGGGTTCCTAATCGTATATTTAAATATTTTTCTATAAATGGGAGAGTCTTAGAGATATTCTGGAGGGTATGAAGGATATAAAGGGTTAATCGGTGGGTAGAAAATTCTTAAGTGACATAAATTCGATGTAATTTTTAACTAATGAGTATCTATATGACGATATAATCCAACCCTTGGTAACGTTTTCTTATAGGGGTTCCTAAACGTATATTTAAATATTTTTTTGTTAATGGGAGAGTCTTAGAGATATTCTGGACGGTATAAAGGGTGTAAATGCATAATCGGTGGGCAGAAAATTGTTAAGTGACATAAATTCAATGTAATCTTTAACTAAAGAATATCTAGATTCAAGATATAATTAAACCATCGGTAACGATTTCTAATAGGGGTTCCTAATCGTATATTTAAATATTTTTCTATAAATGGGGGAGTCTTAGAGATATTCTGGAGGGTATGAAGGATATAAAGGGTTAATCGGTGGGTAGAAAATTCTTAAGTGACATAAATTCGATGTGATCTTTAACTAATGAATATCTAGAATCAAGATATAATTAAACCGTTGGTAACGTTTTCTAATAGGAGTTTCTAATCGTAGATTTAAATATTTTTCTGTTAATGGGAGAGTTTTAGAGATATTCTGGACGGTATGACGGATATAAAACGTTAATCATTGGGAGAGACTTAGAGATATTCTGAACGGTCTAAAGGATATAAATACTTAATCCGTGGGCAGAAAATTGTTAAGTGACATAAATTCAATGTAATCTTTAACTAAAGAATATCTAGTTTCAAGTTATAATTAAACCATCGGTAACGATTTCTAATAGGGGTTCCTAATCGTATATTTAAATGTTTTTCTATAAATGGGAGAGTCTTAGAGATATTCTGGAGGGTATGAAGGATATAAAGGGTTAATCGGTGGGTAGAAAATTCTTAAGTGACATAAATTCGATGTAATTTTTAACTAATGAGTATCTATATGACGATATAATCCAACCGTTGGTAACGTTTTCTAATAGGCGTTCCTAAACATATATTTAAATATTTTTTTGTTACTGCTAGAGTCTTACAGATATTCTGGACGGTATAAAGGGTGTAAATGCATAATCGGTGGGCAGAAAATTACTAAGTGACATAAATTCTATGTAATCTTTAACTAATGAATATCTAGAATCAAGATATAATTAAACCGTTGGTAACGTTTTCTAATAGGAGTTTCGAATCGTAGATTTAAATATTTGTCTGTTAATGGTAGAGTTTTAGACATATTCTGGACGGTATGACGGATATAAAACGTTAATCATTGGGAGAGACTTAGAGATATTCTGAACGGTATAAAGGATATAAATACTTATTCCGTGGGCAGAAAATTGTTAAGTGACAGAAATTCGATGTAATCTTTAACTAATGAATATCTAGAATCAAGATAGAATTAAACCGTTGGTAACGTTTTCTAATAGGGGTTCCTAATCGTATATTTAAATATTTTTTTGTTATTGCTAGAGCCTTAAAGATATTCTGGATGTCAGGAAGTATATAAAGGGTTAATCGGTGGGTAGAAAATTGTTAAGTGACATAAATTCGATGTAATTTTTAACTAATGAATATCTAGAATCAAGATATAATTAAACCATCGGTAACGTTTTCTAATAGGGGTTCCTGATCGTATATTTAAATATTTTCATTTTAATGCGAGAGTCTTAGAGATATTCTGAACGGTATAGAGGATATAAATACTTAATCCGTGGGCAGAAAATTGTTAAGCAACATAAATTCGATGTAATCTTTAACTAATTAATATCTAAAATCAAGATATAATTAAACCGTTGGTAACGTTTTCTAATAGGCGTTCCTAAACATATATTTAAATATTTTTATACAAATGGGAGAGTCTTAGAGATATTCTGGAGGGTATGAAGGATATAAAGGGTTAATCGGTGGGTAGAAAATTCTTAAGTGACATAAATTCGATGTAATTTTTAACTAATGAATATCTAGAATCAAGATATAATTAATCCTTTGGTAACGTTTTCTAATAGGGGTTCCTAATCGTATATTTAAATATTTTATTGTTAGTGGGAGAGTCTTAGAGATATTCTGAACGGTATAAAGGATATAAATACTTAATCCGTGGGCAGAAAATTGTTAAGTGACATAAATTCGATGTAATCTTTAACTAATGAATATCTAGAATCAAGATATAATTAAACCGTTGGTAACGATTTCTAATAGGGGTTCCTAATCGTATATTTAAATATTTTATTGTTAGTGGGAGAGTCTTAGAGATATTCTGAACGTTATAAAGGATATAAATACTTAATCCGTGGGCAGAAAATTGTTAAGTGACATAAATTCAATGTAATCTTTAACTAAAGAATATCTAGATTCAAGATATAATTAAACCATCGGTAACGTTTTCTAATAGGGGTTCCTTATCGTATATTTAAATATTTTTTTGTTAATGCTAGAGTCTTAAAGATATTCTGGAGTGTATGAAGTATATAAAGGGTTAATCGGTGGGTAGAAAATTGTTAAGTGACATAAATTCGATGTAATCTTTAACTAATGAATATCTAGAATCAAGATATAATTAAACCGTTGGTAACGTTTTCTAATAGGAGTTTCTAATCGTAGATTTAAATATTTTTCTGTTAATGGGAGAGTTTTAGAGATATTCTGGACGGTATGACGAATATAAAACGTTAATCATTTGGTAGAAAATTGTTGAGTGACATAATCTCGATGTAATCTTTAACTAATGAATATCTAGAATCAAGATATAAATAAACCATCGGTAACGTTTTCTAATAGGGGTTCCTAATCGTATATTTAAATATTTTTTTGTTAATGGGAGAGTCTTAGAGATATTCTGGACGGTATAAAGGGTGTAAATGCATAATCGGTGGGCAGAAAATTGTTAAGTGACATAAATTCAATGTAATCTTTAACTAAAGAATATCTAGTTTCAAGTTATAATTAAACCATCGGTAACGATTTCTAATAGGGGTTCCTAATCGTATATTTAAATATTTTTCTATAAATGGGAGAGTCTTAGAGATATTCTGGAGGGTATGAAGGATATAAAGGGTTAATCGGTGGGTAGAAAATTCTTAAGTGACATAAATTCGATGTAATTTTTAACTAATGAGTATCTATATGACGATATAATCCAACCCTTGGTAACGTTTTCTTATAGGGGTTCCTAAACGTATATTTAAATATTTTTTTGTTAATGGGAGAGTCTTAGAGATATTCTGGACGGTATAAAGGGTGTAAATGCATAATCGGTGGGCAGAAAATTGTTAAGTGACATAAATTCAATGTAATCTTTAACTAAAGAATATCTAGATTCAAGATATAATTAAACCATCGGTAACGATTTCTAATAGGGGTTCCTAATCGTATATTTAAATATTTTTCTATAAATGGGGGAGTCTTAGAGATATTCTGGAGGGTATGAAGGATATAAAGGGTTAATCGGTGGGTAGAAAATTCTTAAGTGACATAAATTCGATGTGATCTTTAACTAATGAATATCTAGAATCAAGATATAATTAAACCGTTGGTAACGTTTTCTAATAGGAGTTTCTAATCGTAGATTTAAATATTTTTCTGTTAATAGGAGAGTTTTAGAGATATTCTGGACGGTATGACGGATATAAAACGTTAATCATTGGGAGAGACTTAGAGATATTCTGAACGGTCTAAAGGATATAAATACTTAATCCGTGGGCAGAAAATTGTTAAGTGACATAAATTCAATGTAATCTTTAACTAAAGAATATCTAGTTTCAAGTTATAATTAAACCATCGGTAACGATTTCTAATAGGGGTTCCTAATCGTATATTTAAATGTTTTTCTATAAATGGGAGAGTCTTAGAGATATTCTGGAGGGTATGAAGGATATAAAGGGTTAATCGGTGGGTAGAAAATTCTTAAGTGACATAAATTCGATGTAATTTTTAACTAATGAGTATCTATATGACGATATAATCCAACCGTTGGTAACGTTTTCTAATAGGCGTTCCTAAACATATATTTAAATATTTTTTTGTTACTGCTAGAGTCTTACAGATATTCTGGACGGTATAAAGGGTGTAAATGCATAATCGGTGGGCAGAAAATTACTAAGTGACATAAATTCTATGTAATCTTTAACTAATGAATATCTAGAATCAAGATATAATTAAACCGTTGGTAACGTTTTCTAATAGGAGTTTCGAATCGTAGATTTAAATATTTGTCTGTTAATGGTAGAGTTTTAGACATATTCTGGACGGTATGACGGATATAAAACGTTAATCATTGGGAGAGACTTAGAGATATTCTGAACGGTATAAAGGATATAAATACTTATTCCGTGGGCAGAAAATTGTTAAGTGACAGAAATTCGATGTAATCTTTAACTAATGAATATCTAGAATCAAGATAGAATTAAACCGTTGGTAACGTTTTCTAATAGGGGTTCCTAATCGTATATTTAAATATTTTTTTGTTATTGCTAGAGCCTTAAAGATATTCTGGATGTCAGGAAGTATATAAAGGGTTAATCGGTGGGTAGAAAATTGTTAAGTGACATAAATTCGATGTAATTTTTAACTAATGAATATCTAGAATCAAGATATAATTAAACCATCGGTAACGTTTTCTAATAGGGGTTCCTGATCGTATATTTAAATATTTTCATTTTAATGCGAGAGTCTTAGAGATATTCTGAACGGTATAGAGGATATAAATACTTAATCCGTGGGCAGAAAATTGTTAAGCAACATAAATTCGATGTAATCTTTAACTAATTAATATCTAAAATCAAGATATAATTAAACCGTTGGTAACGTTTTCTAATAGGCGTTCCTAAACATATATTTAAATATTTTTCTACAAATGGGAGAGTCTTAGAGATATTCTGGAGGGTATGAAGGATATAAAGGGTTAATCGGTGGGTAGAAAATTCTTAAGTGACATAAATTCGATGTAATTTTTAACTAATGAATATCTAGAATCAAGATATAATTAATCCTTTGGTAACGTTTTCTAATAGGGGTTCCTAATCGTATATTTAAATATTTTATTGTTAGTGGGAGAGTCTTAGAGATATTCTGAACGGTATAAAGGATATAAATACTTAATCCGTGGGCAGAAAATTGTTAAGTGACATAAATTCGATGTAATCTTTAACTAATGAATATCTAGAATCAAGATATAATTAAACCGTTGGTAACGATTTCTAATAGGGGTTCCTAATCGTATATTTAAATATTTTATTGTTAGTGGGAGAGTCTTAGAGATATTCTGAACGTTATAAAGGATATAAATACTTAATCCGTGGGCAGAAAATTGTTAAGTGACATAAATTCAATGTAATCTTTAACTAAAGAATATCTAGATTCAAGATATAATTAAACCATCGGTAACGTTTTCTAATAGGGGTTCCTTATCGTATATTTAAATATTTTTTTGTTAATGCTAGAGTCTTAAAGATATTCTGGAGTGTATGAAGTATATAAAGGGTTAATCGGTGGGTAGAAAATTGTTAAGTGACATAAATTCGATGTAATCTTTAACTAATGAATATCTAGAATCAAGATATAATTAAACCGTTGGTAACGTTTTCTAATAGGAGTTTCTAATCGTAGATTTAAATATTTTTCTGTTAATGGGAGAGTTTTAGAGATATTCTGGACGGTATGACGAATATAAAACGTTAATCATTTGGTAGAAAATTGTTGAGTGACATAATCTCGATGTAATCTTTAACTAATGAATATCTAGAATCAAGATATAAATAAACCATCGGTAACGTTTTCTAATAGGGGTTCCTAATCGTATATTTAAATATTTTTTTGTTAATGGGAGAGTCTTAGAGATATTCTGGACGGTATAAAGGGTGTAAATGCATAATCGGTGGGCAGAAAATTGTTAAGTGACATAAATTCAATGTAATCTTTAACTAAAGAATATCTAGTTTCAAGTTATAATTAAACCATCGGTAACGATTTCTAATAGGGGTTCCTAATCGTATATTTAAATATTTTTCTATAAATGGGAGAGTCTTAGAGATATTCTGGAGGGTATGAAGGATATAAAGGGTTAATCGGTGGGTAGAAAATTCTTAAGTGACATAAATTCGATGTAATTTTTAACTAATGAGTATCTATATGACGATATAATCCAACCCTTGGTAACGTTTTCTTATAGGGGTTCCTAAACGTATATTTAAATATTTTTTTGTTAATGGGAGAGTCTTAGAGATATTCTGGACGGTATAAAGGGTGTAAATGCATAATCGGTGGGCAGAAAATTGTTAAGTGACATAAATTCAATGTAATCTTTAACTAAAGAATATCTAGATTCAAGATATAATTAAACCATCGGTAACGATTTCTAATAGGGGTTCCTAATCGTATATTTAAATATTTTTCTATAAATGGGGGAGTCTTAGAGATATTCTGGAGGGTATGAAGGATATAAAGGGTTAATCGGTGGGTAGAAAATTCTTAAGTGACATAAATTCGATGTGATCTTTAACTAATGAATATCTAGAATCAAGATATAATTAAACCGTTGGTAACGTTTTCTAATAGGAGTTTCTAATCGTAGATTTAAATATTTTTCTGTTAATGGGAGAGTTTTAGAGATATTCTGGACGGTATGACGGATATAAAACGTTAATCATTGGGAGAGACTTAGAGATATTCTGAACGGTCTAAAGGATATAAATACTTAATCCGTGGGCAGAAAATTGTTAAGTGACATAAATTCAATGTAATCTTTAACTAAAGAATATCTAGTTTCAAGTTATAATTAAACCATCGGTAACGATTTCTAATAGGGGTTCCTAATCGTATATTTAAATGTTTTTCTATAAATGGGAGAGTCTTAGAGATATTCTGGAGGGTATGAAGGATATAAAGGGTTAATCGGTGGGTAGAAAATTCTTAAGTGACATAAATTCGATGTAATTTTTAACTAATGAGTATCTATATGACGATATAATCCAACCGTTGGTAACGTTTTCTAATAGGCGTTCCTAAACATATATTTAAATATTTTTTTGTTACTGCTAGAGTCTTACAGATATTCTGGACGGTATAAAGGGTGTAAATGCATAATCGGTGGGCAGAAAATTACTAAGTGACATAAATTCTATGTAATCTTTAACTAATGAATATCTAGAATCAAGATATAATTAAACCGTTGGTAACGTTTTCTAATAGGAGTTTCGAATCGTAGATTTAAATATTTGTCTGTTAATGGTAGAGTTTTAGACATATTCTGGACGGTATGACGGATATAAAACGTTAATCATTGGGAGAGACTTAGAGATATTCTGAACGGTATAAAGGATATAAATACTTATTCCGTGGGCAGAAAATTGTTAAGTGACAGAAATTCGATGTAATCTTTAACTAATGAATATCTAGAATCAAGATAGAATTAAACCGTTGGTAACGTTTTCTAATAGGGGTTCCTAATCGTATATTTAAATATTTTTTTGTTATTGCTAGAGCCTTAAAGATATTCTGGATGGCAGGAAGTATATAAAGGGTTAATCGGTGGGTAGAAAATTGTTAAGTGACATAAATTCGATGTAATTTTTAACTAATGAATATCTAGAATCAAGATATAATTAAACCATCGGTAACGTTTTCTAATAGGGGTTCCTGATCGTATATTTAAATATTTTCATTTTAATGCGAGAGTCTTAGAGATATTCTGAACGGTATAGAGGATATAAATACTTAATCCGTGGGCAGAAAATTGTTAAGCGACATAAATTCGATGTAATCTTTAACTAATTAATATCTAAAATCAAGATATAATTAAACCGTTGGTAACGTTTTCTAATAGGCGTTCCTAAACATATATTTAAATATTTTTTTGTTACTGCTAGAGTCTTACAGATATTCTGGACGGTATAAAGGGTGTAAATGCATAATCGGTGGGCAGAAAATTGCTAAGTGACATAAATTCTTTGTAATCTTTAAGTAATGAATATTTATAATCAAGATATAATTAAATCGTTGGTAAAGTTTTCTTATAGGTGTTCCTAAACGTATATTAAACAATTTTTTTTTTATTAATGGGAGAGTCTTAGAGATATTCTGGAGTGTATGAAGGATATAAAGGCTTAATCGGTGGGTAGAAAATTGTTAAGTGTCATAAATTCGATGTAATCTTTAACTAATGAATATCTAGAATCAAGATATAATTAAACCGTTGGTAACGTTTTCTAATAGGGGTTCCTAATCGTATATTTAAATATTTTTTTGTTAATGCTAGAGTCTTAAAGATATTCTGGATGGCATGAAGTATATAAAGGGTTAATCGGTGGGTAGAAAATTCTTAAGCGAGATAAATTCGATGTAATTTTTAACTAATGAGTATCTATATCACGATATAATCCAACCGTTGGTAACGATTTTTATTAGGGGTTCCTAATCGTATATTTAAATATTTTTCTGTAAATGGGAGAGTCTTAGTATTCAGGTGTTTCCATACTTTTTGGACACCCTATATATATATATATATATATATATATATAGGGTGTCCAAAAAGTATGGAAACACCTGAATACTTTTTCAGCTAAAATATATATATTGGGTGTCCAAAAAGTATGGAAACACCTGAATACTTTTTCAGCTAAAATATTTTTCCAACAGCTCAAGCTCATTCTTATAGTAACATTCAACGAGGATTTCAATGGTGACCTTGAATTCGACCTTGAGATTGACCTTCGAGGTCATTTCAAGGTCAAATTTGTTTTTTTAAATAGTAACCCCTATTTTTGATACCGGCAATCAAAAGAGCGGGAAATTTTACGTCCGAATAGGTGCTCAAGTCGTAGGTCAAGGGTGACCTTGAAGTTCAGCTAAAAGTTATTTAAAAAACAAAGTTGACTTTCGTTGACGCGAGTACGATTTAAATGATATAATGTCGTCAGCTAGTGATGAAGGTTTTACTTTTAGTCAGATAACTTATTCGGATGTCGTCCTAGCTGTCGCGCATTTTTCTTCTCAAGCAAAACGTGAAGATGGAATTCCCCAAAGCGTTATTCGTAAAGCACTTCCAGTCATCGGTCCTTTTCTTGCTGACATTTAATGCCTCCTTCTCGAGTGGGATCTTTCCCGGTACCTGAAAGAAAGCTCATTTGGTACCGTTAAAAAAGAAGGCCATTCCATCTACAGTCACGGACTTTCGTCCTATTGCCCTTCTTAGCTTTCTCTCCAAGGTTCTGGAAAAGATCGTGCATGAACAAATGTCAGCTTATTTGTTTTCGAAAAAAATCCTTGATCCCCTTCGGACAGGTTTCCGTCCGCATCATAGTATGCAGACAGCACTACTGAAATTGACTGAAGACCTACGAACCGGTATAGATAATAACAAGCGGCTAATTACCATCCTTTTACTATTTGATTTTAGTAAGGCGTTCGACACTATTTCGCCATCCAAATTGTTACGCAAGCTGATCAGAATGGGGTTCTCCAGGGGAGTAGTCATGTGGATAAAATCATATATTACAGGGCGTAACCAAAAAGTTGTTACGGCATCTAATGGTAGTTCAGATTGACTCGCAACCAATCTCGGCGTACCACAGAGCTCTGTCTTTGGGCCCCTTCTTTTCAGCCTTTATATTAATGACCTTCAGGAAGTTTTATCGGGCTTTAAAAGTACGAGGGATATTCTTACGGATAGTTCATCAGGGGATAAGATGCTTGTCGGCTGTAGCCAAAGCAGTGTCGGTGTGGGCTTCTGAGAACGCTCTGTGTCTCAATGTCGGGAAAACGAAGGCAATTATTTTTGGGTCAGAATCTAACATTAAGGATGTACAGAGTATGGATTTGCCTGGCATAGAGATTCAGGGTAACGTCTTTGTTCCCTTTGTTGACACACGGTGTAGTCATGTATTCAACGTTAATATGGAGACCGCAAGTGGATGCAGTTAGCCGAAAGGTTAATAAGGCCCTACATGGGCTTAAATCATTTCAATCCAGTACCACCGAGGCGTTACGCAAACGGCTTGCAAGTGCTCTTGTCCTGTCTCATTTAGATTATTGCTCTTTAGTGTATCTTGATGTGTCAGGTAAGCTCCGGATGAAACTGCAAAGATTGCAGAATTCATGTGTGAGGTACATATGTGGTGTTGGAAGGTATGGCAATATCAGTCCCTACAAGAGTAAACTTGGCTGGCTTGATCTTGAGGGAAGAAGGGCGTATTTTGCGGCGGTACAACTATACAAAGTTATTAACATGGGTCAACCCACGTATCTTTCAGCCCGTTTTAAAAAAAACCAGGCTCGGACCTCTAGTAGGACTGATTCTAGGGAGCTCTCGTCGCATCGTCGCATATCAATACAGGGTTGAAATCTATTCAATCTCAAGGTGCGCGCCTATGGAATACGATCCCTCGACGTATTAAGCACTTGCCCTCACTACGCAGATTTAAAGCGACAATTCGCGACTACTTGCTATGTAAGTCCGGGGACATGGACCATGTATATCTAATGTAGAATGACGCTAACTATACGAATGTTGACTATAATAGAAATTGAAGTTTGATAGTCACAAAAAAATGTATTATTCGTAATGATAAGAATATGTGATAAGTGTAATGACGTGATTGATGTACGACAGATATAATATTGTGCAATATATGTAAGTTAATGACGAGCAATGTCGAGCTGTGATATGATTGACTATACTAATGATCTCTGTAAATATGTATTATTAAAAAAAAAAACATAGCCTAGATAAACAACACATAAGATAGCATAGATAAACAAACCCTAAGTTAAAACCGGCATAAGTATACAGGTTCTGTAGAAATGCAAGGTACATGGCCTGTGCTTAATTAAGATATCGAAGTTTAACTAATATAACAATAATTTTTTTTATTATAACTATAATAATGTTATCTAACAAATTTAAAAACTATTTTTTTATAATGAAAATAAATGTTAATTCAAGGTCAACCTTGAATTCCTCGTTGAAAGTTACTGAGAATGAGCTTGAGCTGTTGGAAAAATATTTTAGCTGAAAAAATATTTAGGTGTTTTCATACTTTTTGGACACCCTGTATATTATAGTAACACTTTTTAAATCTTAGTAAATAGTAAAATGCATTTTTTATGAGTTCACTAAACTTTTTATCTTGAATTTCACCCTTGTAGAAACTCGAAATTTTGATCCTAAACGTTACGATAAATAACTGTTCTCAATACCATATTTATCGGAAGGAATTTACGGCGTGCACGATTCTAGGTTATATGTACTAAAATGTAGTTTATAAAGATTAATTGCATTCATTTCTGATATTCATAAGAATTGACTAAAGTCTATTAATAATCATGATATTCTCACCCTTATAGAATTCAATAAAGAGACTGTTTATCAAACGTGATTAAAGTTGATTTTCGGCTTATACGAATAAGCTGTATTACACTCTATTAACGTTTGAAATCCAAAAAATTAATTAATGTAAATAGAAATTTTATAATCATTTTATACATTGAATCCTATAAATCGATAAGTTATTGGAACATATAATTCATTGAATTGTATTATCTGAATTGTAAATAAATAAAATACGAAAAAAATGAACTGTTCTGTAATAGAAATTAATTTAGATTGTAACACCACATTTTGTGTAGGTTACACAAACTTCCAATCTATCGAACGAGCTGCTCAGTGCAAGTCCGATGCTCGACAGAACTGGCCTATACAACTAATAGCACACTACTCACCCAGTACACTCACTATACACATACACACATACACTATTTTCTTCGACGACACAGAGCAAGCGAGCTCTCTAACACCCTGAAGCAGCTGAAGAGGACGCACAGTTGTCATCCCATAGAGCCTCGCAGAGGTTGGAGCTGGCTGGTCTCGGCTGGGGTGCGCTGAGCGTGTCCTGGTGTCTCCTCCATTCGAACCAACCTAAGAACACATGCATAGAGATTAGAACTGAAGAAAATAAGCAAAATGGTATTAGAATAATACCCACCTGATTTTATGCCTTGAAAGTCATGAATGGATCCACCTTGGACGGAGCGGCTGCTTCTCTAGGGACTTTGGAGGCCTGCAGCATACACCCTAGAAAACATAAAGCTGAGTTAGTCTACAGCAGATACGCACATCAAACTGGAACTCTCTTACCTGATTTGGAGGATTTGTAGAGGCAGTGTGGTCTCTCAAGTGCACCAACGTAGCTCAGCTCATAGCCCGCTCCTCCATAACAGCAGCAGCAGCAGCAGCCTCCGAAGCACTCGTCAGTCACCTAAAAGCAACCTAGCATTAGCAAGGGGAGATTACAGTGATATACAAAAAACTAATCTCACAGTGATAACAGTGGCAGTTGAAGAATGCAGTGTTGTAAGCTGCATGTAAATATAACCTCTTCGACTATAACCGTGCCCACTGCTCCTGTTGCAAGTACGCTGTCCTGGACCTTGCAGTTCTCGTATTCGTACCCCTTCATCGGCACAGTTGTACAGATACACCTCCTGCTGCATCCCTCGTCGCACTTCCTCGTCCTGGCCACTCGTCCTTCCTCGTCCTCCCCAACACCGTTTGCAAGCCGTCGACTGCGTGCCACACAAATTCCTGTGTGTAATTTATTTAAAGTCTCGAATAAAAATAATGTTAAAGCCTGCATGTGCGGCGCAATAATCTTGGCTAGTATATCTAAAATTGTTGTCATAAAATATACAGAAGTCAATACTACATATAGTACATTTTAGCACATTTTAGCAAGTGCTAAAAGGTGATAAAATGTGCTAAAGTCAAATAAAAGCACGTATTCCTTTAATTTTTCTTGAAGTAACCCCCTGAAAAAGTAGAAAATAATAAAAGAAACATATTTCGATTACAAAACATATTTTTTGTGATTATTTAAAGGTGGCTACATCGATCTGAAAAATCTAGTTTTAGCAACGTTGGGTCCAAATAAAGAGCTGTTAAAATGTTATAAAAAAAACGACAACAGGAATATGATTTTTTCTATATTTCCTACTATTTTTAATCATTACACTTAAAAAATTTAAAGTTTGGGAATTTGGATCACCGTAATACATAGTAATAAAGAGCGTTTATTGCTTGGTCTCAATAAAAATAAAATCACAATGACTATCTATTTAAATTTAACTTGATTTTTGTGTGCGTAATCGGTCGTGTTTGAACATGCGGTCGCGCGAGAAATTGTAAAGCGCGAACTCACGTACTTTCTGATTAGATCAGAGTCAAGGCCGGAACAAAGAGCGAGAGGCCCGCGCCAACCACTTTTCAAAGGGAGAAAAGCGCACCCTCTCGGGGCCCCCGCGACTGCTCAGCTTTTCGGATCTCGCGGATCGACCGAGAACAACAGTTCATTTTTAAATGACCTGTTTTCTAGTAGTTATTTCAATCAATTAAAATCTATTTGATGGAATCAAATTTTATTTTTTTTTAATTGATTTAATTAATTTATTTTTAGCATAGCAATCATTAATAATATTTTTGTGATGTTACTAAAATTTTGATTGATTGTCACTAAAATATTGTATTAATATTTCCGTAATATTCCTGTGATAAATATCATTGAAATATGACTGCTATATACCACAGAAATATTTAATATTGCATGTGGTATTCGTGTAATATTGTTGCAATATTGAGTGCTATGTGGGAAGGTAGTAATCCTCTAGAAAGTGATCGAAATAAGTGCCCAAGTTTCTTATTGGTTAATTGCTAATCCCATAAAGAAAACATAAGATAGAGAGAGGCAGAAGTTAGGTCCACTATATATATATATATATATATATATATATATATATATATATATATATATATATATATATATATATATATATACTACCATGCATTTAGGTAAACGGTTATAACGATTGTTTTTCCGATCCCTCCCAAGACGATCCCTATGAGGGTAACACTAAGGCCAAATGGAATGTTAAATTCACTTAAAGTCGTCAGCTTGGAAGCTCTATATTGATGGTAAAATGTATTGTAAGGATAGGAAATAAAAGCTTTCTTATCACTTTCTTTCAGTGTTTTAAGCATTTATGTTAAATACTTATTATAAAATTTCTTTTTGGTAGTGGAAAAAATATTATAAATCATTATTTATAAAAATATCTCAAGATACTATCCCTCCTGAAAATGTTTCATAAGATCTTCTCAAGATACTATCCCTCCTGAAAATGTTTCATAAGATCTTCCATAAGATCGTATATGGGGCGAATCACGTCAACTCTCCTAGCGCGGCGCGCGAGCGCTTAATACTGTTGTTTTCAACTCGCGTTTGCGGTATGAAAAAAAATATATAAAAAATATCCAATAAACTATTTCAATGTATTTTTTTCTCAGCTTTCCAGACGTGTGGTCAGATTTTCCAAAATTTTCCATTTTCCTTAAAAAAAAACACAAAACGTGTTATATCTCGAGAAGTCTATTTATAATATTTTTTTTAATACTTTTAATCGAAAGCTGAGGTTTTTTTACATAAGAAAAGTTCTTTTGCACAGAATGCCCGATTATATTTCAGTGAGTAATAGAACGCCGAAAAGTAGAAGTACCGCGCGCGACTTGGCGCGGCGCGGCCGCCGTCACCGCCACATCATGCTTACTTGTAAAACTAGTTCTTTTTTCAGTCGGTAGGTGGCTTAAACATAAAAAACTTTAATCTATAAATGAATTGTCACAAGAAATTCATATATACGACGATATTTTTTTTTAAATTTAGATTTTTTTATGATTAAATCATAAATCTATTGGTTACGTATTTCTCCGGTTTATTGTAGCAACTACAATGGGTTCAACCTGGAAAATGAAATGCATAAATCCTTTCTCTTGAGAGAATCACCCTACGTCTAAAGATCTGTTTGACTTTCCTTCAACTTTTAGAAGTATATTTCTGTTTTACCCGAAGAAGCGAAAATATGTGGTACATGTCATAGGCAAATTTACAAACGTAAAGCAGATTTACCTATTTCGGATACAAAAAAAGGTAACATAAATTATTGTGATGAATATCATAAAGCTGGCGTAACGGTTCTAGAACAAATTAAAAGAAAATTTTCTAATATTATATCGAAGCAAGATAGAATTCAGCTACTCACTCTTGCTCCCGATTTTTGGTTTCGTAATGATTTAATCAGAGAGTTTGGTTGTACTGAATGGGAAGTTCGAGAAGCAAAAGAGTTAGTAGGTGAAAAAGGAGTTTTCTCAGTTCCTGAAAAGAAACGCGGCAAAGTACTTTCGGTGGAAACTACAAATTTAGTTAAAAGTTTTTATGAAAAGGATGACATAAGTCGAATTATGCCAGGCTTGAAAGATTGCATATCCGTAAAGCAGGACAACGGCAAACGAGAACACGTTCAGAAAAGATTACTTCTTGGCAATGTGAACGAAATCTATTATTTATTTTAAAAAGAATACGAACACGTTAAAATTGGGTTAACAAAATTCATACAATTGAGACCAGTACACTGTGTTTTAGCTGGAAGCAGTGGTACACACAATGTATGTGTATGTGTACATCATGAAAACGTTAAGCTCATGCTAGAAGCTGCTGAGCTAGAGTGCTTAACGAAAAATAGTAAACTATATCTTACAAATTATCATGACTGTATTCAGGCAATCGTTTGTAAAAATGCACGTAATGAGTGTTTCTTGGGTGACTGTCTAAATTGTCCTAATACGTCTGCATTACGAGAAAATGTGCTTGAATGTTTTGATAAAAATAATGTTTTTGAAATTCAATTTGAGTCGTGGTTTCAAACAGATCGGTGTACGATAGCTTCAAAAAGTGAGAACGTTTATGACTTTCTCAACACGCTGGGCGACAAATTAATGAAATTGAAGACTAACGATTTTTTTGCTAAGAAACAGTCACAGTATGTGAATAAGTTGAAAGAAAATCTTCAAGAAGGGGAGTTTATTGTCTGTTTTGATTTTGCGGAAAACTATGCATTTGTAGTACATAATTCTACGCAATCTTTCCATTGGAATAATAACCAGGCAACTATTTTTACAGTTGTAATGTATTACAAAGAAAATAGTGATCTTAAACATGTAAGCATTGCTGTAATTTCTGATAATCTAAACCATGATACTGTTGCGGTTTATGAATATCAAAAAAAGTCATACTTTATCTGAAATCTAATTTCGTAGTTAAAAAAATTTATTATTTAACGGATGGAGCAAGTCAACATTTTAAAAATAAGAATAATATGCAAAATCTTCTGTTTCATGAAAAAGATTTCTAAGTCTCAGCGGAATGGCACTTTTATGCTACCGCGCACGGCAAAAGTGCATGTGATGGTATCGGTGCGAACTTAAAAAGAGGTGCAAAACGTGCTAGTCTACAACTTTCATCCAAAAATAGAATTTTAACAGCAAAAAGTCTTTACGAATGGGCTAAAAGTTATTGCAAAGAAACCAAAGTATTTTATAGCAATAAAGATGATTATGAAAAAACTGTTTTAGAACTCAAACCAAGATTAGATAATGCTAAATCTATACCAGGGACTTTACAGTATCATGCTTTTATTCCATTGAATCAAAACACATTCAAACTACAGAAAACGTCTTTAAGTTCTAAATATCAAATCTTTCCAAAGAAAGACACTAAGAAAAAAGAAAATAATGTATCCAAACCCGCAACAAAGACAAAGAAAGCCACGAAGCTAAAGACTTTGAAAGCCTCTTCGAAAGCCTAAGTAACAAAAAAACGATTAATAAAAACAAAAAAATAACTAAATTTAACTAACAGGTTTAAAAGAAATTATAAGGTAGAAAAATATGAAAAGGAGGACCGAATCCAGCGGCCACCGTCGAGCGCGAAGTCACGCGCTTTGCCGCTGCGCGCGGTACTTCAACTTTTCGGCGTTCTATTACTTACTGAAATATAATCGGGCATTCTGTGCAAAAGAACTTTTTATATGTAAAAAAACCTCAGCTTTCGATTAAAAGTATTTAAAAAAATATTAAAAATAGACTTTTCGAGATATAACACGTTTTGTGTTTTTTTTAAGGAAAATGGAAAATTTTGGAAAATCTGACCACACCATTGGAAAGATGAGGAAAAAATACATCGAAATAGTTTATTGGATATTTTTTATATATTTTTTTTCATACCGCAAACGCGAGTTGAAAACAACAGTATTAAGCGCTCGCGCGCCCCGCTAGGAGAGTTGAAGTGATTTGCCCCATATGTGATCTCATACAAGATCTTATATAAGTACTTATATAAGATCTTATGTCAGATCCAACCAGCGACATTCAACTCAGAACTGGCATAAGTTGGGCATATATGGGGATATATGAAATCGATTTGGTCAATATTCGGATTTTATTTTTTTAATAAATATGCATATCAGAAAATATTTTTAGATGCATAGTACCATAGCTTAATCCCTCAGTTCGAAAAAGGTAACTTTATATTAGTTCAGTGCAGTTCTTTAAGTTGTATAATGAAAAAACCATTGGGAGGGCAAGACACTTTTCTAGTCACTCACCTCGGGTCAGCACGCGAACCGCGTACACATAAAAGTAATAGCATTGTCTGTTTTAACGGCTCAGACCATCACAAACACTGTACGCTCTTAAACACCATCGAAACGCCATTTCACCCGATCGACATAAATCATTCGAGTCTCTCATATTTCTTCACTTCGACTATGCGACCGTTTACCATAGTCTCAGCGCTATACAGAACTTGAAACTACATCGTTTGGTAAATGTATGTTTTCGTTGTGTACATGGATACATTCCTTTCAAAGAACGTGTCACACCGTATCGTTTCGCTCTTTGATAGCTGTCGGTGCTACGACGACGCGAATATTTCGATAGCGTGCAGGCTTTTAACGGCATCTCAAAGGAGAATCCCAAGTATCTGTGCGACTGGTTTACGGATGTCAAATAACTTTTCCTGCGTCGCTCTGGGCTCCGCCAAGTCAAGAATGCTATTTCATGAAGGCTCCCATAACTGAAGCTAAAAAACCTCTTTTCACATCCTGTCTGCCTATCTTCTAAACTCTCTCCCACAATAACCTTGGATCCATCGCGCCTAAACTCTTTCAAATCCTCTCTTTTTGACATTATTCTTGAACACGATGTGTCGGACTGGCGTAATTGTCAAACACTCCGGTCACATCTGTAGTTATCGGCCAGATGCTTGGGTTATGTCACAGAAACTACTTTGATTATTATTTTAGCTTATTATTTTGCTTATTATTTATCTAACTGCTTATGTTACGCTTTTGAAATGATTACGTATTTTTATGATTATTTTACTTTGGCTATTTCACTTGACACTATTATTGTTGCGCTGATATATGAGATATACTTTAGCTTTAATATTGCTTTCACCTTGTTATACGAAAATGTTGTTGATATTATTATTAGTTTTTGTAAGATTCTCTCTCTCTCTCTCTCTCTCTCTCTCTCTCTCTCTCTCTCTCTCTCTCTCTCTCTCTCTTTATATCCCATGGAATTATTTAGTTCCAGTGTGGAAATAAATAAATAAATCTAAATCTAAAATGTCTCTTTCTCTCTCTCTCTCTCTCTCTCTCTCTGCTCGACGGATCCGTAAGTACACCTGCTCTTACTAAGTAGCTCCTGCTATCTAGACCATTCTCTGCCGCCCTTGTGCCTGCGGGCCTATTTGTTTCAGTTCCATGCAAGCGCCTATATGCAAGTCACCCCTGCAGTTATTAAGTTATTATCTGCAGCTGTACTGGTGGACTTGCATGGCACTTTCTCCTTCAAACGGCAACACCATCGCAGCCAGTTGTGAGGTCAGGAGCTGAGAAAGTGGTAGAATGGCAGAAGTTGAGCACGGGCCATCGAGAGCACAGAGGTCCCACGCAGCTGGAGCAGTGTGCGCAGAGCGCCCTCTTTACTAGCACGCCATCTGTCGACTCGACGAATAACCAACATCGCACCGAGGTGACATCTGCTGTCTCCAGGTAATAAGACCGCCCATTTCATCTGCAGTGCGTCTCTACTTTGTCACCACTACCATCATGATCGACAAGTGCGCCATCTGCGGTGAGATTCCCAGGAGCAACAACGCACTACATAAGTGTTGCTTGTGTAAAATAAGTTGTCACCCGGAATGCAAACTCTTCGTTGCACTCATCCGCGCACAACGCATCACGCTTTAGTTACAGCCAAAAGCTGTAGCGTGTCAGGAGTGCATAGAGTCGAGGAAGTATTCGCTCGAGTCGGCGGCCCCAGTCCCAGGCGCGAAGAGCAACACCGCTGCGAGTGGAAAAGAGAAACAGCTAGTCTCGTCCACTCCAGCCAATAAGAGACCGACGGCTGCACAGCGGGCCAATCCGATACGCAGGGCCGCGCCTACCAGCTCCCCGCTTTCCGCGTTACCATGGCTACGCCCCACCCCTGTCAATAGTAAGCTCCGACTGGCGTCGTCGTCTCCGGTGACGTCACACGGCCCATCTATTTCCAGCATGGTAGCCGGGCACAGCGGGGAATCCCCGAGCGAAGCTATGGCCATGGGGACGGAGACTTCAACGCGAGGACAGGACGCATCGCAGTCATTCGGGACGCAGAACAGCAGCGTGAACGCAGGAAACGCATCGGCATTGTGAATGTTGGATGCGACCTCGATTAAAATGGGAACAACGGTCTCGTTTCTAGTGGAATATGCCACCTCGACCTCTAAAAATATTGACAGTGCGCTAGCTAGGCACAATGCTTCTCCTGAAAACAAGCTGGATGTAATTGTTAATGCGTTAAGCTCATTACCAGCAATACACAACTTAACGCTTTCAATTGAATCCAAGTTGCAGAACATAGAATAACGCTGTCATCATCACCGGATGAGCTTAATGCCCACTTTGCTGGGGTGTCGGTCTCCCATAGTGAAAGTGACGAAGATCTTGACAGCATCGTGGTCACAGCCAGTGATGACGGCTTTATTTTCAGAGGAAACACTTTCTCTGACGTAGTCCTGGCTGTTGCCCGTTTCTCGTCACAAAGTGTGGTAGCCAAGGCTCTTCCGTTAGTGGGTCACCATCTTGCGAAAACCTTTAATTCCTCCATCTCAAATGGCATTTTCCCGGGGTCTTGGAAAGGAGCTCACCTTGTGCCTTTGAAGAAGAAACCAGTTCCATCTTCGGTTTCTGATTTCCGCCCCATTGCGCTGTTAAGCTTAGTTTCCAAGGTCCTAGAAAAAATTGCAACGTTTACAAAATTCATGTGTGAGATATATATGTGGTGATTAGGTGGGATTAGCATATCGCTCCTTACAGGAAGAGTCTGGGCTGGTTCGATATCAAGGCGAGAAGAGAGTATTTTATGGAGTTGCTGCTTTATAAAGCGGTTGTTATGCGGCATTCAACGTATCTTACTGCTCTTTTCGAAAACAATCAGACAAGGGCTTCAAGTAGGGAGGATATGAAAGAGCTCTCTGTTCCGGGGTCGCGCACGGATAAGGGCCTATATTCTTTTAGGGCCCAAGGTGCACGCCTCTGGAACTTGTTCCCCTGCAGTGTAAGGTGTCTGCCATCACTATGTAAGTTTAAAACGGCGTTTGGTAGACGTACTTGACACGCGCCAAGGAGGATGTCGCCGAGGTCATAGTACTCAGACAGCTTTACTGGGATCCTAGTTATTGTTTGATTTTTCTAAAGCTTTTGACACTATTCCTTACGATATCTTGCTTCGAAAACTGCGCGATATGAATTTCTCCGACACCACGCATAAATGGTTCTTTAGCGATCTCCATGATCGTTTACAATCAGTTATAGAGAGCGGAGGTCGGATGATTGATTAGATCCGATCCAATGCGGGAGTACCTCAGGGCGGCGTTCAAGGCCCTCCTCTTTTCTCGATTTTCATTAATTATCTCCCAAACGTCCTTACTCGAGATACCAAATATATGATCTTTGCTGATGATACTCAGATTTATTATTCTTTATTCGCCGAGGATTTTGAGGATGACCTATCCAAGATCACCCGTGATGCAACAGTAGTCACGAAATGGGCTGATGAGAATGCCCTCAACTCAATCTTCGAAAAACCAAGGTGACGATACTAGGCAGCGAGCAGTATATCTCGAAAATTAACATAAGAAAATACCCAAATATCAATATTAATGGCTGCGATTTGCCGTATATGTTTGAAGCTCTGAAACTTGGTGTTTGAATCACTTCGACTTTGAACTGGGATATGCAGATACGTAGCGTTACATGGAAAGTGTAGAGAGTGATGTACGCTCTTAAACACCATCGTCACGCCCGTTCGCGCGATCGGCGAAAATCATTCGAGTCTCTCATATTTCTTCATTTCGACTATGCGTGCGCCATTTACGATAATCTCAGCTCTACACAGAACTTGAAACTTCTCCGTTTGCTAAATATATGTGTTCGTTTTGTACATGGATACATTACTTTCAAAGAACGTGTCACACCGTATCGTTTAGTCAATATCACTAAGGTTAAGGCCAAGCAGGGTGGATCTATATCGATTCCTCCAATGCAGAAGAGGGCCCAATTTCCTTTTTATGCACCCCAAATGTAGTGGGCTATGGAGAGTGAAACTCGGAGGGCACAAACCACAATGCGTGTCTGTCAGTCAGTCGCGGAAAAATGTACAGCGATACATTTTGACTGCAGCACAATCTAGTAACCTAAATGGGTGATTATTAGTTAACTGTCATATCTCATGTCCGATGAATTTATCAGCATTATATAACCTGCACATATAAATCTCGCAAAGAAATAGATTTAAAATTTTACTTATCTTCTATTTTAAATACTAAGTTGCGCCCAACAAACTTATATGCCGTAGTAAATTAATAAAATATGACTAAAATTTTTTTGGAATTTCGGTAAAAGTGTTCTCGTTGGTGTGCAAAATGAATTTTATCAGAATTTTCGAAACCCTTAGGATTTAAGTTGTTAAAGGCTGAATATGAGCATGTAGTCATTTAATAAATTTTTTGAGAGAATTTTAAACTCCATTTATTCAACAAAATTAAATCTCTTTAAAAAATAGAAAAATAGAATTATGTAGTAAATTTTCTGAATTTTTCAATAAAAATAGTTTCAAGACCATTTACGGCACTTTTCGATTAATTAGACCAATTCAAAACCTTAAAATCCTTCAAAATTGAGGTATTGAGCACGCGAATCATCACACCAAAAATCATTTTTCGTTTTCGATTTCTGAATTACCCATATTTATAAATTCACATTCTTAATTTCTTAGAGAATCAGCCATGTAGGGGAGAGTGGGGTATGACGGGCCACTAAAATGCAATCACCCATAGACAGTATAAAGAGAATAATTAAAAAAAATTAGCATTTTGTTACTATCCAATTAAAGAATGTTATCCTATATAGAGATCAGTGTTTAATGTTTCTTTCCAATAGTAAAATGTACTTTTAAATTACATCGAAAAAAAACATATCCTAAAAGAGGAGCATTGTCAGATTTTTAACTCAATCAAAAATATAGACGATTGGTGATTTGAAGTTTCTGTCGTTTTTCATATAACCTGATTTTTTAATTATAAACTTCACTGGCTATAAAAATTTGCTGGCTTGGAGAATTATACGAGTATCCATACAAAGAAAATTACCTCACACTGTGACCACAAGCAGATTAAGCCGCGAAACAAAAAATTTCGTCCCTCTTCTACAGAAAATATGGCTAGTGGTTGTAGTCCAGTCTCCTCTATATATAAATATGGATAATTGAAAAACTTGTATAGGGTCAAAATTTAGAGTTTCTTACGTAGAATCAATAGCTATGTGGCGCCTTTCAAAATTTTCAAAATGGCGGTCCCAAAAACCCGATTTTCTGACCAGTTTTCCGAAAATTTTCCGATTAATCGTTCATAAAAATATAGATAAAAGACGAAAATTGTGAGTAAAGGTCATTTTATATGTTTTCGGGTACACTGAATCCGAATCCGCTGACCGTTTAACCTTATCACTCCAGGATTTGCTCTAACCTCAAAAAATACCTCAAAAACGCTCAAACAGGCATGATTATGGCTAGATAAAGGATCGTGACCATAAATTTATACGTTTTCGAGATCGCTGATTTTAAGTCTAAGGTCCGTTTAGCCCGACAAGCCCAAAATTTGTCGCTAACCTCAGAAAGTACTTCAGTAATGTTCAGCGGGCATGATGACGGCCAGATGAAGAATCGTGACCATATATTTATACGTTTTGTGGGGTCACTGATTTCAAATCCGAAGTCCGTTTAGTTCCATCAGCTAAAAATTTGTTTTTAACCTCAAAAAATACCTGACAAACGCTCAAATGGGCAGGTTCATGGCCAGAAATGGACGGTTATACTTTAAATCTCTACAACAACTTCCTTTTTATCACTTGAAAATTTTCAGATAATAATACTCTTGTTTCGTAGTGGAATAAAACAGTGATTGCTTGAAATTTGTGGGACAGAAGGAGCCTCGTCAAATCGTCTTTTTAATCTTCTTTGAGTGTTGCTATGTGTTACTTTTGAATAATAAAAGAACTTTATATTTTTTATTGAATGACATGCCCACTCATAAAGCTGCTTAGCTGTTAAAATGCTGTTGATTGCTGATGCTTGGAGGCTTGCGTTCCTAGCTCCTATTTTAAGAGTTGCACCAAGGCCATCATGTGGGCCTTTTCCTTGAGCTGTCGCGCAAAAATACCATTCTGCTTTGATACCAAAATCATTTTCATGATTACATAAATTTTGGATATTAAATCGATTTTTAAAATGTTGTTTTGCTCCATCAGAAAAGTAGATAATCTTTGTAACTTCGTGTTGTTTCTTTAGGTAATCAATTATCATCGAATTACACACATACACCGCTGCAGAGTCATGAGTAATTGATTCAGAAATCACGATTATATTTCCATGTTTTAATTCACCTTCCTCTCGATAATAATAAACTACAGTATATACTGTGGCTTGATTATTATTATAGTGAAAAGCTTGAGCTGCTTTTTGAACAACGAAAGCAAAATTCTCTGAATAATCTGGTAGCACAAGAATTTCTCCTGGCTTTAAGCTTCCCTTCAATTGCTTAAAATATTCTGATTGTTGTTTGTTAATATAATCATGAGGTTTTAATGATTTTAACCGATGACCAAGAAGTTCGAGGAAATTTTTAGTAGTTGTGTTTGATGTAATCATAGTTGTTCTATATGTCGAATGCCAAGAGCTAAAACTTATATCCTTTACGTCTGCTTTTTCCAAACCTGATTCAAGCTGGAATCTGAGCTTATCGTAATTAGGGCAGTTTTTGCATTCGTTAAGAAAACATTCTCTATTTGAGTTACGACATACCATGAGATTAATACAATCGGTATAATTTTTTAATGGGAATTCAGATTTAGCCATCAGGTCAGATAAATTGATGGCATCGAGCAAAAGCTTGACATTCTCATGAATCACGTACGCAAACAATATGAGTACCATTACTTCCGGGTAAAACACAATTTTGAGGTCGTAATTGGCAAAACTTTGAAAGACCTATAGTATTATCTGGATGCTGTCCACAGAATTTGAAATATAATTCTTTTAAGCTAAACAATGTCAGTCTCTTCTGTTTGAGGACTTTTTCTCCATCAATCTCAACAGATTTTTTATTTCTATATCCTGGGAGAATTCTGCTGTTAGAATCACATTCATAGAATTGTTTCACTCTATTAACCGTAGTTTGTGGCAACGATTTACCTATTTTTGGGGGTGGTCTAGAAAAAGAGCCATTCGTGGCTTTTAATTCTTTAGCTTTTCTAATGGAGTAAGTCGTAGTATTGAATAGAGAAGAAATCTACTCTATTGACCATTTTGATGTCAGTATGGTTAGAATAGCTATCCTGTCGGGATCGTGCTCTGACAACGATGAAAATTTTTCTCTTAAACCTTCGATGATTTCATGGAGGTTTTCCTCAGCATTTGAAGAAGTCGAACAGTCAAGATCTAATTGCACATTCTTCTCTAGGCTATCTTCATTTGCACTGTTAGATACAGAAGTATTGTTCAAATTGTCATTCACGTTTTCATCATGAGTATCATCATTGTTGGAATTGTGGTTCACGTCTTCATTATGAGTATCATTACTAGTATATGATATTTTCCTACATCCACTGCAAATCATATTCTCTGCAGAAGCAAGCCCGAAATGTCTGCAAAGCCTAGCTGGTAGTGGTCGTAATGATTTGCCTATGTGAGCTACCAATTTGAACGGATTGCAACAGCGATCTGTTTGAAAAGACTTCTTCGTTTATGAAGTCATGATCATGGAAAGCTAGCTCAAAGTCAATGCAAATACTGTATTTATATGCGTGTGAGAACTATACGTCTATTTGTACGAGTGCGTATTTATAGCCTTCAAAATAATCTCTGGTAAAATTTTACGATCATCAATGCTATATTGATTATATTTATCCGTTAGCCCGCCACTCAAAAGTGATCTACAACACGGACAATGTGACAACACAAAATGCAAGCAACCCACGAAGCAGTAAAAAACACTACCAGCCGCTTCCTTTGAAAGATTCTTGACAATTTACCAATTATCACTGCTTCACTGATTATATTTTTTCGTTAACCCACTCAAACGTGATTTCTGTCTGTCGTATACTGTCCATCTGACGAATAGGACAACCATGATTACATCGAACACAACTACTAAAAATTTTATTTAACTTCTTGGTCATCGGTTAAAATCATTAAAACCTCAAGATATATTAACGAACAACAATCAGAATATTTCAAGCAATTAAAGGTAAGCTTGAAGCTTAGAGGAATATTTGTGCCACCAGATTATTCAGAAAATGTTGTCCTTATGACTCACCGCTGATGAGTCATAAGTATTGACATAATTCAGAAATCGAAAACGAAAAATGATTTTTGGTGTGATGATTCGCGTGCTCAATACCTCAATTTTGAAGGATTTTAAGGTTTTGAATTGGTCTAATTAATCGAAAAGTGCCGTAAATGGTCTTGAAACTATTTTTATTGAAAAACTCAGAAAATTTACTACATAATTCTATTTTTCTATTTTTTAAAGAGATTTAATTTTGTTGAATAAATGGAGTTTAAAATTCTCTCAAAAAATTTATTAAATGACTACATGCTCATATTCAGCCTTTAACAACTTAAATCCTAAGGGTTTCGAAAATTCTGATAAAATTCATTTTGCACACCAACGAGAACACTTTTACCGAAATTCCAAAAAAATTTTAGTCATATTTTATTAATTTACTACGGCATATAAGTTTGTTGGGCGCAACTTAGTATTTAAAATAGAAGATAAGTAAAATTTTAAATCTATTTCTTTGCGAGATTTATATGTGCAGGTTATATAATGCTGATAAATTCATCGGACATGAGATATGACAGTTAACTAATAATCACCCATTTAGGTTACTAGATTGTGCTGCAGTCAAAATGTATCGCTGTACATTTTTCCGCGACTGACTGACAGACACGCATTGTGGTTTGTGCCCTCCGAGTTTCACTCTCCATAGCCCACTACATTTGGGGTGCATAAAAAGGAAATTGGGCCCTCTTCTGCATTGGAGGAATCGATATAGATCCACCCTGCTTGGCCTTAACCTTAGTGATATTGACTAAACGATACGGTGTGACACGTTCTTTGAAAGTAATGTATCCATGTACAAAACGAACACATATATTTAGCAAACGGAGAAGTTTCAAGTTCTGTGTAGAGCTGAGATTATCGTAAATGGCGCACGCATAGTCGAAATGAAGAAATATGAGAGACTCGAATGATTTTCGCCGATCGCGCGAACGGGCGTGACGATGGTGTTTAAGAGCGTACATCACTCTCTACACTTTCCATGTAACGCTACGTATCTGCATATCCCAGTTCAAAGTCGAAGTGATTCAAACACCAAGTTTCAGAGCTTCAAACATATACGGCAAATCGCAGCCATTAATATTGATATTTGGGTATTTTCTTATGTTAATTTTCGAGATATACTGCTCACTGCCTAGTATCGTCACCTTGGTTTTTCGAAGATTGAGTTGAGGGCATTCTCATCAGCCCATTTCGTGACTACTGTTGCATCACGGGTGATCTTGGATAGGTCATCCTCAAAATCCTCGGCGAATAAAGAATAATAAATCTGAGTATCATCAGCAAAGATCATATATTTGGTATCTCGAGTAAGGACGTTTGGGAGATAATTAATGAAAATCGAGAAAAGAGGAGGGCCTTGAACGCCGCCCTGAGGTACTCCCGCATTGGATCGGATCTAATCAATCATCCGACCTCCGCTCTCTATAACTGATTGTAAACGATCATGGAGATCGCTAAAGAACCATTTATGCGTGGTGTCGGAGAAATTCATATCGCGCAGTTTTCGAAGCAAGATATCGTAAGGAATAGTGTCAAAAGCTTTAGAAAAATCAAACAATAACTAGGATTCCAGTAAAGCTGTCTGAGTACTATGACCTCGGCGACATCCTCCTTGGCGCGTGTCAAGTACGTCGTGCCGCTCAATATAGATTCGAAGTCGTACGTGTACAATGCTCTCGAGTAATTTAGATAGCTTTGATAATTTCGCAATCGGTCTAGTGTCTGATGGCGCTAAGGGTAATTTTATTTTGCTTAAGGGAGATAAGAGCGCCTATTTCTAGAGACTCGGAAAGGAGGCACGACTTATAGAGTTACTAAATAAGGCAGTGAGTGGTTTAATAAGGGCCGGGGTTTACCTGGTAAGAATTGAAGAATTGAAAAGAAGATGGCAAAGAGAACGATGAAATGCCCATTTTTTTCAGGACACTCCATCTCGCTCGCAAATCGGCGGCAAGGGAATGCTGGTTAACAAAGTACTTGTTTCTAAAACCTCAAATATCTTGATCCTACACGTCAGAATGAATCATTATTTTCAATACCATATTTATTAAAGAAACTTTGATCCTCACGTGATTCTAGGTGACATGAAAAACGAAACTTTTTTTCGACGGTTATTCGACTCCTTTTGAAATGTATTATAAAATAAGCGGAGCACTTTTCCGTTAAAATTTATTTTATTATTTTTTTTCAGAGATCCAATCGATATTTTGCTTTGTCAAAGAGCTTTAAATGTTACCTGAGAAAAAACTCGATAAACTCGATATATTTCATGTATCTTTTAATTTTTGAGTATGTTTCTACACATCTTTCAAAATTTATATTTTTTAACTAAAGAATGAGTTTAGTATTACCCATTCAGCTGCAAAGTTTAATTAGTTATAAGTTCAAACATATGTAATATGCCTGCAAAGCTTCAGCGTGTGATGTGCTTCCATTGAAGAGTTATGGTGAACAGTGTCCACTGGACACAAATTTTAGTTTCATGCGCACTCACACTCACACACACACACACACACACACACACACACAGACATACTCAAACACACACACGCACGCACGCACGCACGTGCACACACACATTCTCACACACACTTAAGGAATGGTGCCGTTTTAGTCAAGTTATCGTTCGACATAGAAAATTTACAGAATATTCGTCTCCATATTCCTAATCTCCTTAACATTTTTCAACAATTCTCTATCTTATGTTTGACAGATATTACCTTTTAAACAAAAAACGACATTTCCGTGTATAACAGAAAAAAGGAAACACCTATTACTTAAAATTTCGGGTCGGAAATGATAGGTAATTTTATGCTCTTTTAAAGGCATTTAAAATTAATCGATAATATTATTTCAAACATACTAAAAAAAACGAAAAAACGTGTGTGCGTACGCGTGCGTTTGTGTGTGTGAGCGCGTATAAATCAATATATATGTAGGTATATATATATCTTCCGTATTCATAGTTCCGCTCGATAGACAGGAAAAACCGCGACAATCCCGTATGGGAAAAACTCTCAAGTTCAGTGTTATCTCGTACTCTCAACTAAAATTTGGTGGGTTATTATATTAGACTTGTACAATATAAAAATTCAGTTGAGGATACGAAATAACACTCATCTTGAGAGTTTCTTCCATACGGGATCAATACATGTATAACAAAATATACGGTATGCAACATGGGCCAGAGGCTATTTCTCGCCCTTGGTATACAATATACTATTTCAGCCTCCTTCCTTAAAATAAAAAAAAGATGAGCCCTGAAACATTAATTATGACCGTGAATATTCAGAGTAATACTCATCCACTTCCATTTACACACACATACTCACATACGCACACACACACACACACATCCATACAGACATTTTATAAAAATGGTGTATTCTGATTCCTAATATCTCAAACCATGTTTCTAACATGCTTTTAGCAAAACTTTCTTTTTACCATCACAAAGCTTCCTCTATGCGGAAGCAAAAAATATTAAATAATATTCATATAAAATCAATCAATTTATATCATAGTCAAGTAACAACGAATTTTAAGTATACTATTCACTACAATTAAATAAAAAACCGCTGCTAACTGCCTTAGCTGAATGCTCATCCACATCCATTTACACACACATATATACACACACACACACACGGACATATCAACCGAAAGGAAATTACGCCAACTTTATGGAAACATACATATTTTTGACAAGTTCAATGTAAAAAATGACACAATAAATTTTAGCGATTTATACAATTTTTTTAAACTAAAATGTTGTTATTATTTAACAAAAATAACTTTAAAGTCACCGTAGATACATCAATTGATATAAAATCACGTCTATTTTATAAAAACGTATGTTGGCGCCGTGAGACTCTGTGAAGAATTAAATATCTATACTTCGATTATATCTCACATAAGTTTAAATTCGTGGTACGTGGTTCTTTTTTTATAACAAAAAAACAATTGAGATTTATTTCTCATTAAATGTGCAAAATACACATGTATGTGTGACTAGTGTTTAAAATATAATATAACTAAACGCCTGGACATACACACACAAACACACACACACACACCCACACACACCCACACACACACCCACACACACATACACATATCCATACAGACATTTTCTAAAAATAGTGTATTTTGATTCCTAATGTCTCAAAACACGTACTTATAATGTTTTTAGCAACATTTTTTTCTTTATCATCTCAATGCTTACTGTATGAGGAAGCAAAATTAAAAATTTAAAAATAACAGGAAGAATGCCAAAAAATTATATTTATAATATAAATTTAGTACTTGTCGTTATCACAGATTTCGTTTGAATAAAATTATTAAATTATCATAAAACAAATCTGATATTATAACGGGGTGTCCAATCATTAATAACAATTAAATTATTAACTGAGCTAGTATCCGGCAGGGGTGCGCCACACGCAACGCGTGTGTGCGGCTTATCGCAGTTCTTACCTTCGAGGCGGCCCGCGGCGACTCGCCGCTCGCTGTAGCCTTAACCCGATGTACCTGTGCAGGCTTTTCCCACATATACACGGAATCCACGAGGATTCGGCTTCGTGCGGAGTTTCATCGACGCACTGACTTTCGCGACCTGGAAGGAGCGCGAAAACGCGAAGACTAATACTTTCGCAATGCGAACAGCGATGTAGCCTAGCTTCGGTCTAACTCGATGCGTGGAGCAGGCCGGTTCGGGTTGATTAAAGGCACACTATTTAACAAAAACAACAGAAGCTATATTCTAAAACAATAAATAAATAAATATACTACAATTACTTTAACATATAAAATGAGTCGATAATAAACAAAAACCGCGTAGGTCGAGCGTCGCTTGCGTGTTTAGCACGATCGTCGCTGAACACGCCGCCGGAATCGGAAAGGATTGCGATCGCGAGCGTTCCCTCTTCACCGTGGGCTGTTCGGAGCCCTCTTGTCTTGAGGGCACGGCACACTATTCGTAGTGTTACCCTAATAAACGTCCGCAATTTCCGCGGGCTAGCCCTTACCTCTACTGTATAGAGAGCGACGGTAGGAGGAGGTGACGCGCCGCTAACGATGACACTTGCGTCTTCTCTTCGGCGAGGCTCCCGGTACAGCTGCTCTGCGCTTCGCTTTCCTTCTGTTGTTTTCTCGTTCGTCGCACCACCAAAGCGGCAGATCGTCGGCGTCCTTAAAGCCTCTCTTCGTGAGGCACACGGCGTGAGGAGTCGAGCGGTAGTCGTTCTTCCTTTCCGCGGCCGTGGCCCCCGCTCCTTCTCCGCTCTCGTCTTTACACCTGTTGCCGCACGTCGGTATGCGATGGCGTCGCATGCCCCTTTCGCGTATTCTCGTTCGCGAATTATACGCGACTCGTTACAATATATGGAAGATCGGTATAGCTCGAAAAATTTATTTTTTACTTTTTAGCTCATATTTTTAGTATTTTTCTTTTATGAAATCAATGTAAAATTATGTTCTGTAAGATTATGCTGAGTAACTATATTGAAAATTGTAAATTAACTTTAACTAAAATTCTTACGCTAATCTCACTTTCTCAGAACGACCTTTTTCGAGTTATACCGTTATTCCATCCATCCCCTCAATTACAAAATAGGACATAGCCTGTTTTTTTTAGTACATTTATACTCAAACCCCAAAATCAACTCACTGGAAAGCTGCTAAACGTATTCTTATATGCTTAAGAGGACAGGCCTGGGTTAAACCTAAAAAACTATTTTTTTTACTAGTCCAGGAGATTTCTTATGTTTAGAAGCAATCATTCTGAAAAATTTTATGCTATATATACTTAGTAATAACTTAAATTTTACAGTTGCAAATCCTCAAAATTTTGATCTTACACGTAACAATAAATATCTATTTTCAATACCATATTTATTAAAGTTACTGTGCTCCTTACACGATTACAGGTGACATGATGAAAAACAATTTTCAAAAGTAGTACAACAAGAGCGAAGCACTATTACGTTAAAATATTCTTTATTATTTTTTTCGGAGACTTAATCGATTTAAAAAAAAATAAAATATAAAATTTTCAAAAAATCGGTTAGGTATCCGAAATAAAATAATAAAAAAAAATTTAACGAAAAAGTACTTCGCTCTTTTTGTACTACATGTCAAAAGGAGTCGAATAACCGTCGAAAAAAAATTGTCGTTCGTCATGTACCTGCAATCGTGCGAGGAACACAGTAACTTTAATAAATATGGTATTGAAAATAGTAATTTATTGTGACGTGTAGGATCAAGATTTTGAGGTTTTAGAATATTAAAATGTAAGATATTACTAAGTATATAAGCACAAATATTTTTAGAATGATTGCTTTTGAACAAAAAAAATTTGCTGAACTAGTAAAAAAAAATTGTTTTTGGGTTTAACCCAGGCCTGCCCCATTAAAAGAAGAGTATACTAAGAAAAATAAATTTATTTATGATTATATGATTATATACATAAAAAAAGGATGTTTTAAGCCCTATCCAATGTGATTAACGTTCCTGACCCTTATTAAACCGGTGGTAAAACACGAATTTTATAAAATCTTCCTGCGCAACAATTTTTTGTGAAGTGCAATAGAACCAATGGAATATGATATATTATAACAAAATTGAAAAATATATAGAGAGAAAAATTTTGTTTTTTAATTTATATTCATTATAACTGATTTTAAAGATTAATAGAACAATTTTTGGAATAAATTAGGCCATTTTAGTTGTAAATGTCTTAAATTAGCAGTTACATATTTGTTTTAGTGAAATTTCTTTATATAGTTTTGTTAAAAATGTGTCAAATAGATGTGTAAAAAATTTCAGACCGATTCATTAAAAATTGATGCGTGGGAACCATTTTCAAGTTTCAAATTTGTTCCTTTTTAGCTGGAATGTTCTCCCTCGCTCACTTTCATTCTTATGTACTTTTCGACTTTTGTTCCGTCTGAAAGTAAGCTATGATGATATTAGGAATTCGAATGAGTCCTAAGAACACTTGTTTTCAATACTTACCATCGTATAAAACTGTTTAAAAAAATTAAGAAAAAATTATTTTTTTCCAATTAATCGGTATACTCTTCCCTTAAACGAAACATGTGATTACGGATTATTGTACAAAAACCCGGGCAATCAATTATCAGCTTTCGTAGATGCAGATTGGGGAGGCGATATTAGGATGCTACTGTGTGAAGCTCGGACCAGATGCTGCACGGGCGGCAGGTCCAATATGGCGGGTTTGTAATGCGCAGTATACGTGCAACAGATATGCGCGATACGACTATGTCAACTGTGACGCATATTTAGCGTCAAATATTTATTAATTAAAATAATGAGGCAGTCAATCACGACCGAACCACTGCCGTTACCAGAGTTGAGTAACTAATTGCTTATACAAAATGTTTATTAACAGGTGGTAATTTATTATGATTCGTTCGAGAAAACGGGGAAAGGAGATTACGCGACTAAGGATAACACACGGAAAGTCACTTGCACAGACACCACCAAACAGCCACAGCTGACTCCGCGCAGCCGACATGGCACGGCTGGTAGCGAGCAGGCGAAAGAAGAGTCACACACACACCCACACACACACTGAATCACCCACGAAGACGACGACCACCTTGACGCAGATGCCGCGACCCGAAGTACACGCCTCCAGCAGAGGCACGCAGACGCCCAGGCTGGAGATCCTCCGCGCACCTCTATCGCGTCTAAGCCTACGAGCAGGAACACACGGCCGTCGCACGATACACACACAGCGATTCTCTCTCTCTCTCTCTATATATACAACACTTTCAAGGCAAATTTACTAAGCAGTTCTCCAACAACACAGGAGGGCAGACCATTTATACCTGAATATTTAATGTGCAGTGTTCAGCAGGGCAGCCTTCCCCCCGTCTTTGTTGCTTTAATATACAGACCACCACACGTACCGTTTTTACAGGGCTCGGACTTAATAGACAAACTGACGATACATACTCAAGACTTTAGTCACAAAATTATTATGGGAGATCTGAATGCGAACCTACTCGGAACGTCAGCCGATGCGAAATTTGTTAGACGGTTGGCTGATGATCTTAACCTTCAAATAATTGATCATGGTGCGACTCATCATCTCACGGATTCTCACACGTGGATTGATGTGATCTTGACAGATAATAATGACGTTGTACTGAGCAGGGACAATCGGCCGGCGCCTTTTCCCAGTCATCATAACATCATAGAGGTCGAGATTGAGGTCGAAACTGCTGCATCCCCTGTGGTTGAATCATTCAGCTACAGGGATTTTAAGTCGATCCAGCAAGACGACCTCCTGTCTCGCCTAGCTGACTGTGATTGGTCGCGGATCGATGGTCCCGCGGCGAGTGTTGACAGTCAATTAGAGTGCCTCAGTGTCAACCTCATGGCTGTGATAGATAAAATTGCACCGTTAAAAGAATTCATACCGAAAAAGAAAACAAATCCACCATGGGTTGATGCTGAGCTAATACATCTTTACAAAAAACGTGACTCCGTACGAAGACGCTATTCGAGGACCAATGACGACAGACTGTGGCGGGAGTATCAGGGCCTTGCAGCTGAAGCTGAATTACGAACGAAGGAAACAAGGGAAAGATTTTTACAAAATAAAATTTCTGAAGCGATTAATAATAAGAAAGATATCTGGAAAGAGCTCAAGGCTCTGGGCATTCTGCCAAAGACAAGAGAGGAGCTTCATGGTTTCTCACCGGAAGAGCTCAATGCCCACTTTGCAGGGGTGTCGATCTCCCAAAATGAGGGTGATGAAGAACTTGACAGCGTTCTGACCACTGCCAGTGATGACGGTTTTGTTTTCCGAGAAGTCAGCTTCTCGGACGTGGTTCTGGCTGTTGCCCACTTCTCATCACAAGCCAGAGGGGAAGACGACATTCCCCAAAGTATAGTGGCTAAGGCTCTTCCGTTTGTGGGAGATCATATTGTTAAGATCTTTAACTCCTCTCTGTCCAGTGGCATTTTTCCGGGAGCTTGGAGGGGAGCTCGGTTGGTGCCTTTGAAGAAGAAACCTGTCCCATCTACGGTGTCAGATTTCCGACCAATTGCCCTGCTGAGTTTCCTTTCTAAGGTCCTTGAAAAAATCGTACACGACCAAATAACCAACTTCTTACGAGAAAATAATACTTTGGACCCGATGCAGACTGGTTTTCGACAGAATCACAGTACACAGACAGCACTACTGAAACTGACGGAGGACATAAGATCAGGCATTGACAACAACAAAAAACTATTGACTATTTTGTTAATGTTTGATTTTAGCAAAGCATTCGACACCATCTCACACACTAAACTGCTGCGTAAGCTGATGCGCATGGGATTCTCCAGGAGTGTTCTCCTGTGGCTTAAGTCATATATCATGGGGAGACGACAGAAAGTCGTCACAATCACAAACGGGGATTCAGGTTGGCTAACCACCAATCTTGGCGTTCCACAGGGCTCAGTCCTGGGACCCCTGCTTTTCAGCCTGTACATAAACGACTTACAAGACGCACTCGACTTAGATGGTGTCGAACACATACTTTACGCTGACGACTTGCAAACCTACACACAAGTGACCCTGAAAGGTCTTCGTGATGGTATCGGTCGCATGTCGGCTGTAGCACAAGCAGTGTCGAACTGGGCAACGTCAGCTGGCCTGCGCCTCAATGTCGGCAAGACAAAGGCGATCATTTTTGGATCTGATCACAACATCAAACAGGTTCAGAGCCTCGACTTGCAAGGCATTGAGATACAGACCGGCGTACACGTTCCCTTTGTCGATACAGTCACCAACCTCGGCGTGGTGATGGACGGAGGGTTGACATGGAAGCCGCAACTGAATGCGGTCAGTAGAAAGGTAAATAGGGCTCTGTATAGCTTAAAACTTTTCCGTTCAAGCACCACAGAGATACTGAGGAAGCAGCTGGCATGTGCACTGGTACTACCTCACTTAGATTATTGCTCAGTGGTTCTTCTTGATGTGTCAGGGGAGCTCCAGACACGACTACAACGTCTGCAGAATGCATGTGTGAGATACATATGTGGTGTTAGGCGGGATGAGCATATCACCGCCTACAGGAAAAAACTGGACTGGTTAGAATTGAAGGTGAGGAGGGAGTATTTTATGGGGCTGCTGCTTTACAAAGCGGTTGTCATGCGGCAGCCACCGTATCTTACTGCCCTCTTTGAAAAAAACCAGGCCAGGACTTCAAGTAGGGGTGGTATGAAAGAGCTCTCGGTTCCGGGGTCGCGCACCGATAAGGGCCTTTTTTCATTCAGAGTTCAAGGTGCGCACCTCTGGAATTCGCTCCCGAGCAGTGTGAGGTGCCTGCCATCTTTTTGTAAATTTAAAACGGCGTTTAGCAGGCACCTTAAACAATTACATGGTGAGGAGTATGTTTAGAGATAAAAATGAGTCGATTATATATTTAGGCTTTTTATTTATTTAAATTATTTATTTATTTAATTTATTTATTTATTAAAACTTATTTATTTAATTTATTTATTTATTAAAACTTATTTATTTAATTTATTTATTTATTAAAACTTATTTATTTAATTTATTTATTTATTAAAACTTATTTATTTATTTATTTAACTTATTTATTTATTTAAATTTATTTATTTATTTATTTAATTTAATTATTTATCTTGTTTATTTATGTATTCGACGTATTTATTTATTATTTTATTTATTTATTTATTAAATATTTTTAGTGTTAATTAAGTGTGAATGTATTTATTAGCGTGATTGTTAAAGTGTTATGAATGAGTGTGTTTTAAGTTTGGACGTGATAGTGTACGCAAAGATTTAGCAAAGTATATGTATGTTTTCTTATTTATATGTTATCTTTATTGTATTTATTTTTTATTCTATGTATTATTATTTTTTTTTGACGAAGCGTTTTATGTGATATTTGACTGTGACTAGTTCATTGCATTTAGATTTTATAAACTGACGAACTGATAAAGCGAATTATTATTTTAATAAGAAATATGCAATAAGTGAAAGTAAGATAACAATTATATTAAACCGACTGATATTTTTTAATTATAAATACAACTACATGTACATGAAATTGTAAGATTTTGTCTTCTGACGAATAAAAAGTATATCTATCTATCTATCTATATATATATATATATATATATATACATATATATATATTTTTTTGCGGCTTTGAAGATAATAGGTTCGTCTATCTACACACACGACCCGCAGCTCTTTCCCAATGCACGCGGACGTGGGTGGAGAGAGGACCAAGCATCAGCAGCAACAGCTTCCTCGAGGCACGGCGTGCATAGACTATATAGCCATGGAAGAGAGATAGATAGATATATATACGATTTATTTGTGATTTTTGGCAAAAACACATTATATAAAAATTGTTATTTTGTCATTACATTAAAGTCTTTGATCACTATCACAGGTCGTCATTATATAAATATAAGAAAAATTGTTGCACAATTTGTCATTATCTAATATCACAGTTTGTCTATAACACAGTTTCATAACAATTTCTGAAAGTTTACTCATTCTTGCATACACGCACATCCATCCCGTCACAATTTAAAAACAATTACAATTCAGCAGATACGTACACTCATCACACACGCAGATAAATTTACTCACTCTTTATTAAAAATACTCTTTATATTTTGTACATTACAACATATTTCACGACTAAGAATACAAAACACGGGAGAACGGATAAATTAAAATAAAAACATAAAAAGATATAATTAATAAATAAATAAATAAATAATTAAATAAATAAACAATTAAATAAATAAATAAATAAACAAATTGTGACATCGTACATTTATTTACGTATATAGATATAGTTAAAATCTAAAAACATAGAAAATAAAAAAACTTTAAAGCATCGTTTTATACTGTAGCCAGTGTGAATCTAGCTTCTTCTAAGCAGACGCACTGCACAGCAAGGGTACGGCTGGCAAGTGCCGTTAGACGCCCACATGTGCGTTTGCTCTCCCTCTACCCTAGCTGAGAGATAACAGAAGCATTGACTATATGCAGTCTTTGTCGAGCGGAAAAATACAGGCTGAAATATTACGAGGTCTGTCCCAAAAGTATCCGACCTACGTTCATATCTTCGCGCGGAGAGACCCAGGCGACCTCTGGAGGGTACGAACGTCACCAGCAACTCCTAACCTTCTCGTCAGTAGCCTGAGATACCGATGAAACGCCTTAGTTCCCGCGCAGCGTGTATTTGTTTACAACGACTTTTTTGCGTTCGTCGCAATTTGCTTATTGCTAAAAATGGCAGAACGAACCGAACAGCGAATTTGCATAAAATTTTGCTTTAATCTCGGTAAAAGTTGTGCGGAAACTATTGAAATGTTGCAAAAGGCCTTTAAAGATGAGTGTATGGGCAAAACACAAATAAAAGAGTGGTATAGGCGGTTCAAAAGTGGCTGCACATCTGTTGACAGTGATCCTCGTTCATCAAGTCAATGTTGATTGTTTTTTTCGATTATGAGGGCGTTGTGCACCACGAATATGCCCCTACAGGCCAGACAATCAATAAAGAGTACTACGTTGAAGTTTTGAAAAGATTACGTAATGCAATCAGGAGAAAACGACCGCAACTTTGGGAAACCGGTGACTGGCTTCTTCATCACGACAATGCTCCAGCGCACGCATCAAACCTTGTGCAGCAGTATTTATTGAAACACAGTGTTGCGCAGCTCCGCCAGCCTCCAAACAGTCCCGATATAGTGTGACTTTTAGCTGTTTCCTCGATTGGAAATGCCGCTTAAAGGACATCGATTCGACAATAAACAGACTGTTGAAACTAATGCGACGAATGCACTAAAGGCGATTCCGAAGTCAGACTTTCAAGAGTGCTTTAATAAGTGGAAACATCGATATGAGCGTCTTGTTCAATCAAATGGGGACTACTTTGAAGGATGCCACCCCCCGGATGACGAAGAATAAATCAAGCGCCGAGAAATCGAGGTAGGTCGGATAATTTTGGGACAGACCTCGTATTTTGAAAACAGATAGCGTAGCGTATAAAATAATAACTTTTTACATTTTCTAACATCGTAATATAGTTTTTTAATACAAATAAAAATGTTGTGCGAAAGAATCAAGTCGATAGTATAATTCTAAATGTAGTTTTAAATATTCTGTTGTAATAAGATTTACATATGAGATGATAATTTTAAGCACTTAAATATGAATGTTTATTCACTAATTACAGTCTACATTATAGTCATTTTTACTGCAACCTTTTATTATACACACTTTGAATTTAAGTAAACGTAAATTAATATTAACTTTACTTTCATTACTTTTTCTCATTATTATTGCCATTTAATCTTATACTATTTTAACCATATGTACACATTAATTAATTACTATAATTGTAATATGAGTTTTAACAAAAATAATAGCTATATATATATATATATATATATATATATATATATATATATATATATATATATATATATATATAAAATTAGTAAATATTTTCACAATATTATCATTAATGATTTTTTATGAAATAACTATTATATTGTAAGATAATTTAATAAATAAAAATATAATAAACATTAATATTTTAGGTTAATATTAAGAAAATCAAATGTAAAATGCGAAAGATAGAGAAGGAGCAAGAGAGCAAGTGAAAGAGAAGATCTCCCTATCTCTCTAAGAAAAAGCTCATCCCACCGAAAAAGGCCCGAGTTCTAAAGCCTAGTTGCGCGCGCTTCTTTAACGACACCCTCTGAAGACCTATTCACCCATAAACATTCTTCTTCTTTCTCTGTCTTAAGCATTAGACTAATAAGAGGAAAAGCGCGTGGGAGGAGGAAAAGGAGGAAACGCTCTTCGCTATTCGTCCTCGCTCACCCTCGCCCCGTTCGCTCGACCCTTTAGCATAGGCGAGATACGGCGGAAAACTGTTTAAAAGGATCTGGTCCACGACTAAGCGCCTCAAGAGCAGTATCTGTTCCTGTACAGCGAAGCTTGTGCTGAAGTAAGAGTATAAACGTCTCACTCACTGACGCGCCTCTAGAGCAGTATCTGTTCAGGAATAGCGAGGTTTGTGCAAGACGGAATAGTAGAAAGACGTAGCTCGCTTAAGCAACCTCTCGAGGCAACGTGCCTTTAATATCGCTAAGCTTGCTACAGATATTTGTAGACAATTACACTAAATTCAAATATTCGGGTAGACAGTTGTTAAGTCGAAAAACCCACAAAAATTCCATTATATTAAAAACAATTCGGGTTAAAACACCCAAGATTAAAAACAAATATTACGGGTTAAAAACACCCAAGAATAAAAACAAATTATTCAAATAGAACTACAAATTAACTATCCGAAAAGTAATTATATTTTATTTACAATTTTGTACCGATTATATTAAAATTTCTATTTATTGTATAAATTGCTTTTAATAAATAGATTTATTACTAAAAAGATTCAAATTTAATAAAAGTACCTAATATGTATATATATACATATACATATAAAATTAAACGCAATGCATCACATGGTAATGCACCTCGTCGCTAGTAACTAGTAACGTATAGCATACCTATGATTTCTATATATTTTGAACCTCGCGGGCTATTTTAGCTTACGTACCTCAGAATTATAGAACAACATACTTTAGTAATGCCCCTCGCCATCATTTATGAAAGCGTAAAGCATACTAAGGCAATGTTTATGGATATACGCCTCGTGATTAATATTTAATCACGTACAGTATATTCCACTAATAAAACTTATTTTTGAACCTCACGGATATACCAATATACATATCCCAAGGTAGTAAACTCATCAGTAACAGAAAGAGATATCATTTGTAAGAATTGAAGTAAAGCCGAGAATCCTCATTACGAGGGTTCAAGACATTAGAAACTAATTACATACGATTTGCCTTAGAGACTCTGGCTATTGTGCGAGAGCATAGGCCACAATAAAAGGCGCATTTAAAAGCTTGTAGCTTTAGTCTTATTTGTAGTCTGTTGGACGGCACAAAATAAATAAATCAATAAATAAATAAATAACTACCCATTTATTACTCTGTAATCATGAAAAAATATCAAATTAATCACCGTGCAGTTGCCTGAGGTGCCTGCCTAACGCCGTTTTAAATTTACATAAGGACGGCAGATACCTCATACTGCAGGGGAGGGAGTTCAAGAATCGCGTGCCTTGGGATCTAAACGAGTAGAGACCCTTATCAGTCCGCGATCCCGGAACCGAGAGCTCTTTCACACCACTCCTACTGGAAGTCCTAGCTGTGTTTTTACCAAAGAGAGCCGCATGATACGGAGGTTGTCCCATATTTATTGCCCTATATAATAATAACCCCGCAAAGTACGCTCTTCTTTCCTTTACTGTAAGTCAGCCAAGATATTTCCTGTGAGGAGTGATGTGCTCATCCCTTCTAACACCACATATGTATCTCACACATGAATTTTGAAGTCGTTGCAACTTCGTCTCGAGCTCATCAGACACATCAAGGTGAACCACGGAACAATAATCGGCCCACTCCGACACTGCCCGCGCAACAGCCGACATGCGTCTGATACCCACATGAAGATCTCGCCATGTCACTTGAGTGTAAGTTTGCAAGTCGTCTGCGTATAGCAAGTGTTTAACATCACCACCAGTCAGTACGTCTTGTAAGTCATTGATATAAAGACTGAATAGCAAGGGCCCCAGGACTGAACCCTGTGGCACACCTAGATTGGTGGTTAGCCAATCAGATTCCCCATTGTTGTCAGTTATGACTTTTTGCCTGCGACCGAAAATGTATGATTTGATCCACAGAAGAACACTCCTGGAAAAACCCATGCGTATCAGCTTACGAAGTAATTTTGATAGTGATATAGTGTCAAACGCCTTACTAAAGTAGCAGTATAGTCATTAGTTTCTTATTGTCGTTAATCCCAGTTCGTATGTCCTTGGTTAGTTTTAGTAGAGCTGTCTGGGTGCTGTGATGCTGTATGAAACCGGTTTGCAGAGGATCCAGGATCTTTTTAGATCTTAAGAAATCGGTAATCTGGTCGTGTACTATCTTCTCCAGCACCTTGGAGAGAAAGCTCAATAGTGCTATTGGGCGAAAATCTGACAGAGTAGATGGTACTGAAACCTTTTTTAGAGGCACCAAGTGAGCCTTCAAGCCCCAGGGAAGACACCACCAGACAAAGAGGAGTTGAAGACCCTCGCTATTTGATGACTTACATACGGGAGAGCCTTAGCTACAACGCTTTGGGGAATACCGTCCTCACCCCTAGCCTGCGACAAGAAATGAGCAACAGCCAGGACTACGTCCGTCACTGTAATCTCTTTGAAAACAAAGCCGTCGTCACTGGCCGAGTCCAAGATGCTACCCAAATCAACGCCACCTTCACTCTGGGAGACCGATACCCCCGCAAAGTGCGAGTTCAACTCACCCGGCGAGAAGCCATGCAACCCCCCTCCCCGTGCCCTTGGCAGGAGCCTCAAGCCCTTTAGTTCTTTCCAAATATCCTTCTTATTTTCTAGGGCTTCAAAAATCTTATTCTGTATGTAAGTATCCCGCGCGATTTTTATGCGTTGTTCTACTTCGACCGCGAGAGACCGGTACTCCTGCCAAAGATTACCGTTTTTTGTGCGCTGAAGTCGTCTGCGTACGGCGTCACGTTTTTTTTATTATGTGAGCCAGATCTGCGTCAATCCATGGGGGATTAGCTTTATTTTTTGGTGTAAATTGCTTCAGTGGAGCGAGTTCATCTATTGCCCCCATGAGATTGGCGCTGAGCTGTCCCAATAAATCATCCATATCGCTGTTGTCCAAGCAATCAAACGCCGCCCAGTCACATTTACTCAGGTAATATAGAAGATCTTCCTGTTTTATTGTTTTAAAGTCTCTGTAACTGAAAGTGTCGGGATGGGGCTATTTTTTAACTTAAAATCTATTTCAACATCTATAAGTGTCTGGCATTCAGCACCACGTCGTTGTCATCTGTCAGAACGACATCAATCCACGTGTGAGACCCCTCCAGGTGATGAGTCGCACCATGCTCTATTACTTTTAGATTTAAATTGTCGGCAATCGCCTAACGAATCTTGCATCAGCCGACGTCTTCAACAGGTCAGAGAGAGAGAGAGAGAGAGAGAGAGAGAGAGAGAGAGAGAGAGAGAGAGAGAGAGAGAGAGAGAGAGAGAGAGAGAGAGACAGCAGCTTGACAGCCGGTGGGAGCGCAAGCAGACGCTCTCGCTACGTATTTCCTATTATGCTTCATGGGACCTACTCAGGAGAAAACTCCTGCTAAGCTAGCCGTACTTTACCTTGCGCCCTTATTTATATAAATACAAATTTATATAAATAAATTTGGTAAAGTAAAGGTGGAGTCACTGAGGTGGAGCAATAATCACTTAAAAATTATAGATATATAAAGATAATAAAATCCTATTTTATACAGCCTGCTGCATATCTACTGCGCATTAGAAAAGGTCCATATTGGACTTGTCACCCGTGTATCCCACGCATTTGATATGCTTTCATATTAAGGAGGTTGTACGCGTAGATATATCGACGCTCCGTACGAAGACTAGCACAACTCAGAATTCTCAAAAAACAACAGTTTTAATCAAAATCCTCCTACGAAACTAGGAGTTTTCAGGTTCTCAGACAAAAACTATCACCTTTTCAAAGGTTCTGAGAAAATATTAGTATTTATTAGTGGATCTAAAAAGTGCCAGTTTTATAAGAGGTCTTGGAAAAGAACTAGCTGTTTTTGAGAATTCTGAGCTGTGCTAGTCTTCGTACGGAGCGTCGATATGTTGTTACGTCGTGTGACGTATCGTTTGATTATACACGTAAAAAATAAACAAATTCGAGTCACACCGCGGCAGCAAAAAATACAATTGCGAAATACCTACGCATCAGTTATTAATCGAATGAATAAAAAATGCTCGTGAAGGCATTTTATAAGATTTTGTAAATGACACAATTACGTTGTTAAATGCGTATAAAAAATTATATTTATGAAAATTTGGTAAATATTATAAAATGTATGTAATTCGGCAAGCATATATATTCAGTCTGCACGTCTCAAGAATCAGTTCGAATATAGTATCTATTAGCAGTTCGTTCGTAAGGCCCACAGTAGGCCGACTCGCGGCTTAATCGAAAAGACAACGAAAACGTATAAAGCTATTATAAATCTATAAAATATTCATTAAAATTTATATCCATACTCTATCCAACTTCCAATAAAAAATACAGTCAATCAATTTTACAAACCGACAAACTTATATTAATAAATTCTTAAAGTACACTATCAATCAATTATTGCGCGAATCCATTGTTATAAACTATAATAAATTGTGCTAATTAAGAAATAAACAAAAAGTTCTATTGGTGAATACAAGAATCCATACATTTATTCAATCAACCTTCAGATCCAGCGCAGATTTCGAGGTAAGCAATACAATTTCAAATAAATCTAGTAAAATATCAAGCAGGTAACTGGCAGTGAGAGTGCCAGTTTTCATGGTAGAGCCTGCCACTAGACTCATATCACATTTCTCCTGAATTCTCATATTTTAGGAGTTCAGGACATAATCAAATGATATAAAAGACGATATATTATAAAATAAGGGGTTTTTGTCAAACTAAACAATTTTTCTTTATCGAAATTCCGTTATTGTAAAATTATAATATAAGAAATGATATAATATAAAAGAAAGACTCTTAAAGTAATAAAAAAAAAAATGTTTCAACAAAATTTCCATATTGCAAAAGTGATTACGTCAACAAAAGAAGTATTCAAAATGCTGCAGACTTTTTTATTTCTTCTTCGATTTTAATTCTGACGGTCTTATTTTGTTCCTTCAACGATTTAAGGGGGACTTAATGATATGAAAATTGAATCACACCGATAAATCTGCAAAGTTACAGCCAAATGTTTATAAGTTCGTCCATGTGTTTTATAAACAATTGGACAAAACTTTGCAGGTTTATCGATTTTTTCCAATTTTTATATCGGAAGAATTTTTATTTTTAAAACTTTGCAGGTTTCTCGATGTTTTTCAATTTTTATATGGGTAAGTCCTTCAGAAAACTTTCAAGGAACAAAATAATACCTTCCAAATTAAAATTAGATAACAAATAAAAACGTTTAAAGTCTAAAGTTGACGATATCTAATTTTACAATAACTGAATGTCAATAAAAAAAAATTTTTAATTTGACAAAGCCCCTTATTTTATAATACATTGACTTTCATATCATTATGTGAGATTAAATTGTAGTAAAAAATGTTTATTTTTTATGACATATATCTATGCCTACAACCTCCTTAATGAGGTTAGATACCCTGCTAAAAATATGCAATTGAAGTCAATTAAAAAAAATTCAAATTTTATTGAATTAAATTTATTTTAATTGATTGAATTGACTACCAGAAGAAAAGTCAATTGAAAATGAATTGTGATTAATAAACTTTAATTGCAATTTAGTTCAATCCCTATATTTAGTATTGATTTCTATATATTTAAATCGACTTCTATAACAGAATAGTTCATTTATTTTCGTATTGTATTTAATTACAATTTAGATAATACAGTTCAATGAATTTAATATATTCCAATACTATTTGAATTTATCTGATTCAATGTATAAATTGACTATAAAACTTCTATCCACATTAATTCATTTTTATGAATTCCAAACGTGAATAGATTTTAATACAGCTTATTCGTATAAGCCCTGAATTAACTTTAATCGCGTTTGATAAATGCAAATTTTATTGAATTTTGTAGGTTATTGTGAATACTTTATTTATGAATTTACTTGAATCAATTCCTATGAGTATGGGAAATCAATAGATTTAAATACAGTTTATTCGTATAAGCCGCGAATCAACTTCAATAAACTTTAATAAACACACATTCTATTGAATTCTGTAGGTTGCAAATACCTTTCTCATTAATTGATTTTAATCAATTCCTATAAGTATAGGAAATCAATATAATTTAAGGCAGTTTATTCATATTAGGCGGGAATCAACTTAAATTAACTTTGATAAACATACTTGTTATTGAATTCTGTAGTTTGCGAATATCTTTTTTATTAATTGACTTTAGGTAATTTCTATGAGTACAAAAACGAATAGATTTAAATGCACTTTATCGGTTAAAAGTAATATTAGGTATTAATTAGGTTAATCTCACTCCAAACGGAATTAATTTATCGTAAGCATAAACAAATTGTTTCGTGCTATTTTCGACAAATCGTACAAATTACATGTGTAATATTTCTTTATTTTATTTAAATTATTTAAATTATTACTTTTAACTTTACCATTACTTTTTGGATAATATAAGTATTTTCTATGAAACCACCTTTATTCAGTTGGCCTCGTATTGATCGTGAAAACTCATAAGCCCCATACAAGGCAATAGGAAAGAATATAAAATTTATTTTTTGATCAACACTAATTTTGCATTTGATAGAGAATCTAAGCCGACGTATATCTTTTGTGTATATCTTTTTGAAATTAAAGAAGAAAACTTAATTTGCAAAAGTTATAGTGTATTAAAAATCCTTTGAGTGATGTCACACCGTTAAAATATCAAAGGTGTCGACCGGAGTGACTATAACTTCTTAATTTAACTATAACTTCTTTCATTTTGAAGATATCGTGAAAATTCCAAAAGTTTACAAAGAAACTATACCTCGATCTACAAGAATACTCTGTCAACTAAAAATTGATATTCTTCCCTATTAAAATCAATAGAAAAGAATTATATAGTTTTTTATGCTACATTTTAATTCTAAATTTTTCATAGCATTAAATAACAAATACACGGAGAGAAATGTTTGAGTAAAAATTACTATACTTTTTACTGAGCCGGGGACAAACTCGACATATGTAGGAAATTTACTATGTTTCTATAAAAATTTACTATATATTTATGAGTTTATGATATACAGCAGTATTAAAATGCTATGTAGTATAGTAAAAACTCTGGATATACTTATTGGTAATATGTATAGTAAAATTTAAGCAAGTTTGTTGTAAATATATGCAGGTAAGTTAGCAAATAGTATGGCGTGACGTCGCGAATTTCTCTATATACGTTATTGACCGAGAATATGTATTTAACGCGAACGTGACACGCGGGTAATTTAATTTGTCAAGCGAGCATTAAAATGCTCTCTCAACACACGGAAAGGTATAAGAAATAATAATAGTTGTTCAAGTTTAAATAAGATACATAGGATAACCTCCTAAGACCTTATGTATATTTTAGTCTTTGAAATTACAAGGTAAAAGAGTATATAAAAGTATAAGAATAGAAGAGTGTCGCCATCGGCTGTCGAACTCTGACTGCCTGCTGGTGAGCTCTTAGTGATGCTGCCTCGCTTTCTTCTCCTTGAGGGCGGTGACATTGGTGGCGTCGTTGAGGGTGCTAAGGGAAAAAGAGGTCTGAGTATCTCCACCCCTGCCTCCTCTTGGCGAATGAGAGAGAGTTTCCACTGGCTTTTCCCCGCGTCGCCAACCAATCGGCGAAAGGCTGCAAGGCCCGTACTGGCGTGGGAGAGAGTCAGAGTGGGGTTCTTTCTTCCCTCCGATAACGTCACGCTGCCGACACATGTCTGAGAGTGCGGCGTGGTTCTCGCCTTTTCTCAGTGCAGTAAACAAGTAGTGCATTGTTTCGGCTTGTTCGCTTCCGGGAACCCTTAAAATGCGTCTCGAGTGAAAGGGGAGCCAAGCACGTATGGTTTTTTGCTCGGAACTTTAGGCGTCTTAGTTGAGCACATTATTTATGACTCTTCTCGGGTTTTCCGCTCGCGAGGGAAAATAATCATAAATAATATTGACTGATGTGTCTGTTTTACATTTTACAATCGCTTTTTATTTTCGAGTGACCGTTAAGATAATTTATACGCTTGTTTGCTACGTTTTAGGCACGTACAAAATACATTAAAATATACAACCGTTTCCGTGGGAAAACTAACGGAATGAAAGAGAACGACTATATCGTAGTATCTGCATTTTAATATTAGCGCGTAATATAATACATATATATATATATATATACTATACGCGAGTTCGAGAATCGCGGGAAGTCGCCGGACTTCACAATGGAAACAAAGAAGGAATCACCGGGACCGCTAATTACCACGTCTAATGACCGTTCTAATTTATAGCTGTTGGCGCGACAAAATTTCCGGTCGTCGCGAAAACACGTGCTCGCTCTTCTCATATGACAATGTTATCAGATGGTTTGTATTATATTCGAAAAACATGGATATAATGTTTGTTTAATAATAAATAATAAGATAAAAAACTAAGTTACTATTTATTTATAACCTATCATTGATAAAAAAAAGTACTTGCAAAGGCTTATTATATTTTGCGCGTATCGTTCTTGCATTTAAAAAATGCGCTAGTTTATATATTTTACCGCTAGGAGGCGTCTCGTAAAGTTAGCTCGCAAGTAGCGAGATTTCCGTACGATTGCTATATAAGAGAGTTTCAAATCTTTAAATCCAATTAGAACTGCGATTGCGATCATGCGTTATTAGGTATCGATATATGTAAATAGCTTGCGATATATATAAATTATACAAAATAATTAGATATTAGATAAAAAATTCGATCTATAGACATGAATAAAAAATAATTACATTTAATTAGTTAAATGTCTATTAAACTTAATTGACATGCATCAATTGTCATGTATTATATTATAATGCTAAATCTTAATTCTATTTTGTTATATTAAATTCGATTAATACAATAAAATGATAAAAATCAACTGATACCAATTACATTGAATTGACTAAATACCTATTCAAATCAATAGACAATCAAAGAAAATGTATTTCTTTCAATATATTTTTATAAACATAGATCTAATAGTTTTGAATTGAATTTTAATATTATATATATATTTCTATTGCACTTTCCAGAATTAAGATTTAGCATCAAATGCAATAGATTGTTTTTATTGACTTTAATCTCATTTTTTTTAACAGGGTAGATCTCCCGCGCGGGGCGAGGAAAAGAGAGTTCCCCTGCACCGCACCGCGCACCGGCTTCCCTCTTACCCAGTCGTCCTCGTCGTCTGCTGTCCTGCTAGGTGCACTTGCTCGCGATTTAACTCTTGCATTTACACCTCACTTTGCCGCTTCCTGTGTATGTGAGCCATTTTGCTGTAGTACTTGTATACTAGTACATGCAAGTCATCGTTGTAACAATAAAACACATCTTCCACTGGTCAACCTGCACGGCTTTTTATCATCCAAGTGGCAACAACACCTGACCAGCTTTGAGGTTAGGAGAGGTGAGAATGTCAGAGTGGTGGGAGCCGAGCACGAGGCAAAATCGACATAGAAGTGCCACCTTTATCAGGACACTCTGAACGTAGCACCACCTCTACCAGGGCGTCACCTGTCGACTCGAACTGCAACTACGAGGCTACCGAGGCGACACCTGCTGCATCCTAGCCACAACAGCATTACCTTCCCTCGCAGAACGACTCATCTTTGTCGCCACCAACATTATGGTCGACAGCTGCGCCATCTGCGGGGAGGTCCCTAGGAGCAGCAACTCTCTACGTAAGTGCTGCATATGTAATATAACCTGTCATCCAGCGTGCAAGCCTCTTGCAGTACTCATCCGCGTGCAACGAGGTGCGCTACAGCTCCAAACTAAAGCTGTAGCGTACCAGGCATGTATAGAATCGAAGAGATCGTTGTTCGAGTCGCCAGCGACGCGCGCGACGAATACTGCTGTTAATACGAGTGCAGAAGAGAAAGAGATAGCCGCGTCTACTCCAGCCAATAAGTAGCCAGCAACAGTTGCGCGAGCTAATCAGGCGAGCAAGGACGCGCCTACCAACTCCTCACTCTCTCCGCTGCCAGGGCTACGCCCCGCCCTCACCAGCAGCCAGCTCCAAGTGGCCTCACAGTCTCCCGTGACGTCACTGAACCCGCCTATTTCCAACATGGGAGCTGAGCGCAGTGGGGAATCCCCGAGCGACGTCATGGCCAAGAGCGTGGAAACAACCCATGCAAACGACACATCGCAGTCATTTCTTTCACGGAACAACAGCAGCATTAATCATACAAATGCGTCGGTTATACGCATGTTAGATAGTATTACCTTTAAAAAAAGGACGACGGTCTCCTGCCTGGTGTAGTACGCCAATTCTATATAAAAAATATTGACAATGCACTTGCTAGACATTATACCTCTCTTGAAGGCAGATGGGAAGCAATTGTTAATAGGCCAAATTCATTACCAGCAAAACACACTTTAGCACTCTCAATTGAATCCAAAATGCAGAAAGTTGAGAAAAAGCTGTCAAAACAACACTCCCAGCTGGAGGAGATGACATATGAAAAGCAAGTGCTTTGTCAAGAAATGGATAATTAAAAATTGAAAATAAATTGTTACATGAAAGTAACAACATAACAAATAATTTGTTGAATAAGGTAGAGGTAGACTGTAATATGATATTAGGCAAAATAGACAACTTATAGCAGTATAACTTAGAGACGCAAAACATAATTGGTAATTACACAATAAATAAATTTGAAAATGAACTTAAAACAATAATCGGAAAAATTAATAGCATTGAAAGCGATAACATAGTAATACTAAAGAATATATAAAAAATACTAGCAAAAGAAACCATAAACAATAAATATGAAACTGCAATTAATAAAATACCATGGAGAATATTCAACAAAACAATCAAATAATATTAAATAAAATTGAAAATTATCTAATTGCCGTGTTCCCTAGTAAAGAAAACACTTCTTTCTTACGAATCAGTATTAACAAATGTAATGATAGTAACAATCGTATAAACAATAGTAAGTTAAGTAATAATAGAAGTAATATAAACGATGAGAATTACGACAGTAACAATAATGACGACTGCAACTTAGTTGTGCAGAATAATAATTTTTCTAGTCATATTAAGGTGATGCTAAAGCCACCTGTCACCGACAAATACGAGAAACCACTTTTCTCATTTAATTTTGAATTTTTAGCAAATATCTGTATGAAACGTTATTGTCCTAATAAAAAACAATAACTTTCCAGAGAGATACTTTCTCAAGATTGAAAATTGAATGAAATAAGTGGTTCCCCGTATTTGACGGTGACAGGGGGTTTAGCAACACCTTAATAATACTGATAATGACGGTATGCAGCATCACCTGCACGAAGAACGTGGGTGAAAATGGTTGGTGGGAGGGCAATGCACAGTAACAATACTAGAAGCGCTAAGACGGAATTAATTATTTCTAATATATTTGACGGTAATGTCTCTAAGCGTGTAGACGTGGCATACGCTATACTGTGCCGTGTCCTCCCATCAACACAGAAATCAGAAATAATAAGCGCACGCCTGCTTCGGCTAGAGGAGCCGATTTCTGCAGTACCAGCAGATGTAAACAACGATCGCAGACGGTCACCGTGGTTTGTTACCATTTCCAGCAGTATGTTGGGTGACAAAATTATGTGAGTAAAAACACTCATTACAGGTTTTCATGCTAGAGACGTCGACACCGCGGCTCTTGACCAGGATAGAAGGGATGGGATTATCAATGGGAAAATTTTTATTAATGAACTTTTAACAAAGGACTCATTCCTTAAATATAGAAGTCTCAAGGTCCTTGCGATGAGGCTTAATTTTAAATACGTTTGGCATAGAGGGGGCCGTTTCCTGGTAAAGAGGCACAATGGTGACGTCTCCCATGAATTTTCGTCAGCGGCAGATCTCCAAGCAATAGTAGCATCGTATGCAACCTCTCAAACTGGACCAACTACCGAACAAACAACAAAAATGTAAATGAAAGTGAGGTGACTGTTATTCTGACAACAGTTCTAAAGGAGGCTGTCGCAAACGATTGACTATCCACAGGCACTGCTTGTTCGCTGTAGGGGACTGAGAGCAGGTTTTGTCAATGTCACTTCTCTTATGGGGCACCTTGGCATGCTTAAACAACATCTTTCGGCTGGTCCTACCTACCATCCAGAGAGTGATCGCATTCAGATCGACGACTACTCACTCATTAGATTAGACCGCAACAAACTCGGGGGTAGGCTGGTCCTGTAAATTCATAATACATTTAAGACTAACCTAATATGCAGTTCTCCGATTATACAGGAGGGCAGGCCGTTAATACCCGAATACATAATGTGCAGTATTCAACAGGGCAGCCTTCGCCCCTTCTTTGTTGCTCTCATATATAGGCCACCTCGTGTACCGTTTCTACAGAGCTCTGATTTAACATACCAACTTACTACTCATGCGCAAGAATTTTGTCATAAAGTTATAATGGGAGATTTAAATGCGAATCTAGTCAAAACATCAGCCGATGCAAGATGTGTTAGACGGTTGGCTTCAAATAGTTGATCATAGTGCGACTCATCATCTCACGGACTCTCATACATGGATTGATATAATCCTGACAGATGACAATGCTATTGTGCTGAGCAGCGACAATCAACCGGCGCCCTTTCCCAGTGATCATAACATCATAGAGGTTGAGATTGGAGTCGAAACTGCTGCATCCCCTGTGGCTGACTCTTTTAGCTACAGGGACTTTAAATCGATCCAGTAAGACGATCTCCTGTCTCACCTTTATAAGACTTTTTATAAAAAAACAACACTTTGGACCCGATGCAGACTGGTTTTCGACAGCATCACAGTACACAGACAGCACTACTAAAACTCACTGGGGCATACGAGCAGACATTAACAGCAACAATATATTTTTGACCATCTTGTTAATGTTTGATTTTAGCAAAGCATTCGACACCATCTCACATACAAAACTACTGCGTAAGCTGATGCGCATAGGTTTCTCCAGGAGTGTTCTCCTGTGGCTTAAGTCATATAAAGGGGAGACGACAGAAAGTCGTTACTAATACAAAAGGAGAATCGCTTGGTTAGAGGGCGTGAGAGTGAATGGTCGTGTGCGCGGCAGCTCGGCCTAAGATTTTCTGTTTTTGCGATATTTTGTGTGTTTTGAGCGAAAAATATAGGAAATATTGATAGGGAAATAGGTAAGGATAATGTGTAGTAGATAGGTGGGAGAAAATTTTGAGTAGGGAAAACATAAACTTGTAAAGAAGGAGCGAGGTAAAAAATTGAGGTTAGGTGGGTGACGGACGCGTGGTTGACAAAGGAAGAAGATCATGTCGCCGACGGACAAGAAAGTCAATTCCACGAGGACTTTGAGGGAGACGAGAGCTGGTGGAGCACCGGCGGGGAATAAGGGACAAACTACGCTGGACGACAAACTGACGACGAGGAGGGTCGCATTCACGGAAGCTGAAAAGGAATCGAGGAAAGAAAAGGAAAAGATGGAGAGACAAAGGGAAGAGGAGTTCAAAGAAAGGATCCTGGAAGAGGTAAGAAAGATCAGACAGGAAAAGCTAGAAATAGAAAAGGTAAAATTAGATTTGAACGCAGCAAATAGAGAATTGGGTGAACGCATAGAGAGGTTAGAAAAGAAAATGCAGGAGTGGGAGGTGAGAGAAAGGGAATGGGATGAGCGGCAGTCGGTAATGTCAACGCAAAGCGGACTGAGTCTTGCGGAGGCGGCGAGAGGTGGCGACACAGGTTCGTTGTGGAGCCTAAAGAGCGGTAGGACGGGTATGAGCGGCAGAAGCGGCATGTCGCTGTCTGATAGAGAGGTTTTTAAAATGAAAAGGATGGTTTACGAACAGGATATACTAGAGAGGAAAAATAATATTGTTATAAAAGGAGTAGAACCCGACGAAGGTAACTTAAAGGAATGGATAAAGAATTGGTTGGCAATAAAGCTAGGGGTTAGTGCGAATGTAGAATTTGCGAGGAGAAGTGGACCGGTGTTCATTGCTAGAGTAGGAGAACAGGATAAAAATGAGATTATGAAAATGAAAAGTAAATTGAAAGGATCGAGAATATTTATAGAAAATGATTTAAATGTTGACGACAGAAGGAAGCAAGAGGATATACATAGATGGGTCAAAGAAAAAAGAGCAGAAGGATGGTTAGTGAAGTCAGGGACGGGTAGAGTATTTTTTAAAAATACATGGAAACGGTGGGAAGAAAAAGAGGTTATAGAAGAGGAAATGAAAAAGGATACTGTATCAGGACGCATACCAGTTAGGAATGAAAATAAGAATGAAAGTCAGGGAAATGGAGCAGCACTAAATAGGAAGGATTTAGAATAAACCAGAAATGGAGCAGTAAAGAAATAGCAGAGGTCAATAATGAGGTTAAAGTAAAATTAAGGGAAGAGGGAAATAAGAAACTCATTTTTTGGAATATAGCAGGGGTATGGAATAAAGATAAAGAGGTGTGGGAATTTTTAGAAAAGGGCGACTTTATAAGTTTATCGGAAACGTGGGTGGAGGAAAAAGATAAAGGAAATCTGGAAAAAAGACTATCAAATAACTGGGTTTGGAAAATTATACCAGCTAGGAAGGACGCAAAAAAAGGCAGGGCTAAGGGTGGTTTTATAATAGGGATAAAAAAAGACTGGTTAATTGAAAATAGAGAGGAAACAACAGAAATTGAAGAAGGACTCATAAAAACAGTGATAGGTAATGATACTCAAGAAATGGTTATCTGGTCTGTATACAATTCTGGGAACATTGAAAAATACTATCAGATCTGGGAAAAACAAGAAGAGGACCCAGAAAGCAATATGATTATAGGAGGAGATTTCAACATCAGAATAGGAGAAGAAGGAAGTCTTATAGGTACATTAGGAAACACATTAGAACAAGAAAAGAGGAAAAGTAAGGATAAAACGGCTAACAACGGTAGTAGTAAACTAATAAATTTTTGCGGGGGAGAAGGATGGTCAATATTGAATGGAAACTTTATAGGAGATGAAGGGGGTGAATTTACATATATAGGATCAAGGGGCAGCACGGTGATAGATTATATTATAGTAAACGAAAATGTCAGGAAGAGAGTGGTAAAATTTCAAGTTGAGGAAAGGATAGAATCTGACCATGCACCGATCAGTGTAGTATTAGAAGAAACAGTGGAACCGGCAGTAAGGGAGAAGATAAATAAATTAGAGGAGAGGAAAAATAAAACGGTATATGTATGGAACGATGAAACAATAGAAATTTTTAGGAGTAAAACTCAGGAAATAGAGCTAGAAGAAAAAGAAGAGGATTCAACGGAAAAAAGATGGGAAGACACAAAAAAAGTAATAGACGAAGCAGTAACTAAAAAAGATATCAAAATAAAAAAATGGGTACTAGGAATTAAAAGGTGGTGGGACCGTAGCTGTTCCAATAAGAAAAGAAAAGTAAAAAAAGCATATAAAAAATGGAGAGAAGGAGAAGAACGTAAAGAAAAATACCTGGAAGAAAGAAAAGAATGGAGGGAACTTTGTAAAACTAAAGAAAAAGAGTGGAAAGATTATGAAGAGGAATAATTAAGATCAATTAAAAATGAAAATGAAGTATGGAGGTTTTTGAATAGGTCAAGGAAAAGAAGAGAGAAGGTTGATAATAACGTGGATGAGAAAAAGTGGAGGAGCACTTCGTTTCACTGTTGGAAGGATCCGAAAATAGGAAAGTAGGGGAAAGAAGGCAAAAATGTGAGGAGGAGGAAGAAATAGCAAAAGAAAAAATAACGGTAAGAGAAATAAAAGAAGCTTGGAGTATACTGAAGAAAAACAAAGCACCGGGAGCAGACGGAATCACGAATGAAGTATGGAGTTATGCAGGACAAGATTTGGTGAATAAATTGATAGGTATTCTAGGTAAGGTATGGGATGGGCAAGGAATACCGGAAGAGTGGAAAATGGGGACGTTGATACCGTTGCACAAGAAAGGAAATCCGGACGAACCAAAAAACTATAGAGGAATAACACTTATGTCAACTGCTTACAAGTTATACACGGAAATAATTAGGAAACGGTTAGTCAAGGAAATAGAAGAAAAAAAGATTCTACCAGAAGGTCAGGCAGGTTTTAGGAAAGGAAGGTCAACAATGGACAATGTGTATATACTGGATCATCTGATACAAAGAACAAAGAGAAGAGGTAAAAGGCTTTACTCCATGTTTATTGATTTGAAGGCAGCCTTCGATCTGGTAGATAGGAACATACTATGGAAAATCATGGAAAGGTTGGGGATAAGTAAATATTTAATAGAAAGAGTAAAAGAAATTTATGAGGAAACAAAAGTCAGGATAAGAGTTGAGGAAAACATATCAGAGGAGTTTTGGATGATTAAAGGGTTGAAGCAAGGATGCGTGCTGAGCCCTATTCTGTTTTGTATTTATATAGCAGGATTAGAAGGATTTTTTAAAGAAAGGAACGTTGGAGGAGTTAAAATAGGAAATATAAGACTATGGTCGTTAGCTTATGCTGACGATATAGTCCTATTAGCAGAAAATAGAGAGGCATTGATAGATATGATGGGCACCTTAAGAAAATTCCTAAAAAATAGGAAAATGATACTAAGCGAGGAAAAAACAAAGATATTAGTTTTTAACAGGGGGAAAAATAGCAAGAAAGAAAGATGGATATGGGATGGTAAGGAGTTAGAAGAAATTAAAGCTTTTAAGTATTTAGGTTTTACTTTTAATAGGGAAGGAAACTATAAAGAACATATATCAGAGCTAGCAAAAAAAGGTATTATGGCATCAAAAAAGACATGGGGTTTAGGTGAACACAAATGTAGAAACGATTTTAAAAGAAGGAGAATGTTATTTAATTATTTAGTGAAAAGTGTCATGGCATATGGTTGTGAAATTTGGGGTTGGAAAGAAAGAAAGGAGTTAGAAAAAGTACAGACCGATTATTTTAGATGGGTCTTGAAACTAGAAATCTGCACACCGAGGTATATATTATATAGGGAGGCATGTATAAGTAAAATGAAAATAGAATGGGCTAGTAGAGCAGTTAAGTTTGAAGAAAAGATAAGTAAGCTAGGGGATGATAGACTAGTGAAAATGTGTTGGAAAGAAAAAACAACTGAAAAGGCGACTGATAAGGCACAAAGTGTATATAATATAGAAAGGAAGCAGTATTATAATAGTTTAGGATTGAGCGAGCTAGAAATAGAAAACATGATAGAAAGGGAGCAAATTGTGCACGAGGAAACCAAGAAAAGAGATAGGGACATTGAGAGACAAAATATAGAAATGAAAATAAGAGAAGCAAAATATAATATAAATTATTACAAGGAATGTGAAGTTATCGGATTACCTAAATATTTAAAAATGAACAGAAAGAAAGTGGACATAGAAATAATCGCGAAGCTTAGATGCGGAAATTTTGAAAAGGGAAATAAATATTGGCTAAATGATGAGGATAAATTATGTAGAATGTGTAAGAAAGTCAGGGAAACATTAGAACATTTTGTGATAGATTGCGAGGAAACGAGAGGAATAATGAAAAAGCTGCTAGGTGATGATAAATTTGAATTTAAGGATTTATTTAATGAGGAAGGAAAAACCTTAGTGGTGGAAACTTTTAGAGAATTATGGAAAGAGTTACAAATCATAGACAGGAAGGAAAAGGAAATAAGTAGGATAGGAAATTAGGCAAGTAAGGAAAAGTGAAAGAAAGGGCTAGAAGTAAGATAAGATGCGATGAACCGAGCTGCCTACGATATGGATGGATGTTTGGGATTAAAATAAGAGATATTATACAAGTTAGATATTGTAGGTTAAAATGTATAGGTAATAGTAAATATGGTAAAAATGTGTTAATGTATGGCAATCTATTGTAAAATACTGTAAACTACTGTAAGATACTGTAAAATGGTATAAAACTATAAGAAAATATATAAAGTTTGTAAAATATGTAAGGTTATAAATTATTATAATGTTTAATTTATGCAAGAAATAGTGAGAAAGATCGAAAGTGAAAGAGTGTAATAGCCAAAACAGAAAGAACAAATGTACAAAGAAAAGAGACTAGAAATATATTGTTTTGTGATACTAAATGGTATTAAATTAGTTAAACAAAGTATGGAAGAATGAGTGTGGATAAGATAAAGATGTAAACCAAGTCCATTTCTGGGCCAAAATTGGCTGAAATAAAGTTTATATATATATATATACAAAAGGAGAATCTGGTTGGCTAACCACCAATCTTGGCGTGCCACAGGGCTACAAGACGCACTCGACTTACATGGTGTTGAACACATACTGTACGCTGACGACCTGCAAACCTACACTCAAGTGACCCTGGAAGGTCTTCGTGGCAGTATCAGTCGCATGTCGGCTGTAGCACGAGCAGTGTCGAATTGGAAATCGGCAGCTGGCCTGCGCATCAATGTCGTCAAGACAAAGGCGATTATTTTTGGATCTGATCATAACATCGAACAGATTCAGAGCCTTGACTTGCAAGGTATTGTGGTGCAGACCGGCGTACACGTGCCCTTTGTCGATACAGTTTCTAATCTCGGCGTGGTGATGGACGGAAGATTAACATGGAAGCCGAAATTAGTTGCGGTCAGTAAAAAAGGTACTGCCTCACCTAGACTACTGCTCAGTGGCTCTTCTTGACGTGTCAGGGGAGCTTCAGACACGACTACAGCGCTTGCAAAATTCATGTTTGAGATACATATGTGGTGTTAGGCGCGATGAGCATATCACCTCCTACAGGGAGGGACTGGACTGGCTAAACATGAAGACGAGAAGGGATTATTTTATGGGGATGTTGCTTTACAAAGCGATTGTCATGCAGCAGCCACCGTATCTAACTGCCCTTTTTGAAAAAAAAACGGACCAGGACTTCAGTTAGGGGTGGTACGACGGAGCGTTCGGTTCCGGGGTTGCGCACCGATAAGGGCCTATTCTCGATTAGAGTTCAAGGTCCGCACCTCTGGAACTCGCTCCCAAGTAGTGTAAGGTGCCTGCCATCTTTTTGCAAATTTAAAACGGCGTTGGGCAGGCACCTTAAAGAACTGCACGGTGACGGGAATATATAGAAGTGAGTCTGCGGACTGTGATAAATTAATTGTATTCGTCCATTTCTGTGTAGTCCTAATTTAATTTAATTTATTTTAAGTGTTAAATGTTAAGTATGGGAGTATTTATTAGCGTGAATTGTTGTAAGAATGACAAATGAATGAGTGTGTATTTTATTTACGACGTGATAGATGTACGTGCCATTTGAAGGTGTGTGTGTGTGTATTCTTTTTATTTTATTTTATTTTGTTATCTCTTATTATATTTATTTTTGTGTATGACGAAGCTCTCTGTGATGAACCTTTTTGACTTTGACTCTAGATCATTATATTAGATTTTATAAATTGACGACCTCTTACAGCGAACAATATTTTTATATAAGAAAATGCAATATGAATGTAAAAGTATCCAATATAAAGATAAAAAATGTGTATAAATTGACTGATCTTCTATTTTAACTATATGTACCTTCAGTTGTAACATTTCGTCTTGGATGAATAAAGAGTATATCTATCTATCTTACAGTCTTATCGCCCACTTACTCCCACAGCCTACAAGCTAGTGATTTTGTTTACGTTTTCGCTTAGTACTCGGAATCGGTGTTCTCATTCGTTTTAAAATTTCGCGTACACGATCTTTAATGGTTTTCCAATATTTTGCTTAGTTATTCATTTCTTTCTTATCATTTTTAAACAATCGCACTCTAAGTTTATTGTAAGTTTACAAACTGCTCTCATAAGAGCCCGTGGACTCGTCGCGCAGAACTTGAAACGAACGGTTGTCTGCTCTCTCGTTCTCCTGCTCTGCCTTACCTGTCGCCTTCTTTCGCTGTTTGCTTGAATTGCTGTGGGCCGAGTCCACGATTTTCACGATTTTCACGATTTTTACGATTTGCTTGTTTTTCTTTGGAATTTCATGAATTTCATACTTTTGATAAGTATTTTATTTTATTATATTGTCCATTCATATTCTGATCAGTGTTATATTTGTACAATTTCGGTGAAATAGGACAGGGATATTCGAAGTGAATTTTTCGAAACCCTCGAGGAGACCGGCGGATTTACGTCGTCAGTTTTCTTACCTCTCGACCTTTTACTCGGAGGAGGCTTACCACCGAGGGGTCATATCAGGCCTGCGTGCCATTTAGATGTGGCATCCTACTGACATTCGACTGCCAGGAAATCTTAAGGAACATAAAATAACAATATCTTCTATATCTTTTACTTACACCTTTTTCATAAGTTTCCTTTGAACACCTACATCCTCAGACTGATTCTATGTTCACTTAAAAGTCGCACAAATAACTTGTCATTTGTAATTATTTTACTATGCTACATCATAAATCTCCCTATAGTTTAAATACTATAAATCAACTATTAAATAAGCAAATTTTTCTATTCCAATAATTTTAAAATTTTTTTATTTTTGATTTTTGATTATTCTCTCTATGAATTCTGCAATAGACCATTTTCATTTAGTAATCTTCATAAAAGCTCATTTTTCCTTATAATTCACCTTTATTACGTATTTAAGATTTCAAATTAATTGAAAATAATTTTCATCACATTTTGTAGATACCTTTTAGGTCCTCGAAATCGTTTTATTTTAAAATTGCACCTTGACTTATTATATAGCCTTATGTCTCTACTTTGTTGTGTTTTCATCGGTATCCAAATTGTTGGCATATAAGGTACATTTATATTAGAGAGAGAAAGACCGAACGTATATGTGCGCAGCGCCATCACATGTGTAAAGTACTAAGCGTATAGAGCGAGTGAGCTGGAGCCTTACTTGAGTATCATCCTCCGCGCGAGACGGTTGTAATGGAGAGAAGTAGAAAAGAACGTTTTGATTCTATTAGTAATTAAAGTTTATCGTTGTGTTGGACAAAGAAGTGTTTTATTTATGATCCAATCCTCCTACAAATGATCAGTTATTTCAACACAAATATCGAAGATATTTCTCGCGTCTAAAGTTCTTGTCGACAAAGCCTTTTAGTCTATCTCTCCGGTTTCTACCGGATCGTATACCGTATTTGCACAGGGGTTCTCCGTTTTTTCGTATATACACATGTTATTCTCACACACGCGCTGTTCCTTATTCTAGTCTCTTACCGGCCATATTTATTTCAAACTGGGGTTCAAACTGTAATAATGTTCGAATTCTACCGGAACTAATGTACGTTTTTCCGGTAAATTTTCGACATTATATACAATCTTGTTAATTTTAATTTCCCTTTTCAACATTTGATACACGAACAATGACTACAAATTTTTATACGGCAACATTTCATGTTCTGAAATGCTGTCATCCTTATTTTATTTACATATTGTTAGTGATGATTAACTAATTTTCATATGATATATTTTGTATATCGTGCTCAGCTCTACCCTGTTTTACTTCACATTACGGATATACTCATCGTAAATAATTGATTTGATAATATATTACAAGGCTGCATATTAAGACCAATAATTATTTATTTGTATTCGTTTTATATATCACACCAATCATTTAGACTCAATTTGATCTGTATATACCACCCTAGTCCTAGAGAATTTTCCTTTTCATCTTCTGCAGCTATTTCCACGTTTGGTTTCATTCGTCCCTAACGTCCGAAGAATCCAAACGAGGACTGCTTTTCGGCTTAAGAAGAAGTTAACAATCACTGCTCTCAAGTTCAGATTATCCACATTTTACACCTGATCTCCGATTCACACAATAACCGAGACCAGGATGATATTAGGGACATATTAGATCAGTCACATCAACATTCACACCTGACCTCCATTTTCACCAATAGAGTCTCCACCAGGACGGTAATGGGGACATATTAGGCTAGTCGTAAATACCTACAGGAAAAAAAAGAAAAGAAAGCTAGTGATTTTATTTACGTTTTCGCTTAGTAATCGGAATCGGTGTTCTCATTCGTTCTAAAATTTCGCGTACACAATCTTAAATACTTGTCCAATATTTTGCTTAGTTTTTCATTTCTTTCTTATCATTTTTAAACAATCGCACTCTAAGTTTATTGTAAGTTTACAAATTGCTCTCATAAGAGCCCGTGTATAAGAGTTAAACTTCGAAGTCAATTATTTTTGAAACGGTAATGGCTAATGATTTAAAATTTTACATGCTTTCGGAGAACCTCCTTGAGCGGATCAACTATTCGCTCCGTGCATGTGGTTGGAAAGAATGCCCGAAACGATCGAGGCGCCCGTGGTGACGAAAATTGACAATAATATTGGAACGCGAAGTATATATATATATATATATATATATATATATATATATATATATATATATATATATATATATATATATATATATATATATATATATATATATATATACTTCACGTTCCAATTCCACGTTTCGTGTATTCCCTCCAACCGCATGCACGGAGCGAATATCTGATCCGATTAAGAAGGTTGTACGTATAGATATATGTCATAAAATCAAACATTTTTTAGTATAATATCTATATATATATATATATATATATATATATATATACACATGCCAGATTTAAATTCTTAGGCCATCAATTTGTTTGTTGTTTGTTTGTTCAATTTAGTTAATTGCTACTGTGACGTATGTACATATTACGATACGAAACTAAAACATTTTACAACTAAATATATATAGGACATAGCCTAAATTTATTGTGTTGCCTTTAGAGTGTATAAAGACAAGACTTTAATAAATAGTTAGTACTTATTGTCTACATATTTTTCCAACATTTTTATACTACGTTATGATGAATATTTTTTTTTGCAGGCTAATTCTTAAAAATATAAATGTTAATTTTTCTTTAAAAACGAATTTGGCAATAAGACATCGTTTTATGCATATTTATTTACCCATCTTTAATTTAAGAACGGTAATTTATTTCAGTTTATATTGTAAAAAATACGATTAATATACTTGAGTATTTAATTAATGTGCAATATTTTTCTATACATCAATTTTTCAAATTAATTATTTGCACATTTTATATAAAAAAAACAACATAATCTCTTGATAAAAATAGCAAGAAATAAGTATTTATGAAGATAATAGCATGATTTCTCAATGCAGTACAGGGTTATCTCAAACTTAACCTTTTGATTTCAAGAACATGTGACTCAGTGACCTAGTAATGAAATAATAAGACAAATATTTTGTATTGATGGAAGATACATATCCTATACTTAATATTACTACTTAATAAAAGTTAACATAATTAATTTTATGCTTTAAATTGTAAATATTTTTTTTCTGATAGAAAATGGATAGTATGTTACAAAAAAATGTTTGGGAAAATGATCCAGAACTTTTCGAACTGTTAAAAAAGGAGAAGAAACGACAGGAATCCGGTCTTGAAATGATTGCCAGTGAAAATTTCACATCACTAAGTGTTCTACAATGTCTTAGTTCATGCCTGCATAATAAATATAGTGAAGGTCTTCCAGGGCAGAGGTAAATTTAAATTAATTATTAAATGTCACTACATCATCATTTTTATTTATTTATTTATGATACAATTACATTTACGTAAATAATATTTCACATAAGAAAACAATTACATTGTAAATAAATGCCTACAGATGCATACAAAAATGACTATTCGTAGATGTGGCTACAGGAAAGAAAAAAACTTAGAATAACTTAAAAATAACTTAAAGTAGAGAGGAAAAAAGTAAAATTAAACATGAACAAAAATATTACAATTTTGTCTCATTTCATAACATTATATAAATTATATTTTTATTTTTAAACAAATTAATTAATATATATTTGATCTAATCCAATTTTTATCTTTTTTTAAATTAATATTATTCAAACTCAAAATTGAGACCATTTGGTAATTCATTAAAAGATCTAATTGCGACAATATAGCTTCTTTTATTGCTTACTGTTTTGATGATTTTGGGATAGGAATATTCTTTTTCCTTGTTTTGTAATCTGATTGTATGAATTTTTTTGTAGTTCATAAACGTATAGTAATGAATTGAAAGAAAACCTGTTCAATATTTAAGGACTAATTGTACGTTACAAAATTATTTTCGTTTATTATTAAAAATTTTTCATAATATCTTCCATAAGATTGTATATATGATCTTATGCAAGATCTTATATAAGTACTTATGTAAGATCTTATGACAGATCCAACCAGAAAAATTCAACCCAAGACTGGCATAAGTTCTTAATAAGATCCTATATAAGACAAATTTAGTAAATTTCTGAAAATTATTAAAAATTTGTAAATTTTCGTTATTTATCTAAATAATGCCATTTTTGGACATACCATCTAGATGATACCCCAAATTTAGAGGCACCTAGACTGGTTTTAAGACGGTCTTAAAACTTAAAAAAAAATGTTGTTCTTACATTACGTAAGAATTTACATAAGAATTTGTATAAGATCTTACGTAAGAACTGGTGTAAATCTTACATAAGTCATTATATAAGTTCTTCTGTTATGTTACTGCAAAAAAATATAAAATATAGTAAATCGGCTCAAAACATCCTTAGGTACCCTTAACTTGAGGTATCATCCAGATGGTACATCCAAAAATGGCAATATTTACATAAATAACATATATTTACAAAATTTGAATAATTTTTAGAAATTTACTCAATGTGTCTTACATAAGGTCTTACATAAGATCTTATTTAAGATACCCAGTTCTTGGTTGAATTTCACTAGTTGGATCTGACATAAGATCTTACATAAGTACTTATACTATCTTGCATAAGATCATTTATACAATCTTATGGAAGATCTTACATACAATCTTATGGAAGATTTTATGAAAAATTTTCAGTAGGGTTACACTTATTCGATAGTGTAGGAGTCTACTTAATAATAAATACATTCACAATTTACCAATTGCTTTGATTATGATTTTGTGACAATTGAATGTTTTATAATTTTTGTAATAAATTTACTTTTTTTTTTCTGTGAATAGTTGTTCCAAATGGTATATTACGATACATGTGACCTCGCTATGCTCGGGTGCTAACTACGCGCCGTGCAATTATGGGCCACTTAGGTCACGAGTATCGTATACTATTTTGTAGCACAAGTGACATAAACCTGCCATCAACATCGGGGAGGGTGTAGGGTGCGGGGGTAGGTCGGGCGGGGGGAGGGTGGGGGGGTTTCGGGGAGGACGTAGCCCCTCGCATAATAAAAAATAAAAATATAATCCAAAAAACATAAAAAATAAATTAAGGAAATCACAAATCGTATAAACAAATTATTATTTAACCAAAATTCATTAGTTAATTAATAATCAATGTCAACTTTTATACATTGTTTGAATAGAACCTTATATAAATAAGATATTTTGTTTTTTGATAAAATAATAAATGTTTATTATTAACAGTTAATTTGAATATATTTATTTACCCTATCTTGAAATTTTTTAAATTAAAGTTTAATAAATTTATAATATTAATAATGAAAAAAAAAATTAATACTGAAGTTTAAATTGAATTCCAGATTGAATATTCAAAATACGCGCCAAATTGTCATAATACAATCAGTTGAACTAACCTCTTAATTTGAAGCATTATTTTAAGGATTTATAATTATTCTCTGATTCTTGGCATGCGTATTTACCAGGTTTACTACTTCTTCTTTCTATTATTATGAACGAAAACGTTTATTTTGAGTGTTTTTAGTCTTTATTATAGGATACTACGGATCTGTGGCCTATGTGAATTCATTATTACACTGTGTAATAAACTGCCACTAGGTCACGGATAAGCGTGACTTAAGTGCAGGTTTAGGTCACACAGTGCTATAAAATTATGTACATGCTATTATGTATTTTATACTCTATTAGTATATAATTCAATTTAAATCACTCCATCACCAGGGCAATGGTAATGGGTACATAAATGCATGGCAATATAAGCCAACGTAACCTAGGAAAAAATGTTCCATATATGACCAAATATGACGTTCCACATAGGGCCATATATCAATTGTGTGTCTATACGGCCATGTATGATTATATGTGACCTACATGTATTTCCAATTTAAGTTTTTTGTAATAAGGCTTGAAAAACTGGACTCAGATAGCTCTAAGCGTAAAAATAGTTCCTATATGATTATTTGTGATCATTGATCATCATGATCATATGTAATTGTATATGAAATTTGATATCATAAAATCATATATGAATATACTGGAACATATATGAACATACCAACTCATATAAAAGTATATATGAACATATATGAGAGAAATTAAACAACACTTTACGTATTTTGCAAAAAGAAATTAATTTTTTGGACTAAATAATAAATTTTATCATAAATTTGAATAGATATTTATCATTAAAAGAAGAAAAAAAGAGATTAAAAATGGTCTATGCCGAGTCTTGAACCCGGATCCTTTTGCTTAGTAGTCGCTGACTTAACCACTACGCCACACACGTTCTTGATATTTAAAGATTACAAATTGTTCATGTAATTTCTTCTAAGATCACATGCATCTTATATGATCATATGTGCTCCTATATAAATACATATGTCCATATGGTTTCATATGTACATATTTGTAGCAAAAATTATTAAGATTTCTAGTTCATATAAAATCATATATGATTGCATATAATAATACATTGTCATATATCTCCACATAAAATCATATATGGATAATAAATTTGAAATTTTTGATCATATAAAAACATGTGATTACGAAATATTATTATAGGGAGCGTTCAAAAACTATGCAACGCTGTTTTGCATTATATTTGTCTCCCACACCTCCACCCTCCCTCATGTTACACACCGTCATATTTTGTTAAACCATATTCTATAACGTATCAAAAATGTATGTCTAATAATTTAACATTATTTTTAATGTCAATAACATATTAAAATCTTATAAAATAAAATAAAAGAACGTTTTTAAGTATATTAACCTATTAACGCCGAGGTGATCAGAATTTTTACTAACTTTTCAACGTGTTTATTTATTATGTTATTGGACCAAAAAAATAATGCAATACCTCTATTCCTACGCGAAATTTGATGCTATTTCAAAATCTGAGCTCAAAATTTCGATTAGACACCGAGAAAAACAAATATAGCCGATTTAAACGTGAAAAACGTGAAAATTTTCGAAAAAAAATTTTTTTCGCATTTTTTTTCACAATGATACTGCAAAGGTATCAACTTTTTACTATGATCAGAGGTGATCATGGCACTCAAACATTAAGAGGAATTTTTCTGAAAAAAAAGATATTGCATTATATTTTTAGTCTGTTAACATAATAAATAAACACGTTGAAAAGTTAGTAAAAATTCTGATCACCTCGGCGTTAATGGGTTAATGAAATGTTTCACCTAATCTACTTTTATGAAATTATTAGAAATCTTCTATTGTGCAAGGAGATACTATTCATTCTCGTATATGTTTCGAATAACTGGAATATGTAGATTGTGAGGTGGTAAACCCACCATTCATGGAAAATTACAAGGACCTACTTTTTTTTGTCTAAATTACAATTTTAAGTAAATTTAATCTATCTGGAATGTTGTTGTCTAAATCAAAAATAACTTTCCATAGAGATATTTCCTAAAAATTAAAAAGTAAAGAAAAAAGCGGTTTTTGTATTTGCCGATAACACAAGAGATTAGCATCACTTTAAAATGATGTTAAACCCCTGTGATACCGGAAAATATGGAGAACTTTTATTTTTATTTATTTCAACTTTGAGACAATATCTCTCTGGAAAGTTATTGTTTTTAATTGTGACAACAATGTTTCAGAGATATTTACTGAAAATTGAATTTAAAAATAATTAAGTGGTTCCTCGTAATAGGGAACATGCACGAATTTAGATTTTAATTTTATTCAAAAGTTCATGAAAAAATAATGAAATTACCAAGACAGTTTATTTATATTTTCTTATACAATAACTTTTATAATAATTCCCTCCCCTCCTCTCCCCTTTTTTTTTATATTAAAATGTGTCTGGTCAATGGTTGTCCTCGGGTATAAGTTCACTTCATCCCCAAGACTACCCCTCCTAAGGGGTTGTAGGTAAACTGGAACTTGGTCAATAGTGAACTGGAAGTGACAGGAAATAACCGGAAATAATAAAAAGTGAACCGTGAATGAACCGGAAGTGACCGGAACTTTTCCCTTTCTAAGGGTTGGTTTTACTTTTTCTCCTAAACTACCTTTCTAAAGGTTAGTTTTTAAGGAAGTGGAACCAAAGTAAAAATAATTTATGTTTGCATTTTGTCTTAGGTCTGTTCTTTAGACTCATCATACATATATCATATATATATATATATATATATATATATATATATATATATATATATATATATATATATATATATATATATATATATGATATATATATATATATATATATATATATATATATATATATATATATATATATATATATATATATATATATATATGATATATGTATGATGAGTCTAAAGAACAGACCTAAGACAAAATGCAAACATAAATTATTTTTACTATATATATATATATATATATATATATATATATATATATATATATATATATATATATATATATATATATATATATATATATATAGATAGATTGAAATTAATAAACTTAAGATAAACTACTAATAATAAACTTAAGATTTAAACTATTAAAAATATTCAGGAATAATGTAAAAAACATTGTAAAACTGATAATATATATACCTAAGTATATTTAATATTTTAAACCTTTTTCTACTTTCAAAATTACTTAAAAATATTCCATCACCAACATTTAAAAACCATTGTTTGAAACCCATATCATTTTTATCTACTCTCAAATTATCTTTAAGAGTCATATGTTGAAATTTAACAATTTTATACAATTTTTTTCTTGCTGTCCATTCTTTTTTAATTTCATTAAAAACATACATGTGTGGTATATCTGTGTATAAATAATGCCTTGCCTTTGGATCATTCTGATTAAGTAGAAACCATGCAGTTAACGTTGTATTTAAATTTTTATTAAATAACATTTCTTCACAATCTTCTTTAAAATAAACATATTGTTCATTCATAAGATGAACTGCCAATCTATATATGACGTGAGATAATTCATGCATCCGATATTCTAATAATCGATACATTTCTTCAGGGGGACTGACATCTGGTATTAATATATTGCTTAATTTCATTATAATCATAATTTGAGAATTAAGCCGTATTAGATACAAAAGATTTTGCTATACAATTTTGCTACAATGCAAAACTAACCAAGTGAAATTTTTAATGCTATTAAAAATAGTTGTAAAATACTATTGATAATAATTTAAATGTTATAGGGTACAATTTTTATTTGATATATTTTTAAAAACATGTAAACTAAAAAAATGTAACAAACATTTATACATGATATACAAAAGTTAAGTCATTTTTGATAATACTTACTTATTTACAATTTTCGTATCCAGGCAGATACAGCTCAAACGATACATGGTCGACACAGTAATACATAAGAATCATTAGTACATATACACTCTTAAGAAAATGTATCTGTTAGACCTCAAGAAATAAGAAAATAAAGGAGACATTGAATAAGGGCTACATACACATTGAAAACATGCTAATTATTTGACCTATTAGACCTCAAAGTCTTTTACACGATGCAAAGATGCAGATAATATTAATATGAGAAATGATACATATACTTAATAATATCGACGAAAAAAATTAAAAAATGATCAAATTAACTATAATTCAAGTATTATGGAATGCTTAAAAGAATATTGTTTTTTATATACTACTTTTGATAAGAAAATGTTTAATTTGTATAAATTATTGAAAATAACAAATTACAATTTATCTGTTATATATATTTACGTTAATTGACATTTACAAAAGTGAAATTATCAATACTAATATAAATATTGATAGTTATATATTGTATTTATTTATTTATTTATTTATTCCAGAGTTACATATAACATTTGCTAAATTCGATACAGAGTAGAAATTATTTATACAATAACATACTATAACGCCGCAAATCTTGCAGAGGGAATTGGTATTCCCTGTTCGCAGGTCCGGATTAACAAAAAAAATAAAAAGTGCTGGTTAGTTTTACTTTATTTATTACAACAAAAACTTCCAGCCATACTAAACCGTACAATGCAAGTACCATTCATTCATAAGGATAGAATGTATCCACGTCGGACTTCCAGACATGGATCATTCCATCCTTCACCATTCATTCATACATACTTTGGTTGGGTTATGAAGGTCTTCTGACTCTTCATCCCAACTCTATATAACATTATTAATAATTTAACAGTGACATATAATCTCTAACATTTCCATATAAATCCTTATTAATTAATATTATCATTATAAATTGTGTTAAAAATTCTATATTTTTATATGGTTAGTAATAATGTGACAACTACATTATATTAATTCGCGTTAATTAAGATTACATTGCACAGTCTTAAGATTCTATATTTTTGTACATTTTTCTTTGATATTATAAATATTTTTATTCTTATAATTTAATCATTGTGACCTAGCACTATAATATTACCAATACCTCACTAACATGGATCTTGCTGTCGTAAATTTTTCTGTTGTCGCGTGTTTATCTCTTGCATACAATATTCTTTCTATGGTGTTGAGCCTAGCCGGGCAAGTAAGTCTAACAGCACAGGTAATGTGGGAACATCATTATGTATTTGATAATCGCTTTTCCGTTTTCTGTTTTGTATGTCCATATATGGGGCGAATCACGTCAACTCTCCTAGCGCGGCGCGCGAGCGCTTAATACTGTTGTTTTCAACTCGCGTTTGCGGTATGAAAAAAAATATATAAAAAATATCCAATAAACTATTTCGATGTATTTTTTCCTCATCTTTCCAATGGTGTGGTCAGATTTTCCAAAATTTTCCATTTTCCTTAAAAAAAACACAAAACGTGTTATATCTCGAAAAGTCTATTTTTAATATTTTTTTAAATACTTTTAATCGAAAGCTGAGGTTTTTTTACATATAAAAAGTTCTTTTGCACAGAGTGCCCGATTATATTTCAGTAAGTAATAGAACGCCGAAAAGTTGAAGTACCGCGCGCAGCGGCAAAGCGCGTGACTTCGCGCTCGACGGTGGCCGCTGGATTCGGTCCTCCTTTTCATATTTTGCTACCTTATAATTTCTTTTAAACCTGTTAGTTAAATTTAGTTATTTTTTTGTTTTTATTAATCGTTTTTTTGTTACTTTGGCTTTCGAAGAGGCTTTCAAAGTCTTTAGCTTCGTGGCTTTCTTTGTCTTTGTTGCGGGTTTGGATATATTATTTTCTTTTTTCTTAGTGTCTTTCTTTGGAAAGATTTGATATTTAGAACTTAAAGACGTTTTCTGTAGTTTGAATGTGTTTTGATTCAATGGAATAAAAGCATGATACTGTAAAGTCCCTGGTATAGATTTAGCATTATCTAATCTTGGTTTGAGTTCTAAAACAGTTTTTTCATAATCATCTTTATTGCTATAAAATACTTTGGTTTCTTTGCAATAATTTTTAGCCCATTCGTAAAGACTTTTTGCTGTTAAAATTCTATTTTTGAATGAAAGTTGTAGACCAGCACGTTTTGCACCTCTTTTGAAGTTCGCACCGATACCATCACATGCACCTTCGCCGTGCGCGGTAGCATAAAAGTGCCATTCCGCTGAGATTTCGAAACTTTTTTTCATGAAACAGAAGATTTTGCATATTATTCTTATTTTTAAAATGTTGACTTGCTCCATCCGTTAAATAATAAATTTTTTTAACTACGAAATTAGATTTCAGATAAAGTATGACTTTTTTTGATATTCATAAACCGCAACAGTATCATGGTTTAGATTATCAGAAATTACAGCAATGCTTACATGTTTAAGATCACTATTTTCTTTGTAATACATTACAACTGTAAAAATAGTTGCCTGGTTATTATTCCAATGGAAAGATTGCGTAGAATTATGTACTACAAATGCATAGTTTTCCGCAAAATCAAAACAGACAATAAACTCCCCTTCTTGAAGATTTTCTTTCAACTTATTCACATACTGTGACTGTTTCTTAGCAAAAAAATCGTTAGTCTTCAATTTCATTAATTTGTCGCCCAGCGTGTTGAGAAAGTCATAAACGTTCTCACTTTTTGAAGCTATCGTACACCGATCTGTTTGAAACCACGACTCAAATTGAATTTCAAAAACATTATTTTTATCAAAACATTCAAGCACATTTTCTCGTAATGCAGACGTATTAGGACAATTTAGACAGTCACCCAAGAAACACTCATCACGTGCATTTTTAAAAACGATTGCCTGAATACAGTCATGATAATTTGTAAGATATAGTTTACTATTTTTCGTTAAGCACTCTAGCTCAGCAGCTTCTAGCATGAGCTTAACGTTTTCATGATGTACACATACACATACATTGTGTGTACCACTGCTTCCAGCTAAAACACAGTGTACTGGTCTCAATTGTATGAATTTTGTTAACCCAATTTTAACGTGTTCGTATTCTTTTTGAAATAAATAATAGATTTCGTTCACATTGCCAAGAAGTAATCTTTTCTGAACGTGTTCTCGTTTGCCGTTGTCCTGCTTTACGGATATGCAATCTTTCAAGCCTGGCATAATTCGACTTATGTCATCCTTTTCATAAAAACTTTTAACTATATTTGTAGTTTCCACCGAAAGTACTTTGCCGCGTTTTTTTTAAGAAACTGAGAAAACTCCTTTTTCAGCTACTAACTCTTTTGCTTCTCGAGCTTCCCATTCAGTACAACCAAACTCTCTGATTAAATCATTACGAAACCAAAAATCGGGAGCAAGAGTGAGTAGCTGAATTCTATCTTGCTTCGATATACAATTAGAAAATTTTCTTTTAATTTGTTCGAGAACCGTTACGCCAGCTTTATGATATTCATCACAACAATTTATGTTAGATTTTTTTGTATCCGAAATAGGTAAATCTGCTTTACGTTTGTAAATTTGCCTACGACATGTACCACATATTTTCGCTTCTTCGGGTACAAACGGAAATATACTTCTAAAAGTTGAATGAAAGTCAAACAGATCTTTAGACGTAGGGTGATTCTCTCGAGAGAAAGGATTTATGCATTTCATTTTCCAGGTTGAACCCATTGTAGTTGCTACAATAAACCGGAGAAATACGTAACCAATAGATTTATGATTTAATCATAAAAAAATCTAAATTTAAAAAAAAACATCGTCGTATATATGAATTTCTTGTGACAATTCATTTATAGATTAAAGTTTTTTTTGTTTAAGCCACCTACCGACTGAAAAAGGAACTAGTTTTACAAGTAAGCATGATGTGGCGGTGACGGCGGCCACGCCGCGCCAAGTCGCGCGCGGTACTTCTACTTTTCGGCGTTCTATTACTCACTGAAATATAATCGGGTACTCTGTGCAAAAGAACTTTTCTTATGTAAAAAAAGCTCAGCTTTCGATTAAAAGTATTAAAAAAAATATTAAAAATAGACTTTTCGAGATATAACACATTTTGTGTTTTTTTTTAAGGAAAATGGAAAATTTTGGAAAATCTGACCACACCATTGGAAAGCTGAGGAAAAAATACATCGAAATAGTTTATTGGATATTTTTTATATATTTTTTTTCATACCGCAAACGCGAGTTGAAAACAACAGTATTAAGCGCTCGCGCACCGCGCTAGGAGAGTTGACGTGATTCGCCCCATATATATTATTTCGTTTGTTATATTATATAGACTATTGCTGATTTTTGGATATGAGTTTATCATTTTATTGTAATTGCAGTTGGAGATATGCCGATGTTTTTTGCCCTTAGCACAAATGTATGTTCTAATATCAAGCATTATACTATTAGCCAATACTGAGTCTTCTCTGGATCCATACATTCTAATGTCCAGTTTGTTTTCAATGTGTGCTGCTTTTCTCTGCTGCAGTAAAAACTGTAATTTAGGGGATATTTGGCCCTGGTATACACATTCATCTCGTATAATATAAAGTAATAAAAATTTTGAAAAGTTTGACAAGTATTATTCATAAACTATAAATCATGTTGAATCCTGTCTTATATATAAATATATATATTTTTTTTAATGTTGAAATATCAAAATAATTAAAAACAATTGATAAGCCAAAAATTAATGTTCAAATATTATTTTATATGCAAATAAATGAACCAAATCAAACATGTTTTTATCTCATAATAAGAATAACCTGTAAACAATAGTTATTAAGAAAAATTTTTGAATTAAATATTAATTAAATTAATTAAATTAATTAAATTATTTATTATTATTATTGATTTATTATTATTAATATTATTTCAACCGAGCGATGGTAGGAGCGAGGTACATCACGCTAGTAATGCATTAAAGTTACGCTGGAATTTGGTCGTTGCTTGAATACCTGTCGCGTGACTTTTTCATGATAACGTACATGTATCGCCATTCAGCACCTCCATAGGTGAGTCTGATTCTTTGATATAATATAATAATATTGATAACTGCCAATGGAGGCACTGAATGGCGATATATCCACGTTATCATGAAAAAGTCAATTGACAGGAATTTAAACTAACACCGAATTTCAGCCCAACTTTAATATATTATTATTATAAAATTCATCGCATAAGTAAAAAACTATCTCTGGAATTTTATTATTTTTTCATGAACTTTCGGTTAAAATTAAAATAACAATTTTTATTTGATATACTTTTAATTACAACCCATACAAGTTCCCTATTGTTGGTGACGGGTGGTTTTAGCATCACCTTAAAGGAGAAGATTTTACACAATCCGAGATATCTTCAACATTATTCTTATCCATTCAATAAACAGAAACTGTAGGGTCTTCTATGATGCAGTTGATGTATAGTACTTCATTGCATTTGGTTTTTAAAATAGGTTTTGTTATTGATATTGATATTAAAGAAAAACTTTTGTTAAAAACTTTTTAGAAACACGTTTTGAGATGTAAGGAATCAAAATACAATATTTAAAAAAATATTTGTATGTATTGATTTGTTGTGTATATATTATATATATGTTTGTGTGCATATGCGCATGTGCATGTGTGCGTATGTGCGAGAGCGTGTAGAACGATTAATTAAATTTGAAGAGTTAAGCCAATAAATTAGCAGCGGTTTTTTTCTTTTTTGTGTATGGATTTTCGATATAGCCTCTAAACCTTTTTTAGACATAATATAAACTATATTCGTCATATAAAGGCGATAATTATTTTGTAAAGAAAGGGGATATAAGTCAGATGTAGTTTCTTGTTAAATGCTATTTTCTATTTTTCTCAGAAAAGAAAATTGTATATTGTAGCGTTACGTAACGTTCATGTGCAACTCCCCCCTACCCCTAACGTCAGAAAACATATTTTTTAGGACCCCCACCCATCCCTTGAGGCATTGCGTAGTTTTTGAACGCTCCCATATGAAATTATGTATATTCATATATTAATATGTATAAAAATATGTTATAAAATTTTGGATTAAATCAAATGTGGCCATATATGATTATATATGAACACATTTCATTATAGGTAATTTGATATAATCACATATGGACATATATTATCCTATATATTCATATTTATTTATTTATTTAAACCAGAAAGATTCACATACATAAAATTACAGAATGATGTAAATCCTTACAGAGGTAAACTAAGTTATCTGTGCGCAGGTCTGGTACATAAAATTAAGAAAAGTGATAAAAAAAAAACTTAAAGCATAACTAACTTACTTAAAACTAACTTAAAAACTAAATTAAACTAGTATCGTATACATCTCATAGTAGACTAGAAACATTATAAAATTTAGAAACTATTAACATTATAAAAAATATTGTTTGTACATATGCGACGAAAGTACCCCTCGCAAAGCGAACGGTTGGAGAATGGAAGAGAGACGGAGAGAAGGGAAGTGGGGCGGCTAGCATAAGGTAGACAGTAGCCGACGCTGGACGAACAGCGTTCGGGCGGCGCGCACTAGGCAGCACTGACCGGTGGCGCTCTTGCAGCGCCGAGAAGCGCGGCGCGGTGGGGAGAGAGAGCGAAAAGCGGACCTCTGTCCTGCAGTAGTTGGAGATCGGCAGTCTACTCGCGGGCACTGAGCGAGTGAGTTAGTGCCCCAGCACGCTCGATCGCGCTTACGAGTAGAGGAGTCCGTGGCTGTGTACACGACTCACGCCGGCATATTCAGGCTCCTGACTCGAGGCGCTCCTCTGTCAGTATCCTAAGGTGCGGACGGATAAGTACCGGTACACCTACTGGAGGATATCGCAGCGAGGCGCACCCCGCTCGAGGTCCACCGGTGGATGAACCGGTAACCGACATAGGAGCGGGTTTAGCGACAGAAAATCGCACCCGGACCGTGAGCTGAGGCGCTCTTCAGCCACACGCCCGTTCGTCCGAAAATCCGTATTTTAGCGTAGGGAAATCTCCGGCCAGACTTACGGGTGCCCCCGTGTCTGGTGCACTGGAGAACCTTCCATGGTGCTCCTTGAAGGGTACTCCAGTGTGACGGAGATAAAGCACTAATACGACGGGCGCTCCCGGATTATTAGTAAATTTTAGAAGCGGCCTCGTGGAGACGCGCCTCCAGTACGTGTTAAATAGGTTATAAGTATTAGGTTTAATTTAACTAATATATTTTGGTTTCCGCCTGTTTGTGTTATAGATTAAAGGAGATCGCGGTAATCGAGACGGACAAGGGACGGTTTCCGCGTCTAACCATATTTAGTTTAATTAGATTAATTATTAAGTTTGTTGTAAATATTTTGTTTAATATTTTGTTTGAAAACATTTCTATTTATTTTTTTAATAATAATCTCAAACCTAACCCCCATCCGAACCCTGGTGGAGCTCTTGAGCATTCGGCGGGGGCTCTTTTGTTACGCATAGATATATTTAATATAATTGCACCTCATATATTATAGTTATTTTTTATCCACATTTTCAGTTTATATTTTTGTGACTTTTTATCTAATTCTAATGTTTTTAGATCATTTGGTAGTTTATTGAAAACTTGTATAGCTTTTATATATGCCATCATATTAATTTGTTTATCTATAGACAGGCAATGTTCTTTCCATCATAAACTTATTCTATAATTCATGGAGACGCATAACTAGTGCGCTTACTTGCTTATACAACTAATATAATATAATTAATAAAAAGAGAAAAAGAATAATATACAATCATATCTAATCATATATAAATCATGACGCTGTGGGCGTACTGAGTGGTTGCGTCTAATTTTTCGTGCTTATATTTTTCTAAACTGTTTTAAATAATAAATTATTTTTAATCACTCCTAAATCAGATAATCGCTAGCCCTGACCAAAATACTATTCAAAAAACATTTTCTCCATTCCCAAAATCTCTTGTCCGCGTGATACTTGTTTCACAGTATTGCCCTAGTGTGAGAAATCTATTAATCCTATTAATTTCTTTTTCCAAATATGAAAAGATCCTATTTGCAAATAGGATGTATATGCTATTTTTGTATTGGCGAATAGGATTTAATAGATTTCTCACACTAGGGTGCCTACGTTTTTAAGGTTAGAAATCACATAAACTGCCTAAGTGACAACTGTTTTATAAGGTTTTCATAATACATTACTAATATGTTTCTGTACACGAGTTGTGAAGATGTATTTGCCACTGGGGACCTTCTTGCAGTATGCAGTATTTGCAGTGTAATTCTTCATGCTTCAAAATAAAAAAATTGTGTTGGTATCACCTCATCAGAGATGAAAGTTCTTGAACTAAAAAATAAGAGGAGCCTATTTTACCATTGTCCTGAACGCATTACCAATTGAGGTGAAAGTTCATCTATGTTGGAAAGTATTTCATCTCTAAAAATCTCTGTTGATGGTCTTACGAAAGTAGCTGCATCCTATACTGACTTCAAGGAAAATCAACTACCTGTTTTATTAAAAGATGTCACCAGCCTAAAGCAGCATAGGCTTGAGCATGATAATAGGTTGTGTGCTATTGAGACTCGTATTAGCGATCGACTGCAAATCCAGCTCCTATTGTTACAAATTCGAAAGCCAGTCTGAACTTGGACACAGTTATAAATAATGTTACAGAAAGTTTTATACGAGATGCAAGATAGACTCTTATATAAAGTGCCTGAGCAGGAAAATTTAGATGCCGATTTAGTAATGACAATCAACATCTTAAGCAAGATAAATATTCAAACTGTGCTTAGTAAGTCTAATGTAACAAGAATTGGCATTATGAGTGCAAACAAAATGAGACCTATTCTTATAAATATGTACACTTGTAATGATGCAGTATTAGTGCTAAAAACTTGGAAACTCATCCCAGATGAACTTAATGTTTTTCCTGACTACAAAACATCAGCGTGAGATGTATAGTAAACTTAGAGCAGAATACTTCTAATAAACTAAATAAATCTAATAGCTCAACTAAACAGATAGTAAGGTACAGGAAAGGTGATCCTAAAATCATCAGTGTGGACATAGACAGCAATAAAAATGACAAAAATAATACTCAAAGTATACCCTCTAATATAACTGCTTCTACCAGTGCTCAGCAACCACCTTCAAAAACTTAAATAAGATTTGGTCTGCGTTTACCAGAACGTCAATGACTCAGAACTAAACTCTCAAACTTAAAGAAAAATATTCATCTCCTGTCACCCTGTCCGGACATTATCTTACTCACTGAAACTTTTCTGCACCCAGATGTTCATCCAAGTAAACTTGGCTTTCACGGTTACCAAGTTTATAGGCAGGACAGGTATGACTTTTCTAATGCACCTTATGGTGGTGGGGTGCTTATTGCAGTAAAATCCTGTTTTAAATCAAATATTCTTCATGTTGACGATCTTGGTGTAGAACAGTTATTATTGAAGTTATTAGTCAACTCGATAAGCATGCCATATGTGCTTGTTATTTATCTCCCAGATCTGATACGCTAAATTACTACAAGCATGTTGAATGTGCTGAACGTATGCACTCGTTACATCAAGATTATCATTTTATCATTGCTAGTGACTGTAACCTACCAAAAGTAATCTGGGAAAACAATCAAAGAGACCTCGATAGCCTCACCACCAATGAAGAGGTGGAAGCAGCGGTCAAGAGACTCTTCGACGAAGCAGAAAACTCAGTTGGTGAGATCGGCGTATCGCTGACCAAACCCAATAGCAGGGAACAGCGGCCGGCCATCATAGAGATGGACCAGGAAAAGGTTGAGTTCCTCCTCATGTAGAGCCGCTTGAGAGTCAGCTACGTGAACTGTCGACTGAGAAGGTGGCAGCGGCTGCAGCGGTGCTTTAGATGTCTGGGTTACGGACATCAGGCACGCGACTGCAGAGGCCCAGATAAGTGTAAGACCTGCTACAAGTGTGGCGAGGAAGGCCACAAAGGAACAGCCTGCAGAGCTGCCGAAGCAAAGTGCGTCTTGTGCACGGCACTTAGAGTAGGTCATGCTCATCTGGGCCGCACCCCAGGATCAGCACAGTGTAGAGCGTTCCGCGATACGCTTAGGCAGACCACAGCGAAGCGTTAATGATGGGTCGTATAATGGTCCTTTAAACGAACCTACACAGAAGCGACTTAGCGAACAGCCTTCTGACTCAGTATAGAATTGAGAAGAAGTTTGATATGCTACGAATCAGTGAGTAGTACCTCGACTGGAATGTATCTACGTGGTATCCATACAAACTGGGTACTGCAGCAGTCTACGGCTGGAATTTATAGTCGACACTTGGCACTCAATACTCAATGTTTGGTGCTCAGTTCTCATACTCAAACTCTAAGAACGTACGCTTTCTAATGTTTACATAATCTATGCCTGCTTTGAAGGTATGGGCACAGAGTATGCAAACATTAGAAATCGTGCGGTCTTAGAGTTAGAGTTTGAGTATTAAGTGCCAAGTATCGACTATAAATTCCAGCCTACGTGGACCCCCAAATCATCAGAGTTGACGAACATGTAGCCGGAAGTGGCTTCGTGTGGGTGAAAAGCAGAGACGTATTTTACGTGAGCTACTATTATACCCCGAACATCCGTATTAAGCAATTCAGGCGGAGTCTGGAATAGCTGGAAGATGCGATCCGCGAGATGAAAGGCGAGATCGCTGTCACCGACGACTTCAATGCTTGAGCATCGAAGTGGGACATGCCAGAGCTGAACAGCAGAGGAAGGTCCATCATGGATATAGTACCCAGACACGACTTGATAGTTCTCAACGTTGGGAACTCGCCGACATTCAGACGGCCAGGATTTATTGGGACGATTCCCGACGTGTTCTTTGTATCCGAAAATCCAGCGCCTAAAGTCGCATGAGCCACCCCGATGGAATCTGGTCAACCTGAACACCGATAAACTAGTCGAGGTGCTGCTAGAAGGCCAACAAAATTTACCGACGGGTCTCATTCACTGAGTCTGTGACGCATCCATGCCGCACAAGAGATCGCGACGTGGAAAATGCCAAGCTCACTGGTAGACCGACGAAATAGCGCAAACTGAGGGTGGAAGCAAACCGCCTCAAAAGAAGAGCGCAAAGAACTCGAGATGAAAAGGTGGCAGAGCTGCTGTCCACGCAGAAAAAAGCAGCGCACAAACGGTTTCGACGCGAGGTCAACCGGAGCAAGGCACAGTGCTGGAAGAATCTTACGGAGGAAGTAAATTGGGACGTGTGGGGCTGGGCTACAAGATCGTGACCAAGAAACTCTGCGCGCTCCCGAGTCCCCCTTTCGATGAAGATACCATGACTCAAATCGTGAACACTCTGTTCCCTACGCATCCGCTAAGGCAGGACCAGGAGGAAACCATGGAAGTAGGTGAGATCCCCCTATTTTCGGGATTGACGTCAAAATGATGCGGAGCGAAAAGGCGCCTGGGCCCGACGGGATACCAGCTGAGATATGAAGATCATCGCGGTAAGAGCACCCTCTATGTTGCTGAATATGTACAACGCGTTCCTCAAGGCGGGTGTCTTTGGCACCCCCTGGAAGGTTGCGCGTCTTGTGCTGATCGGCAAGGGTACGGGAGGTGATCTCCGGCTTCCGTCGTCCAACAGGCCTCTGTGTCTGTTGGATGACGCAGGGAAGCTTTACGAGAAGTTGCTCAAGCCACGGTTACCGGGAGCTGCACGGGCTGCCGGCGACTTAGCTGACAATCAGTATGGCTTCAGTAAATAGCGATCCACAGTGGACGCTATGCGAGAGGTGGCACAGCAGGGGAAGAAGGCGTGGTCTGGAAATCATTTTTCTAGAAAAGTCACCCTCTTTGCAACGCTAGACGCGAAGAACGCGTTCAACTCGGTCAGGTGGCCGGACATTTTGGAAGCGTTGCACGAGTTCAGAGTACCGGAGTACCTCATGCGGGTGATATGGGACTATCTAAAGGACTGTATCGTCCGTTACGAAACAGTAGAAGGCCAACGCAAGAAATAACTCAGCGCCGGCGTGGCGCAGGTGTGGATCTTTCGCCCAGATTTTTAGAACATCCTTTACGATAGCCTGTTGAAACTCGGGCTGCCGGAGGGGGTGTACATGATAGCTTACGCCGATGATGTCGCTTTAGTCATCATCGCGCGTGACGAGAAAGCACAATATCTGCTTAACCAGGCGATGTGCAGGATCTTCCGGTGGATGAGAGAACACGGTCTCGACTTGGCAGCCGCTAAGACAGAGATCATGCCCTTCACCGACAAACGGATACAGACCATCTTCACCATGAAAGTGGGGGAGACAGAGATTATGACGAAGAGGGAGGCTATGTATCTGCGCGGGACTCAAACTAGATGATAAGCTTACTTGATTCCGTCACCTGGCGTATGCAGCGGACAAAGCGGCGAAAAAGACGGCACAGCTGAGCCGTCTCATGGCGAACACGAGTGGATCGAAAGCGTGCAAGCGACAGCTCCTTATGTCAGTTGTCACTTCCATCCTATTGTACGGTTCTGAAATATGGGCTGATGCAATGGAGAAGTCATACCGGAATCGAATTCTTTCCGTTCAGCGTAGAGGAGCTCTCAGAGTCACCAGCGCCTATCGCACGGTCTCGGGGTCCACAGTACTCGTTATTGTGGGAATCATCCCGAACGACCTACACGCGAAGGAGCGTAAGCGAATCTACGAACGGAAGAAAACAGAACAGAACAGAACAACCGACCAAAGAGAGGTACGGGAACGTACCATGGAAACATCGATCCTGGACCGTTACAACCAAGGGCTAGTGGACAGCCAGGCTGATAGCCCAGCTGGACCCTTGGATCAACAGAGATCATGGGGAGGTAAATTACTACCTAACCCAATTCCTGAGTGGATACGGATACTTCTACTCCTTCCTCAACCACATGGGGAAGGTTTGGAGCTCGAAGTGCATTTTCTGTTCCGACGATTGCGACAACGCGTTTCACACGTTTTCTCGCGACGGAAGAAGCCGTACCTTGACGAGGTAACGGCCGAAGGTATGAATTAAGAGCTGGGAGATGATCCGACACCCCATCATAACCCAGGAATGGCGGACGACCCCATAGAAATGGATATGATTTGAGATGATGGGACGTCTTCTTAACGGGGGACGCATCATTATCTCTCGCTGTATAAATGTCGCGGGAAGGGATAAGGAAATTTCTCCTTCCGTCCGGAGACCAAATGCGCCGGTTCGAACACGCGTATGATTGAGACGGATTAGATATAAGCGCCCCACGCGGGACTTTAACGATGACTGTTTTGCTTTGTTTCAGATCTAGGAAAAAGTGGTCGTCCAGATGACGCAAGAATGGCACCACCCTGAGGTAATGTGATAAATGGTACCAGGGTGTGTTCCGCCAGAAGAGGAAAGGGCGGTAGGTTTTAATGGGTCGGTTTGCGATACAGCGACTGTGTAGTTTTTTTTCGCGGTTTTGGTTTTTTTAATTTTTCGTTCTATATTATACAGACGGCGGATGCATCCCCGACCAGCCCCACACTATACAGCTGTGCGGACTCAGTCGGGTGTGCCTTAGGTGGCATTTCCTACATACCCTCGAAAAAAAAAATTATCATTATTACTCCTTTTTTCACCAATTTTTATTTTATGATCTTCCATACTTGTCTAGTTTTATTAAAATTATCTTTAATGTTATTTCTCTCATGTTTAATTTTAGTATCCTTTATAACTTTATTTAAATTCTTATAATTCTTATAATTCTTTACTTAGCCTTCTTATAATTTCTAAATTCCAATTTTAATCTGTCATTATTTGGGTCATTTTTCATTTTATTATACAGATACTCTTTCTTGTGACATGAGATCATAATTGCAGTAGCAATCTAATCTGATTTAGGTGTCAGATTGGATTTATTACTGTTTAATTTGGATTTAAATCGCACTTTTCCAAACAATCATTTATTTCGTTTATTATGGCATTCATAGGTTGATTCGGATCATGTGTCGCTTTAAATGTATTCCAGTCTTTCATGGTTGCTACATTATATAATTTTTTGTAATTATAGTATACTTTATTATCGGTTTCTTTATTACGCTGATGGTATAATTAATTTGAAAGTCTTAATATTAATTGACTCAGTTTTTATAAATATGTTATCGATGCATGTACCATTTCCACTACTTGCATGAATATTTATACGATGTTAATACGAACATTCGTTTCTTAAAAATGAATTCAATGTCTATCTTTGATAAGATTTAGATGATTCCTTCTAACAGCAAATTGTAAACGAAATTTTTAGAGTGTCTCATACACTTTAAGAAAAAATTTACTATATTTATTAGAACAACAGAAACAACTACTCCGCGGGAAAATGCCCCTCCCAGCATTGGATTACACTGTTAATTCATAAAATATGTAAATTGAAATTAACATTGAAAATTCAAACATTTTATGTATTTATCCTGCAAGTTTCTCGTAAATTTGTTAAACGGATAAAAAATGTTACGTATTTAGAGTGTCTCATACACTTTTTAATACAAAATCTACTATATTCATTTGAACAATAGAAACAACTACTTCGTGGGCAAATACTCCTTCCAGGATTGAATTAAACTGTTAATTCATAAAATATGTAGATTTAATTTAACATTATAAACCCAAACATTTTTTGTATTTATCCTGCAAATTGAAATTTCTTTTTAGCAATAAAGGGAAAAACATTTTAAAGTAGGTTTCTGCTAAACCTATTCATCGTATTATTAGTTTTTAACTGCATTTGTATGTAACGTTCATTCTTACAGAGAAGAGTGTACCTCTTCAAAGCAAGACATATATAGGTCCTTTAATATTATAAATGTAAAGATTAAAAACGTTTCGGCCTCAAGACTGCCTGCAGGCCTCATCTGTATGATCAGGCAGTCTCTATCACAGACGCATGTACATTAAAAAAAAAAAAAATTTAACAGTATATCAAAGAAAACCACCAAATTTAACTACTTTTTTCATAAATGTAACGTTTTTTAGAAACAATGGAACACAAACACCACATTTTTCTTCTGCAAAATTTAGGATTACAATAGAATGATAAATTCAAACAAAAATTATATTAAAAACCAAATTATTAAATTTGATTTGAAAGAAAGACAAACTCTCAAATCGGGAGGTGATTTTTGTAAAATTTTAGATTTTCCGAGCCGATCGACCCGCTACACGAACTAACACTCAACGACTGGTCCCGACGAATATCAGCAGTGAAATAGAAAGTCGAGAAAGACTTCGTCATCCGCACGCGGCAGCAAAACAAAAATAAAAAGGCCCATAAAATCCCTCCATTCCCTTTCGCACATGTGTGCGCCCTTTTGTCCCTCTTGGATTTCCAGCGACTATAAGACAGTCAATTTACGGATAATATTTTAAGTTGAAAGAACTAATTTTGGATATATATGAAAAATTGATTTTGATCAGACAACAACAACAAGCAACATTTTTTATTATTTAGCAATCAAGGGGATATGAAATGCCAATCCAATTTCTACCTTACCGGCTTTTTACTTTTCTTATTTAATCTTTCTGTTCGTACTTTGTGAATGTAACTTTAAGATGGTTGTAATGTTCAACAAACAAATAATTTGTTTGTTTCATAAAATATATTTAAATATATTAAAAAAAAACAAGAAAACAAAAACATCAAGTAACATGATGTAGAATTTATTGATATCTAAAAATATGTAACCATTTGTTTTTAATTTTTGGTGGCTTAGGGGCGTTTAAATTTTTCAGTTCATTTCTTAGGGCGATATGAAATGCAAGAGAAAATATCTATGTTATTGACTCAATTTTTAATTTTTTTAAAATATTTTTTTTTAAATTTTATAGAAAAGACGATACATCCGGATTTTTCAAGTAAGACTATTTATGTAATCGCTATGAGGTTTACGCTCTAGCTATCAAATACGGTTGTTTATAACAGGAAACTTAAAGTTCATAGTGATAAATTAATAGAATTAATTGAAAAAAATTTTCTTAGTTATATGTTTATATGATTATATGATTCTTCGTTATTGGGGTTTATGGGTTATTGGGGTTTATGGGTTATTGGGGTTTATGGGTTATTGGGGTTTATGGGTTATTGGAGTTTATGGGTTATTGGGGTTTATGGGTTATTGGGGTTTATGGGTTATTGGGGTTTATGGGTTATTGGGTTTATAGGTTATTGGGGTTTATGGGTTATTGGGGTCCATGGGTTCTTGTGGTCTATGAGTTATTGGGGCCTATGGGTTATTGGGGTCTATGGATTATTGGGGTTTATGGATTTATTCTGAAGCACATACTGCAGTACATGCTGAAGTACGTGCGAAACACGTGATTAAATGTGCTTTTATATGTGCTACAATACGTGATTTGACACATACTTTTATACGTGATTCTGCACATGATTTTGCACGTGTCTCTATACGTGTTTTAGCACGTGATGATTTTCAGCAGGAAAATGTTCCCTTTTAATTATTTCGAGTTGAATTTCTTCTAATAGTTCAAATTGGGTCGCCATCGTAATGTATCAATATGTGTAGATATTGGGATCGCAATTGGATGTTCCATTCTTATCCTTTGTTGGTGATGCACAGCTGGCTTACTAATTTCGTTCTTTTCAAAATCCCTGAATCACCTTGCGTCATTTCTTGTTGTTGAATCATAAGGCTAGTCGTATTTTTTTTATTGATCTTCTTAATTGTTGTTTAAATGATTCACACAAATCTTTATTAACTGCTGAATGATTTGTTTGCCATTTTGTTTTATACTTTTTGTTTCCCTTTGAACAGTTAATACATTTCAGACTTTCTTTTTGATTACAATTATTGTCATCATGTTCACCTGCACAGTAACAGCAACTCGCTTTCCATTGGCAATTTTTTTTATAGTGACCATAAGTGCAGCATGATAACAGGTATTGATATTATAGTCGTCATAAATTCTGCAACTTGTATATTCAACAAATACTTTTCTCTTCATCATTAATTTATCATATACACTGGCATTCACATCACTTATGATTGATCAAAGGTTGCTTTTTTTGCTTTGGTATTTGTGGACAATACTTATTTTTTCATTTTCTTCTAATTTATTTCTTATCTTGACTTCGTTTTGAACTTCTATTAAATTTTCAATGTTCAAATTATCTATTCCTACTATTTTTATTCGTGGGCTCATTCTTTTTTCAATTGCAATCGATACATCTTCGTCACATGACTCCTTAATAATAGTTTGAACCTCTCCTACATCACTTTTATTTTCACAGTTAACAATTATTTTATCTTTGACTATGAATGCTTTATCTATTTGTTTGTTTGTTTGTTTTGGCTAATGTTTGCTTTATGTTGCTATGAACTGCTTGTGTATTCTTTCTGTTACTCGATTTAACTATTATATTTTCTATATTAGCATTATCCACTCTTTTCTGTCTATTTATGATCCCAGCATATGTAATCTCCGATGTATTGTTTTGATTCATTTATTGTTGTTGTTGGTGTATTTTTTCTTCCAGTAATTTGTTATTTTTCTTTAAATCTATGTTGAGATATTTTAATATATGATTTTTTCTACCAAATCTTCATTCTCTAATTTTAATTTACTTTATTCTTTTTCCTATTCTTTATGTGTCGTTACAAGCTTTTCTTGCGTTATCTTGAGATTTTGTTCGTATATTTCTATTATTCTATGTATTGTCTTTTCGTTTATCTCATCTTGCTGTGTGATTGAGACTAGGTCCTCTGAACATGAACAAACTCCCAATATTCCTATTATACTTCTAAAATTCTTATCTCTAATGCCACAGCTGATATGATACACTTTATTACAAACCAAACAATATATTAGCGATACTTTTTTCTTTACACAACATCCGAGAATTACCTCGTTGGGCGGAGATGAGCTTATC
>OX424575.1:77336472-77401472 GCA_949152435.1 Gastracanthus pulcherrimus
TATGAGATTGTGTCGAATGCTTTACTAAAATCAAACATCAACAAAATAGTCAAAAGTTTTTTGTTGTTGTTAATGCCTGATCTTATGTCTTCCGTCAGTTTTAGTAGTGCTGTCTGTGTACTGTGATGCTGTCGAAAACCAGTCTGCATCGGGTCCAAAGTGTTGTTTTCCCGTAAAAAGTCAGTTATTTGGTCGTGTAGGACTTTGGAAAGAATATTCAGTAGACTAATTGGTCGAAAATCTGACACCGTAGATGGGACAGGCTTCTTCTTCAGAGGTACCAATTGAGCTCCCTTCCAAGTTCCCGGAAAAATGCCACTGGATAGAGAGGAGTTAAAGATTTTAACAATGTGATCTCCTACAAACGGAAGAGCCTTAGCCACTATACTTTGGGGGATGCCGTCTTCTCCTCTAGCCTCGAACGAGAAATGGGCAACAGCCAGGACCACGTCCGAGAAGCTAACTTCTCGGAAAACAAAGCCGTCATCACTGGCAGTGGTCAAGACGTTGTCAAGTTCTTCATCACTTTCACTTTGTGAGATCGACACCCCTGCAAAGTGGGCATTGAGCTCTTCCGGCGAGAAACCATGAAGCTCCTCTCTTGTCTTTGGCAAGGCCCAGAGCCTTGAGCTCTTTCCAGATGTCTTTCTTATTATCAATAACTTCGAAAATTCTATTTTGCAAAAAACTTTCTCTTGTTTCCTTAGTTTGTAATTCAGCTTCTGCTGCAAGGCTCTGATACTCCCGCCACAGTCTGTCGTCTTTGGTCCGCGCATAGCGTCTTCGTACAGAGTCACGTTTTTTGTATAAATGTGTCATTTCAGCATCAACCCATGGTGGATTAATTTTCTTTTTCGGTGTAAATTCTTTTAACGGCGCAATTTTATCTATCCAGCCATGACGTTGACACTGAGGCACTCTAATTGACTGTCTACACCCGCTGCGGGACCATCAATCGGCGACCAATCACAGTCAGCTAGGTGAGACATGAGGTCGTCTTGTCGCTGCTCAGTACAACGTAATTGTTATCTGTCAATATCACATCAATCCATGTGTGAGAATCTGTGAGGTGATGAGTCGGACCATGATCAACTATTTGAAGGTTTAGATCATCAGCCAACCGCCTGACAAATCTTGCATCTGCTGACGTTCCGAGTAGGTTCGCATTCAGATCTCCCATTATAATTTTATGACTAAAGTCTTGCGTATGAGTTGTTAGTTTGTCTGTTAAGTCGGAGCCCTGTAAAAACGGTACGTGTGGTAGTCTGTATACCAAAGCAACAAAGACGGGGGGAAGGCTGCCCCGCTGAACACTGCACATTATGTATTCAGGTATAAATGGCCTGCCCTCCTGTGTAGTTGGAGAGTTGCATATTAAATTGACCTTGAATGAGTTATGAATGTACAGGACCAGCCCGCCCCCTAGTTTGTTGCGCTCTAGTCTAATTGGTGAAAAGTCGTCGATCTGAATGCGATCACTCCCAACAGCAGGGTCAAGGTGCGACTCAGCAACTCCAAAGAGATGGTAGGTAGGACCAGCTGAAAGATGTTGTTTAATGATGCCAATGTGCCCCATAAGAGAGATGACATTGACAAAACCTGCTCTCAGTCCCCAACAGCGACCCCCGCCCCCAGCAGTGTCTGCAGATAGTCAATTTTTTGCGACAGTTTCTTTTCGAACTGTTGACGGAATAATAGTCTTGTCAATTGCACTCACATTTTCAACATTTTTTGTTCTCTTATCTATGGTTGGTGATGGTTGAGAGGCAGCATATGATGCCACTATTGTTTGAAGATCTGCCGCAGACGAGAATTTATGAGAGACGTCGCCATCACGCCTCTTCACCAGGAAACGGCCCCGTCTATGCCAAACGTATTTAAAATTAAGTCTCATCGCAAGGGCCTTGTGACTTCTATATTTAATAAAAGATTCCTTTGTTAAAAGTTCATTTATACAAATTGTCTCATTAATAATTCCATCCCTTGTCTCCTGGTCAAAAGCTGCAGTGTCGACGTCTCTAGCATGAAAGCCAGTAATAAGTTTTTTGGCTCGCATAATTTTCTCGCCTAACGCACTGCTGGAGAGGGTAAAAACCCATGGTGACTGTCTGCGTTCGTTGTTTACATCTGCTGATGCTGCAGCTGTCGGTTCCTCTGACCAAAGCAGGCGTGTGCTTATTATTTCAGATTTCTGTGTTGATGGGAGGACACGGCATAGTATTGCGTGTGCAACGTCTACACGCTTGGAAACATCGCCGTCAAATGTATTGGAAATTATTAACTTCGTGTTACCGTTTTTACTGTTTTTACTGTGCATTGTCCCTCCATCAACCGTTTTCACCCGCGTGCTTCGTGTAGGTAATGCTGCAGCACCATCATTGTCAATATTATTATTAATGTGACTAGATAATTTTTTGTTCTGTACAACTATGTTGTAGTCGTCATTATTGTTGTTACAATCATCATTGGTATCGCCTATATTGCTACAGTTGTCACTTAAATTACTATTGGTTATAAACTTGTTACTATTTTTACATTTATTTATACTAGTCGGTGAAACGGTAATGTTTTGTATACTGGGGAGCACTGTAATTCGATGGTTTTCAATTTTATTTAGTATAAGTTGATTATTTTTTTGAATAGTCTCTACGTTATTCTCAATTCTATTAATAGTATTTTCATATGTAGTGGTAAAGTTTTCTTTTGTTATTATTTTTTCGACATTCTTTATTATTTCTGTATTGTCACTTTCAATTCTATTAATTTTCTTAGTTAGCGTTTGAAGATCAGTTTTAAATGTATTTATTATAAAATTATCAATTTTGGTTTGTGACTCAAGGTTAGTCTGCTCTAAATTATCTATTTTTTCCAGTAACATATTATAATCTATCTCGACTTTATTCAATAAATTGTTTGTAGTGACTTTACTGTCATGTAATAATGTATTATTAATTTTTAAATTGTCTATATCTTGGCAAAGCACTTGCTTTTCTTTTTTCATCTCCTCCAGCTGGGAGTGTTGTTTCGACAGTTTTTTCTCAATTTTTTGCAGTTTGGATTCAATTGTGAGTGCTAAAGTATGTACTGCTGGTATCGCATTTAGCCTATTAACAATTGCTTCCAATCTGCCTTCAATAGAGGTGCAATGTCTAGCAAGTGCATTGTCAATGTTTTTTGAAGTTGAATTTGCGTACTCCACCAGGCAGGAGACCGTTGTTCCCATTTTTTAAAGCAGTACTATCTAACATTCGTATAACGGATGCATTCACGTCATTAACGCTGCTGTTGTTTCTAGAGGTAAATGAGTGCGATGTATCGTTTGCACGGTTTGTTTCTATACTCTTGGCCATGACGTCGCTCGGGGATTCCCCACTGTGTTCAGCTCCCATGCTGGAAGTAGGCGGGCTCAGTGACGTCACAGGTGACTGCGCGGCCAATCGGAGTTGGCTGCTGGTGGGGGGCGGGGCGTAGCCCCGGCAACGGAGAGAGTGAGGATTTGGTGGGCGCGGCCTTGCTCGCCTGATTGGCACGCGCAGCTGTTACTGGCTTTTTATTGGCCGGAGTGGACGCGGCTATTTCTTTCTTTTTCTCACTCATGTTGTTAGCCTTCGCATTCGTCGCGCGCGTGACTGCCGACTCGAACAACGACCTCTTCGATTCGATGCATGCCTGGCACGCTACAGCTTTGGTTTGAAGCTGTAGCGTACCTCGTTGCACGCGGGTAAGTACTGCAAGAGGCTTGCACGCCGGATGACAGGTTATATTACATACGTAGCACTTACGTAGAGAGTTGCTGCTAGGGACCTCCCCGCAGATGGCGCAGCTGTCGACCATGATGTTGGTAGCGACAAAGATGAGTCGTTCTGCGAGGGAAGGTAATGCTGTTGTGGCTAGGAGGCAGCAGGTGTCGACTCAGTAGTCGCGTAGTAGCAGTTCGAGTCGGTAGGTGGCGCCTTGGTAGTATTGGCGCTGCGTGCAGTGTGTCCAGATAGAGGTGGCACCTCCGAGTTGATTATGCTTCGTGCTTGGCTCCCGCCACTCTGCTTCTTAGATGTTGAAAGCCGTGCAGATTGACCAGTGGAAGCTGTGATTTATTGTCACAGCGATAACTTGTATGCATCACTGTGCAGGCACTACAACAGACCGGCTCACAGACACAGGAGGCGGCAGAGTGGGGCGTAAATGCAGAAGCCAAAACACGAGCAGGTGCACCTAGCAGAGAGAGAGAGAGAGAGAGAGAGAGAGAGAGAGAGAGAGACAGCGAGAGAGAGAGAGAGAGAGACAGCGAGAGAGAGAGAGAGAGAGAGACAGCGAGAGAGAGAGAGAGAGAGAGAGAGAGAGAGATACAGACGCGGCCGTCGATGGCTCATGGGAGAGCTAGCAGCCGCCGCGCCGCGAGCCGTCCGAAACTGCCGGTCTACCATAGCGTAGGCCGGCACGGGCATGCCGCTACCAACTGTGATGGTCCCGCGGCGACAAAACTGAAAGCGCCCGCTATAGATACACACGCCGGGTTACCGCTACGGCTGCCACCTGACCGGAATCCTGCCGGCCAGGCCGGAAATTTTATACTGAGGCCGGTTGCCGGAATTGACCTCGACTAACTTATGAAAAAGCCGGAATTTTCAGGATCATTTAAATTTAAATAATTATATTTTTTGTTTATTAAAAATTATTCACAAACTAAAAAGAAAAAGGTTCTACTCATGAAACATTTTTATATTCCGTGCTATGAGCAGAGCTGCCAACTTATTTAATTTAAAGTGCGTTCGTATGGCTGCTTTTTACAGAACAGTCCTTTATTATCTTGTGTTCGCTTGAATTTTGTTTGCAGTTGTTCATAATTTTACGAAAAAGTAAAAGGCAATACAAAGTTATTACAAAGTGCAAAATGCAATGTCAAATATACTTTTAAAATTAAATTAACTAGTTATATTTAATGAATATAATTTGAGTTTTTTTTTATTTATTAAGTAAATATAACATTTAATATAAAATAACAAGGCAGCTAGTCCTCAAATAATTTTAAAACCATATCCCGCTCACTTTTTCCTGATACAAGCATTAGAACCAATACCTCGATAATATATATTTATATATTGCACAATTATAACATAATTTCGAAAATAACATTTTAAACGACTAAAAAATTGTTGCAAAGTGCTCAGTTATGGTTTGTTAGGTTAACGGTTTAGGGTTTATGGGTCGATTATTAAAACCTTTTTCTAATTACATACTGTGCCGCTTGAGTTTGTTTAGTTTTTAGGTGTACAGTTTTACTTGTTTTATTATTTAAATGTTTTATTGCATATTTTTGAGCTTGGGTTAGTTGCGTTTAAGCTTCTGGATTTACTGTTCTATTATTTAAAGTTTTTTAATCGAAAATTATTCAGCTTGGGCTATAATTTGGTTTAGGGTTTGCTATTTAGTATTCAATTTTTTTTTAATGATTTAACTTGGGTTAGTAGGGTTTTGGATTTAAGGTTTAGGGTTTTATTATTTCAACATAATTAATTGTAAATTTCTTAGTTTGGGTTACTTAAGTCTAGGGTTAAGGGTTTTTTTATTTAAACCTTTTCATAATTTCAAATTGCTCAGCTTGGGTTAGTTGGGTTTTGGATTTGAGGTTTAGGATTTTATTATTTAAACATAATTAATTGTAAAATACTGAATTTGGGTTAGTTGATGAATATCTGAGTTTAGTATTTTGAACGTTCAAATAAGACGCTCTGACCCCCCCCCCCGCTCATCGATCGGCCGGAAAAGTCAAATGAAAAAGGTGGTAGCCCTAGTTACCGCGCGTGTATGATTAGGAATTCATATTGCCCGCGTTTCGCGGGCAGAGCGTCAATCGCGGAACGAACCAATCAACGATAGCGACTCATATCGCCGTGGATCTAGTCTTGATTTTCGCATTTAAGGAAAATCAAGGCAAATCAAAATCAAGATAAGGGCGGAAGCAACAAGTGTGTGTGGGCTGAAGATAGGAAAGAAGAAAAGCCGAATTTGGAAATGATTTTCGGTCTCTCCGATCTTGGCCATTGACTGCCCGCCCGTCGTAGCCCGACCATCATCCAAACGAAGTATTAGCGACATTAAATTTTGAAAGTAGAACCGTCAGAATTTGTTAGCGTTATTAGTTGTGTTGAGTATTATTAGTGGATCGGAGTGTTAAAGTTAGGAAAAGGGGTGTGTTAAAGTTGAATAGGGCACCTTCGCAACGCGGGGAAAATAGCGATTCCATCGCGACCACGAAGCAGCGGCTGGACGAATTATACTCTCTCTGGAGTTGAGTTGAGCTGCGGTGAGTTGGACTGATAATTGTCGAGCGACCCTCGGCACTTCTTGGAGTCGGTAACTTTATATTGTATTATATTATACTATATAAAAATATAGTAAATCACATTCCGGAATTTACGCGCGATTTGGTGGTGTGACACCAACGTGGAGTCAGTGCGTGGCGCGAGAATTACATTAAAGTTTGGGCATTGTACGTAAGAAAATGTATAAGTAATACAACAATCCCGGTAGAATTGATCGATAAACAGGGCAAATTGGGAAGTCATAGACTAAATTCCAGTGCTTGTTATTTATTAGTCGGGAAATCGTGGTGATTCGGTCGTTGGAAGCGACACGCGCGGGTTCACATAGTGTTTATTATTACATTAAATTGGAGATGGATATTAATGAAGACAACAATCAAATATGCTGTGACTATAATTTATTGTAAGACTACGCCTAAATAGGTGTGCCTCGCTCGCAATCCTCGTGGCGACTGCCGAAAAGGCAATAGAACGGAAGTGACATATACACGATTTAGTCAAATTGATATTCAAATTTTGATTACAGTAGTTCGGAACGTTAGATTATATCATATAGTTAAATGAATGTCAGACATTCCGCCCACCTATCTTCGCAGAAGATACTAATTAACAATAGTACAATGGCACTCATTCGTTTTTTTTTTTTTTTTTTTTTTTTTACTAATTTAAGAGTAGATTCTAGTCTATAAATAATCAACAATTCATATAACTTTAACAATTTAAAGAATAAAATTAAGCGAAATTAAAACAATTAAAGTATTAAATTCTAATCTTCTTGTCGCAAAATAATTAACTTAGTAACTGGTCTTCTCTATGTTGTACCAGCAATGCGAACTGTGACAACTCTAGGCAAGCCATCGTCACCTGTATATACTTGTAAAATTCCCGCTAATGGCCATTGTGCTGGTGGAGTAGTTTCACTGCGCAGGATGACCAGATCACCAACTTGAACTGGTTTTCTAGGATTTCTCCATTTATCTCTTTTCTGTAGAGCTTGCAGGTACTCCTGAGACCAGCGTCGCCAGTAATTCTGCGTCATTTGCTGTATGATTTGCCAGCGTTTAGAGGCAGGAATGTTGACCTGTGTACAATCAGACTCTGGAACAATATAAGAGGAGGAGTGAATAAGAAAATGTGCAGGAGTAAGTGGTTGTAGGTCAGCGGGATCATCAGACATGGGCACAAGCGGACGAGAATTTAGGCACGATTCAATTTGACAGAGTAATGTGGCAAATTCTTCATACGTTAATTTATTCTCGCCAATAACACGACGTATGTGATACTTAGTGGATTTTACAGCCGCTTCCCAAATGCCTCCAAAGTGAGGCGCAGCTGGAGGGTTAAAGCGCCATGCAGTCCCGTCTTTAGCCAATGTAGACGACAATTCTTGACAGTGCGTAGTTCCTTGCTTGTACATATCCTTGAGTTCCGAGTCAGCTCCCACAAACGTAGTTCCCTGGTCACTGAGTAGTAAGATACAATGGCCTCGTCTACCAGTGAAACGTCGAAAGGCGGCCAGGAACGCTGCAGCTGTATAGTCAGAGACTACTTCCAAATGAACGGCTCGAGTACTAAGGCTGACAAAAACACAAATATATCCTTTACATGATTTATGACCTCTTCCTGGAGAGGTGCGAATATGAAATGGGCCAGCATAATGAACTCCCGCTTGGCTTAATGGTCGACTAGGCACAACTCTAGGAGATGGCAAATTGCCCATTTGTTGATAATTCTGCGTGGCTCTGTAACGAGTACAAGTATGGCAATTGTGTATAGTCGACTTGACTCGCTGTCTTCCCTTAATCAACCAGTACTGATTCCTAAGTGTACATAATGTGAGTTGTACGCCTCCATGAAGAGTACGCGCACGACAATCTTGAATAACAAGTTCCGTAAATTTATCTTCATAAGGCAAGATAACAGGGTGTCTTTTGTCTAAAAGACAACAATGAATGTTTCAACCGTCCACCTACTAACAACAAACCTTGTTGTATAAATGGATTCAAACTTACTAGACACGAAGTGTTTGGAAGTGGCTTTTGCTGCCTTAATAAATGAAATTCCCTTGAAAAATGCCAATGTTGCACTAGATAAATCCAAGTATAACGAGCTCTAGAAATTTCTGTGGCAGATAAAACCCCTTTATAGTCGGCAATTTCAATGTTATACCAATTTTTTTCAAGTATTGATGACTGGCTATTAAGTTGATTAATCTTACTTCTAGCGATATCTATGAATCTTAAAATGTAATCCATAACTTTCAATAATTTAGATAAAGAAGAACAATCATTTAACAATTTCCAAATAAATTGATCTTTCCTTTTAGCTTAATCGAAACCTACTGTAGTACCATCAGGTAAATCTGACTTTCCTTTTACCGATGAAACGAAAGACTGTATATTGGTAGAAAAACTTACGTTTGAGAAAGTCTGCAATAAAGTATGAGGCCAAGAGTCTTGCTCTTGGGACAACCAATTATTAGGTCCTTTCCACCAAATCTGTGCCTCCTTTAACTCAGACGGTTTAATTCCTCGAGAAACAAGATCCGCTGGGTTGTCTTCAGAGCGGACATGCGACCATCGGGCTTCAGGCACAAGATTGTGGATATCTGCGCAGCGATTGGCAACAAAGATAGGCCATTTCGATGGAATTTCCTTCAACCAATGCAAGGTATCTAAAGAATCTGACAACAAAAATATTTGAGGTTTGTTAGCTGCAAATAAAGGCAGAATTCGATTAACTAGTTTGGCAAGTAAATGCGCAGCCGATAATTCCAATCGTGGTATACTTAGAGTATTTAATGGAGCTACTTTATTGATGAATCTGTAATCGTTCTCAAGTAAAGCACGGCCCCAAGCAGATTTAGAGGCATCTGAAAATCCATGAAGTTGAAGTGATATGAAACTGGGCATGAAGTCTATCCATCGAGGAATTTCTATTTTACTAAGACGAGGCAACTGATAATACCAATCTCTCTATTGGTCGGCTTCACTATCCGGCAAAGAATCATCCCAATCTAGCTTTAAGAGCCATAACTTCTGCAAAAATATCTTAGCTGTAACTATGACAGGAGCTAGCAATCCTAGCGGATCAAATAATATAGCAACTTTAGTAAGCACAAGTTTCTTTGTCCAATCGACCACATTACTATCAATATTTATATCGAAATGAAACGAATCTTCTACTGGATGCCATTTAAGCCCTAATATTGCAAATGATAAATCATTTTTTAATAAGATACTCGGTTCTGCAGCAAGAACATTACTAGGCAAGCAAGTTAATAACAATGAATCATTTGAGAGCCATTTGCGCAGAGTAAAACCGCCCACCTTGCACAATTCTATCACTTCATTTTGTTTAAACCTAGCATCTTCTAGGCAGTGACTTCCAGACAAAACAACATCCATATAAATTTCATTTTTCAAAATTTCCGCGCCTAAAGGATACCTCTCCTTATCATCATCAGCTAGCTGTTTCATAGTCCTGTTTGCTAAAACTGGGCCTAAAAAAGGTACTCCATACGTTACAGTTGATAACCTATAAATTTGAACTGGTTCAGAAGTATCAAAACGCCACAATATTAACTGCCAATGTTGGTCATCATCATGTAAAATAATCTGTCTAAACAATTTTTCAACATCAGCAACGAAAGCATATTTGTACTTACGCCAGGATTGAACGAGACAAGCTAAATCAGGTAATAAATTAGTACCGATATGAAGGCAATCATTTAAACTAGAACCATTTTTAGTTTTCAAGGAACCATTAAATACTGTACGCAGTTTTGTAGTTGAACTGCTCTCTTTCAACACACCATGGTGAGGCAAAAAACAACAACGAGATATATCCAGAGGTTCATCTGGATCCTTATCTGAAACGAGATACATGTGGCCAAGCTCTATATAGTCAAGCACAAAGGCATGGTAAATTTCCTTAAATACTTGATCCCTTTCAAAACGTATCTCCATTCGATTCAATAATTTAAGCGCAGCTTGATAAGTATCACCTAAAGAAGGCACATTAACAATTTTAAAAGGTAATCTTAATATATACCTTCCATCAGCTGATCTCGAATGAGTGTGTAGAAAGTGTTCCTCACATTCCTGGTCGTCTGTTGAAACAGGTTGTTTGCAAGAAACCTCCTCTTGGAGCCAAAATCTCTGCAGTAATTCATTTACATCCAACTCTACAGTACTGTGCAAAAATGTTGGGGTTTTCAAACTTAGTGGACCCTGTTTGGTTGTCTCTCCAGAAATTAACCATCCTAAATGCAGTTGAGTAGCGATGGGCTCTTCCTCTTCGCCTTTGATCACTTGACCTTCCACAACTTGGGCGTATACAGCAGTACCCAACAGGACATCAGTAACACCAGTCTTATTGAAGTTCGGATCAGCCAGTGTAAGCCCCTGCAGATGACTCCAGCTGAACTCTTTGCCTTTTGTAATTGGCTTATAGCTGCTCACCTTTGGTAAAACATAGGCAACCACTTGGTAGCTAAAAGTAGAATTAAAGTGTGGATTGATTGTAAATTCAGTAACCGCTTTACAAGTTATCTGACGTTTACTTTCGACGCCAGTTATAGTCAAAACAATTGGTCTTTTATCAATCTAAGTCTTTGACATAATGACTCCGAAATTAATGAAGACTGATCACACTGATCTACCAGCGTTCGAACCAGAATCTGTTCTCCTACATCGTTAGAGACATACACCCAGACAGTAGGTAACAGAACAGTTTCGGGATTTGAGTGTATTACCTTAACAAAGTGATTAGCAGAAGAACTAGTATCAAGCACGTCTGAACTAACAGATTTCAACTCATTTGAAGCATTATTTTGATCAATGTGGATAGGTACTCCATTAGTTTCTAAATTAGTTTTAGGTTCAAAATGGAAAAAGGTATAGTGTTTGTTATTACATTTTTTACAACGACTAGTGCAATTACAATTCTCAATAAGATGATTTCTTAGGCAATTATAGCAAAGTTTTCTGCTCTTGACAAAGGCGTGTCTTTGAGTTACTGTTTGGACCTTAAATTTCTCACATTGTAAAATGTGATTCGAAACTTAAAGAGCTATATAACAAGCGTGGTGCCTTGCGCCGTCGGTTTCTCCGCACGAGGAATCAAGAAATTTGGCAGGAATGTCAGACTCTGGTGACTCTAGCGGAGGATCGGACAATGAAAGCACGAGATAACTTCATTCAAAGTAAGATTTTTGAGGCCCTTGAAAACGGGAAGGACATCTGGAGAGAGCTTAGGAGTCTTGGACTCCTTTGGAGAGCTCGGGAGGAACTCCATGGTTTCTCTCCGGGTGAACTTAATTCACATTTTGCGGGAGTATCCATTTCTGATACAGAGCGCGAGTTTGATTTAAATGATATAATGTCGTCAGCTAGTGATGACGGTTTTACTATTAGTAATATAACTTATTTGGATGTGGTCCTAGCTGTCGCGCATTTTTCTTCTCAAGCAAAGGATGAAGATGGAATTCCCCAAAGTGTTATTGCTAAAGCACTTCCAGTCATGGGTCCTTTTCTTGCTGACAGTTTTAATGCGTCCCTCTCGAGTGGGATCTTTCCCGGTACCTAGAAGAAAGCTCAGTTGGTACCGTTAAAAAAGAAGGCCATTCCATCTACAGTCACGGACTTTCGTCCTATTGCCCTTCTTAGCTTTCTCTCCAAGGTTATGGAAAAGATCGTGCATGAACAAATGTCAGCTTATTTGTTTTCGAAAGAAATCCTCGATCCCCTTCAGACAGGTTTCCGTCCGCATCATAGTACGCAGACAGCACTACTGAAATTGACTGAAGACATACGATCCGGTATAGACAATAACAAGTGGCTAATTACCATCCTTTTATTATTTGATTTTAGTAAGGCATTCGACATTATTTCGCCATCCAAGTTGTTACGCAAGCTGATCAGAATGGGGTTCTCCAGGGAGTAGTCATGTGGATAAAATCATATTTTACAGGGCGTAACCAAAAAGTTGTTACGGCATCTAATGGTAGTTCAGATTGACTCACAACCAAGCTCGGCGTACGACAGGGCTCTGTCTTGGGGCCCCTTCTGCTCAGCCTTTATATTAATGACCTTCAGGAAGTTTTATCGGGCTTTATAAGTACGAGGGATATTCTTACGGATATTGTATCACATTTATTATACGCGGACGATTTGCAAACCTACACTCAAGCTACTTGCGATAACCTTCATCGGGGGATAAGACGCTTGTCGGCTGTGGCCAAAGCAGTGTCGGTATGGGCTTCTGAGAACGCTCTGTGTTTCAATGTCGGTAAACGAAGGCAATTATTTTTGGGTCAGAATCTAACATTAAGAAAGTACAGAGTATGGATTTGCCTGGCATAGAGATTCAGGGTAACGTCTTTGTTCCCTTTGTTGACACTGTTACTTACCTCGGTGTAGTCATGGATTCGAAGTTAACATGGAAACCGCAAGTGGATGCAGTTAGCCGAAAGGTTAATAAGGCCCTACATGGGCTTAAATCATTTCAATCCAGCACCACCGAGGCGTTACGCAAACGGCTTGCAAGTGCTCTTGTCCTGTCTCATTTAGATTATTGCTCTTTAGTGTATCTTGATGTGTCAGGTGAGCTCTGGACGAGACTGCAAAGATTGCAGAATTTATGTGTGAGGTACATATGTGGTGTTAGAAAGTATGAGCATATCAGTCCCTACAGGAGTAAACTTGGCTGGCTTGATCTCGAGGGAAGAAGGGCGTATTTTGCGGCGGTACAACTATACAAAGTTATTAACATGGGTCAACCCACGTATCTTGCAGCCCTTTTTAAAAAAAACCAAGCTCGATTTTTATTTTCAAAATGTTTTTTCATCTTATCCCAGGCAGTATCAAAATTACCTTCCTCAATAGGCATCTCTTTAATCAATTCAAATGCTTCTCCCTCAAGGCTCATTTGTAAATAATGTAGCTTAGCAATATCAGATAAATTAGTGCGAGAGGCAATTGAAGTATCAAAATAACTTTTAAATGAAGACCACTTTTTATAATCACATGAAAATTTAGTTAGGTTGATCTTCGGTAGCTTTGCTTCCAAAGGATCATTTTGAGTAGTAACGTTGAGAGTTTGCGATGATGAAGCAGGCAATGAAGGCATAGTTAAATTATTATAATGTTCAAGAAATTCTCCTTTTCTTTCTAAATAAACTTCCTGAGCACTATCAATGAAATTTTCTAAGAAATACTTATATTGTAAATCTGTTGTACTTAGTTCCATAATAATATCATGAGCATCCAACAATTTTTTCCAATAATTTTCAATACTTCCAATCTGTGCAGTTGTTGCTCCTCTGGTCATTTTTGGTTGACCCTTTTTCTTAAAATTCGTAAAAGAACGATCGATTTTACTTAATAATTCCTTTAGCGATTTTTCAAATTTATCCATAATACCTTTTATTTATTTAATGCGTTGCAATAATTAATTAAGTTGTAATTAAGAGTACTGGAATAAATTGTAGAGTATGACAATCAATCCAAAGAACGATAATCAATTCAAAGTACGACAATTAATTCAAATGCTAAACAATAATAGCAATCAATTGTCAAATGAAAGCGAGCTAATTCTCAAAGTAAAGAGTACATAAATATAAGCATGTAGCACTCAAACACAATTCAAATAAAGATTCAACTCTATTATGCATGCCAGCAAAGAAAAAGAAACACTGTACAGATGAAGGCAATGTACATGTGAAAGAAAACAAACTATATTACAGTGAGTCTTAGCGTTCGCAAGCTGTTAAGTAAATAAAGCGACAATGTCAAATCTCAAAACAAGCCAAGCAATAAGCAATAAATAACTAATTGGAACGAACGTACTGTAATGAAGATTTCTTGCTAGTTTGCGATAAATGCTTGTCAAAGGAAAAGGCACTCAAACAAGTAAACTGCGTGAGCAGTTCAAACCATGTTGTTTTAAGCTGATATTATTCAGCTGTAGAAAACGCAGCGCCGACGCAACTCCAATACGCTGTAATTTTGGCGTTGTTTTTCCGTCGGTCCGTGAGGCAAGCACGAAGATGATATGAAAGGTAGACACCAATATGTGTCCCCCACTCAGCCGCGAGCCTGGAGAATCCGCGAGTCCGTATTATACTCGCAGCTAGGCGAAGCGAATGAGTTGTGAGAAGGAGACGACGATAGCTGGATTCTCCGCTATCCCTACTCCTAGACGGCTTCCCACGAAGTTAGGCGACTTAATGCAACACCTTCCGAAGACGTAGTAATTTTCGTCGCGCGACAAATGACCCAATTTGCCCGAAAAACTATTCTCTTCTCTCTTGCTCTCCTTTAGATTTAGAAAGATGACTAGATAACGCTTGGATTAACTAGCACTATCAAGCAGCGTAGAGACCAGTATGAATTTATACCTCTCACTGACTTGGATGCGATATATGCACTGACAAAGCTTCAAATCACTTATCTTTACTAATTTAGTAAAGGCACTTTTCCACGCTCAATAACAATTAATATGCTAATGGCGGCACGTGAATCCACTGTAGCGTCTTCTTAATTTTCCACTCAACACATCATACTTTTCCAATTTCCACAATCCGGCTCGAATGACCAATGTTTATTATTACGTTAAATTGGAGATGGATATCAATGAAGACGACAATCAAATATGCTGTCAAATTGATATTCAAATTTTGATTACAGTAGTCCGAAACGTTACATTATATCATATATTTAAATGAATTTCAGACACATAGTCATATTGAATAGCGACAAAATTGTAAATTAGCGACTAGATTTGATAAGCGGAAAATAAAGTCTAGGTACTTAAATTATTAATCAAGCGTGTCAATTATTGATAGAATTAATTATCCTGATTTTGTTTCACGGAACCTCCTCTGGGATAAGGCTCATGCGAGACTAGCCGTGCTTTACCTGGCGCCCATTAACAGTAAGTTCGGTAAAGTGCAGAGCAACATTCTTGTACCTGGAAACTTAAGTTCAAAACAGCTACTTAAGATTATCTCCATTATGTGAAGACGACATGGTAAATAAAGAAGATCTTTTTCTAATAAACTTTCTAAGATGACAGCTGCACCAGATTTTGGACCTAAATTGGCATTAGTAGTATCGCAGCACAATGCTTGCACAGCGTCACACAACTCCCTAATTTTCAAGGCTATGTAAATCGCATTAGCTTGAGTTATTCCTTTGCCATCTTCTAGCGCAGGAACATCAATAATTTTTTGTGTATCACCAGTACTAACAAGAATTGGAAATCTGTCAATTTTCTTGCCAGTGAAAGAGTCTAGAACAATTTTTCCGTCAAAATGAACACTCACATCTTTGATTTCAGCTTGTTGAAACAAGACTTTTATGTTTTCTGCTAAAGTTCTTCTAATTTGTTCTCTCATCCTCCTAAAAGATGTTGCATTAAGAATAAGTGTCTGAAGGTCGTGACCTAATGCATCGGCAACTGCTGCAATAATATGGACACTATTTCTATATGATATTTTGCAATTATCTACAGCTGCTACAACATTGGATGTCATGACATTAGTATCTCCTCGAACATTCTTTTTGATATAATTTCGCCCTTTGAGAGAAAACTTTGAAACATCAGTACTCTGGCTTCCTCCTACGAATTCTTCACTAGAAGGCGTAAATAGGATCTCTAAATTTTCTGAAAATATTTATAACTAAAATAGTACTTGCATAAATTATAAAAATCTCATGTAATTATGTATATATCATGCAGAATAAAAAGAGGATGAAATATTTCAAAACTATTGCATAATTGACTCACATACTGGTGTGTAAGGTGATTTTTACCTCATGTGACTTTTCGCACTTGCTTCGCTTGTGCGAAAAACGTCACAGAGGTAAATAATCACCTTCCACACTAGAGATGTGCGAGTCAAACTCGAACTTTTTTAATTTTGATTGCAAAATAAGTGTGGGATGATAAAAATCTACTTAAACACCACGATTGTTGAGTTTTTACACATATCTAACGAATACAATGGTTTATTCCTTGTTTCAAAACAGTGATATGTTACTTAAAGCTTCGAGTACTTTTTCGAGTTTTTTTTCAAATTTTTGCCTGAAAAATAACTCTATTGGTTATTTGTACCAATTTTTCAACTTCTTACAATTTTTTTGCTTCTGAATCTATTAAATCTGTTCAATTAATATGTTAACTTAAAATCTAAACATTTATAATGTATTATTATATCTTTGGTTTAATTACATCCACCATAATGTCGTAACCAAATATAAAACTCGACTTTTGACTCGCACATCTCTGTTCCACACCCGTATCGAAATGTAATATTTTAGAAATCTTTTTGAATTTGTAAAAATAAAGTGAAATATTAATTCTCAGTTATAAAATTATGATTAGTCATTTAATATGCGAGAAAAAGAAATGTGTAAGTACTATTTTTATCTTAATCAGATATGGGCGATTCTGCCATATAACTTGGACAAAACAGCGTTCAAAATGACCCCATAGTAAAATGAACTATTTTTAACTTATGGGGCGCTTATCCTAACTCAAATTACATATGAAACAAGTACCTAAAGCCAAACCACAAGAAATTACTTCTATAAAAAGTAATCATATTAGTCCATGCATAAATGACAAATGTGTTACAGAACTGACAGTATTTTGAGGTTACGGAACTGACATTTTAGTAGAAATTTGTTTTTGAAATATGGAAAACCTCTTGAGCGTTCTTTTTTCAAATACATAAGCATCTGGGAAGCAGGCATGTGTTTTGTGCAAGTTACGACAGAATCACCCATATGTTTATATCTTTCCTTGCATTTATTATTTCATTATATAATTAAAATTTTTACTTACCAGATAAATTATCTAGTATATTTTCATGGGTCGTTATATCACTCGTAGCTTTAGTTTCTTCCATCGCTCCTGTGTTGTTGGTTTTCTCGTCTCCAAGAATAATTGCCTGTATTTCTTGTTCTGACATGAGTTTGATACGTTGCATTTCATCGTCAAATAATGTTTGGATATTTCCTGAATCATCAGTACCTAATGTTTGATTCAATCCTTCATTTATAGTTACTTGAGAATTGTTATCAATACCAACAAAATCCCACCCTTCACCTACAGTATTTGTTGATTGACGTTGATTTGTTGATTTGTAAAGAGGCATCACTTCATCAGAAATGTTGGGCTCTTTGTTCTCATCAGAAATCTCATCTAAATCAAATCAAAAAAAGATGATAAAATATTGATTGCTACTTGAAAATTGTAACCCTAGTAGAAATAAATGGGAATCATATAATTGTGAAACGACAAATATGTAATGGGCTGTTTTACGTAAACTCGTGGAAAAAATTTTCAAATCTCGGCCAAAATTGTTTTCCAAGTCCAATATACCCCCAAATGAACACACAAAAAATTTCAAACCTCTAAGTCCCTCCATTGCAAAGTTATGGCCATATCAAAATTTCAGATTTTCTGAATTCTTGCTTATCTAGCCAACTTTAATGATCTTTTAAGGCATGATAGAAGCATTTTAGGTAAAAATATATAAATACATTTTTTTTTGTAAATATTCTGTAGAATTTGAAAAATTTATTTGTATGACCTATATAGCATGTTTTGAATTAGTTTCCATGTGATTTTACACTAAAAATCAAATTCTGGCTACGCGCCACATGATCAAAATATCAAAAAAATTTGTTTGCATTTCTTATCATAAAATCTTTAAATCTAGACGTGGTGGGAAGTGGGTCGAGCTTTCTACAATGAGTAATACACTTTTTAGTACTTAAAATCCATTATTCATGATTACAGCTAATATACCCGGTTTGGTAACGCTGGGTGATTTAATATATGATATTCAATGTATAACTGTTTTTTACATCAAAACAAGATAGTACGTTATAATTGTAAGCATTTTTAATTGTTTGGATTGGTTTTGACCTGCAGTTAAATAATTTTCATATTAATTATCCAACTTGGATTAAATTGCCACCCGAGGAAAATATTCATTTTAGGTTATACTTGATCTTCTATAAAAAAACCTTTCTAAAAGGTAAAATGTTGGCGAGTAAAAGTTTCTTTACAAAAGTAGTGAAATCCCCAATATATAACTGTCAACTAATTGTATTTTATCTTTTGGGTAAACGCATGTGGATATATTATTTCAGAAAATAAAATTTTCCACTGGAATCTTAGTCGATACAACAGTTTCTATATATTTAACAATAATAAATTCACTATGCACCAGTCAGACCATTAAAATCGACTTGCGAATGACTATATATAAAAATTTCAAAATTTTCCTTTTGTCGGTCCCAGGTAAAATATGATCTCAGCTAATTCAAATTATGAAAGGATGAGTCTAATTTTAAATTGCTCATCAACTTTTGGCATTTCCAAAAACATACGAGGGTAGTTCAATAAGTCTTTAGAATAAAGTATAAAAACAATTTTTTTTGGGTAAATTTTTTTTTATTTTTCAACATAATCTCCTTGGAGCTCTATACACTTGGTCAATCGCTTTTTAAGTTTTTTTAATCCTTCAGAAAAGTGCGTTTTCGGAAGTTCCTCAAAATAAGCACTTACAGAGGCAATGACGTCTTCGTTGTCCGTAAATCTCTGTCCACTGAGCCATTTTTTCAAGTTTGGAAATAAGAAAAAGTCACTGGGGGCTAAATCTGGTGAATACAGTGGGTGTTCGACCAATTCGAATTTTAGTTCTTCAATTTTAGCCATTGAAACGAAGCATGTGTGAACTCGGGCGTTGTCGTGATGAAAGAGAATTTTTTTTCTCACCAAATGTGGTCGTTTTTTTTTTAATTTCTTCTTTCAGCTGCTCTAATAATGATGCATAATACTCACCAGTAATTGTTGTACCCTTTTCCAAGTAGTCAATAAGTATAATTCCACGTGCATCCCAAAAAACTGTAGCCATAACCTTACCAGCTGACTTTACGGTCTTTGCCTTCTTTGGAGCTGGTTCGCCTGTGGAAATCCACTGTTTGGATTGTTCCTTTGTCTCAGGAGTGTAGTGGTGTATCCATGTTTCATCCACAGTCACAAGTCGACGAAAAAATTCCTCAGGATTCCGACTTATGCGCGCCAAAAGAGCCTCAGAGGCGACCACTCTATTGCGTTTATTCTCAGCTGAGAGCAAACGCGGCACCCATCTTGCCGATAGCTTTTTCATGCCTAATTTTTCATGTAGAATTGAAACAACTGCACCTATAGATATCCTTGTGGCCTCAGCTAACTCACGCACTTTTAATCTTCTATCCTTCAACACCATATCGTGGATTTTATTGATGATTTCGGGAGTAGTTGCTTCTACGGGCCTTCCTGAACGTGGTTCGTCACTTATTGATGTACGACCACGCTTAAATTCATTTACCCAGTTATAAACCGTTGCTAAGGCAGGGGCAGATGTGCCATGAACTGAGTCCAATTCATTTTTTATCTCATATGGAGTTAAACCCTTTAAATGAAAATGTTTAATTACCGCTCTGAACTCGTTTTTTTCCATTTTTCTTAACAAGCAATTTTTTTTTTTCAATTGGTTATAAAAACACGTAAACTCAGAAGATGTGGACTGTGACTGCACCATATATCTAGTTGGGAGTGGTGCTGACTGAAAACAGATGATTTGGAGCGATTCGCGCGCCATCTGTTGGTCATTCTAAAGACTTATTGAACTACCCTCGTATTATATCATATACTTTTGATGCATAGTCCAAAAGCTATTGCAAAACTTCTAAAACACTTCAAGTCTTGAACCGTACTTTTTAATATTATTAAGTTTGAATTTTTTCAATAGCTTCTGTACTATGCATTAAAAGTATATGATATAATATGTTTTTGGAAATGCCAAAAGTAGATAAGCAATTTAAAATTAGACTGATCCTTTCATAATTTGAACTAGCTGAGATCATATTTTACCTGGGACCGACAAAAGGAAAATTTTGAAATTTTTATATATAGTCATTCGCAAGTCAATTTTAATGGTCAGACTGGTGCATAGTGAATTTATTATTGTTCAATTGTTAAATGTATAGAAACTCTTGTATCGACTAAGATTTCAGTGGAAAATTTTATTTTCTGAAATAATATATCCACATGCGTGTACCCAAAAGATAAAATACAATTAGTTGACAGTTATATATTGGGGATTTCACTACTTTTGTAAAGAAACTTTTACTCGCCAACATTTTACCTTTTAGAAAGGTTTTTTTTATAGAAGATCAAGTATAACCTAAAATGAATATTTTCCTCGGGTGGCAATTTAATCCAAGTTGGATAATTAATATGAAAATTATTTAACTGCAGGTCAAAACCAATCCAAACAATTAAAAATGCTTACAATTATAACGTACTATCTTGTTTTGATGTAAAAAACAGTTATACATTGAATATCATATATTAAATCACCCAGCGTTTGAAAATGTTTTCCACGGGTTGACGTGAAACAGCCCAATAAAAATTTATTATACTTGTGAAGATCTAACCACCTTAAAATAAAAAATTTATGATCTGAAGGGTTCTATCGCTATTTCCAAGTCAAGCGAGCGTTACCATTATTTTAACTTGGTTAGGTCCCTTTCAGTAAATTACATGAATTACATTCTCTATTTCTACTAGGAATGTTTGTTATTAATTTAAACTGTATATTTTTCTAACCATTGATTGATGTGTTTTTATTTGTTCTTGAGTTTCTTTCTCTGTTTGAAATTTTTTCCAAAGTTAATGCAAATAACTCATTACGTTCCTTTTCAGTCATAGAATTTCTGAAACTCCCATGAGAAATATCGAATATTTCATTTAAATATTTGGAGAAATTCTGTTCTTTGTCTTTATTAAAAGATTTTCCTAAATTTTTTTGTATGTCTCTGTATTGTTTATACAGATTTTTAATTTTATTAGTGCATTTGTGATCTTCTTGTGTTGGAATATTCACTTTGCTCCAAAATATTTTTATTTCATTATTTAACAATCGACATGCATCATCAAGAGAGAAATTCATGCTCCGAATATTGAAAAATAAAACTTGCAGAACTTGTAGGTTATTTGGAAGCTTTTCTCCTGTTATTTGTTGACTAGCAAAATTAATAAATGGTAAACTTTCTCTTGAATCGGACATTATAAAGCGTAAATTTGTTGTATCTACTTATGTCATATATAATACTGATCCAAGGAACAGATGCATTATAACTCTTAATTTACTTTAACGCAATTTTGAAAATCAATGGTATATTCAATAATAAAAGTACTATATAGACAACTCTAACCTAACTGTGATAGCTGCTCATCAAAGTTTCGTTATTCAATGATTGTTTTGGTTTTTTTTTTTTTTTTCTTCTGTTGTCGGGCTAGAGAGGAGTTTCTCTATGCTGCCCACTACCATTCAAGGCTACAAGTCTTCTCTTGTTGGATAGTTCTTTTCTTTTGATCTATCTTCGGCCCGGGGATTTCGATGTTGATATGCAAAAGCGAGGCTCTCAGTTGATTCTTCAGGCAATGATCCTCAATGAGTCAACTGTGGGCCATTATCCACTACTTTCCTCGAGGCTGAATCATGATATGGAGATAAACTCAGGGCTAGCTCGGTGAACTATAAACCCTCGTTACGAGTAGATTTGTTTGTTTGTGTATCACGGGCCGACCTTGGAGCGACTCAAATGAAAATATAGCCTTATAGCGACGCTAAGCCGTTATAAAGGTCGATATGTATATAGTATATTCTAAACCAAAATGCTTGAGGATTTCCAATGGAATAGCATACGGATAGAATAATTATCTTTTTGCCAAGTTACTATATAAATTCGAGATGTACTTTCAGGCGATATTTTGGCGTATATAGCATGAAAAGATTTATTCACGCGATTTTATGGTGTGACTTTAACACTTTGTCTTTATCTCCCGTATAAGATAAGTTTATAATAAAATTGTTTGTTGCAAATTTGTTCGAATTGCACTGTGAGCACACTGGTCTCGCCTAACGGTAGAACTTGCGTTTTTATATGTATCTTGGGTCGACCTCGGAGCAAATCAACTGATATCACTTATATCATAGAATGCTTAAAATTTACACAAAAATAGAATCACACTTATAGAAACTTAAACTTTAAACTAGGATAAAATAGAACTATGGTAATTGTCTTTTATTGTTAAGTTACTACTATAAACACCGGGAATACTTTCTAGCAATAGCTTGGCAATATTGCTTGGAGAGAGTTTATTCACTCGATTTGATGAAGTAACATTGACACTTGTTCAAAGAACCACACACGATGCTGAGGGTGTGTAGAAGATTTGTCGGAAAGTGCACAGGATGTTTTTGTCCAAAGGACCACACAATATGTTGAGTGCGTAGAAAATTCAATATTTAAAAGTCCACAATTCTTTTTATTGAATTTTTTCCCTTCTTTTATTTAAACTTCTGAAGGGTAAGAAGATGTTTAAAATAAAATAGTTAAAAGTAAGAGGTGAGTTTGAGTTTGAGATGAATTTGAAAAACGTGATTCTGCCCGCTGGTCTCCAAGTATAACTTGAACGAGGCTCGCGTGGGCCCGCGCGCACCGTACGTCCGAACACTTCGAGCCCAGTGATCAGAATCTGATTGTTTTGGTATTATGAAAAAAAAAAAATAAGTTAGTTCGTTTAGGATCCTCCCGGTGGCGCGGACATCGAGTACAGAGCCCGCGTTACCGTGAAAACAGATCCTTAAGTGGTAGTGTCGAACTAGAAGAGTAAAGAGTAAGGCATGAATAAGGGTTTAAATCCAATCATGGGAGTTTTTTCATTAATTATAATCCAGAGCACCAGAGCCAACTACACACGTCTATGTACAGAACATGGTTGCAAGCGCCCTCCTAAGATCAGCATGCGAACTTTGGAACCACTCAAATTCATGAACTAATATGAAATATTACCATAGCTAAGCTAAGACTAAACAGATTTAATTATCATCTCAATAATATTCTTCAGTTTTATGCCATTATATATGTTTTTTGATATGAGAATTTTTAATAAAGTTAGAAAAAAAGTCGTATGTGATTTTTTTTACATCAGACAGCATTACAGAATATTTTTTAAATGGCCAAGATGATTTAGCAAGCTCGTAAATATTTGCTATAGATTGTAAGAAGATTTTTGCCGCGTATTTCAAATCGTGATAAAAGCTAACCCTACAGGCACTAGTTGGCGACCACCTAGACGAATTCTGGTGATAGTACCATTACTTTTGAGTAAAATGAGGAGCTTTTCGGGCCGGCACTCATTAAATTATGCAGTTTGGGAAATAAGGCGCACCCTAATATATATATTGACTTGAATAGGCGGAATAGGTACAGCAGCATAAAATGTAAACAAAGAAAAATGTAACAAATCAATTGTTATGATAAATAATAACTTGTAAGTTTACGTTGGTTGCTTATTTCGTGCATTACACTTTAATAAACGAGATAAATAGTACACGGACACCGAATATAGTAAAAGGATGAAAGATGATGCCAGCAAGAACATGCCTGCCCGCGTGATTCTGAGAAAATTGTTGTGAAAGCATACGTTATTGTAACTTAAGTTGAATTAGCTAATAGAAAATATTATAACTTTTAAAAACTATGATTGTGTTCTAAATTTTGTTATAATATTTGACGTTTTGATATGCAGACAAACTTGAAACTATTGAACAGTATAACTTTCGGATTTACGATGATCTTTATAGCACGGAAACCTATTTTTGTGACAAAATCACGAATCTGACTGTTTTACTAGCGAACTGTTGCCAACCGCAAATACCGATAGAGTAGATTCGTCGTATATTGACGGTAAATAAATTGTGCACTCGTGACTATAATTCTGTTATTTATTTGTAAACATACAGTCCTTTCTGCAGGTTTAGACTTATCTTTTACTTGTGATAAATAATTATCGCCATTACAGAGTATTACTACTTATATGATTACATTTCATAAAAAAATACGAAAATAAAAGAGTAGAATTTCAGATTCATGCTGGCTTCTGTATGTAATCTATCGTTGATAACCTGAACAGTTACTTTAAATTCGTGATTTTACCTTTTCCAGGGATTTTTGAAATATAACATCTGTTATTATTCAAAGCTATTCTCTTAAAATCTTTTTGTCGTTTCTTAAATAGTTTGCCATAAATTGTTCTAGTATTTCTCAAATTTAAACGATTCGATTTATGAATCCTTTGTTATTTGAGGTTAACAATAACAATACTTTTAAATACACTATATTTACTTATAAATTTTGATATATTTTTATAAGTGTATACATTTAACAAATCATGTCTGGAAAACGTGCTGAGCAGCACGATTTAAGATTTAAAGTATTGGAAGATTTTGAACTTTTTGACAGAAATGAATGTTTATTTCCAGAATCCAGTAAAGTGTAGGATAATGCATATGAAAAACTCAGTTTAAACGAAAGAAATGTATATGAGTATGTGAAACAAGATAGAAAAAAGTTTCGAAAGAAATTACTCAAATATTTGTATGATAAAAAATATACATCATAGAGCAGAAAAAAGTAGTACTGAAAGTATAAAAAAAATGAAATTAGTGATAGGAAAAATTCTGAAAAAGAGCAAGATGAATATTGTGGAGTGCAAAATAGAACAGAAAAATGCAGCACTGAAAGTATGAAACACAATGAAATTAGTGATTCAGAAAGAGATGAGGAAAGTTCTGAAAAAGAACAAGAAGAAGATGTGGAGTGCAAAGTTCAAATCTAATGAAAGAAAAAAAAAGGAGAAAGTTGGTACAATTTACGATATTATGTATAAAATACAGCAAATGAGATTGAATATTGAATTTAAGAAATACATTCGTCTAACCAGCTACGCTGTTTTTTATATCATGTATTGTAGTCCAGAACAAATACAGTTTTAGAGAACAGTTTTGAAAAAATTAGATTGTCTACAATTAATCTTGTCGAAAACCTTTATAAATAGAATTAAAGCTCAAAATTATGAGAGCAGTGATATCGATTTGTATTCAATAGTCGGCGTAATAGATACAAACAAAATATATTCATTTTGTCATATGATATCAGAAAATGATAACTAATTATATATATTTTTTATTATAATTATTTTATTTTCAATACGAGATGAAATATTTGTCCATGTTCATACCAAATTATATCTGCAGTTTGTGATGCATTTAATGAATCAATGAACTATGAAAAATACGTTATAAAATATTTACACTATTTACAATCGAATGCAATAGAGACTACCTACCACTTTCCACTACCAAAATGTATCATTCGCATAAATATAATAGATGTAATGAATTGGATTAATGATTTAAAGTGTTTTCAACAAGAGAATATAAAAAAGTTTTATATACAGTGTATTTTATACTTGAGTTCAATATCAGATGGTAAGGAATTCATTGTAGTTTTAGAATCAATTTTTGTTCTATTGTTAAGCGAGTCTGAGAAGAAGTATTGCTTAAATTATAGACAAAACTTAATCGAAAAGCTTAAACTGCAATGTGAAATAAAGTACAAGACTGAAGAACAAACTGATTTAAACCTAATAAAAAAATGTTTCAATCTACATCACCTATTGAAGAAATAAAAAAATTCTTCGAAGTATTAGCAAAGAAGTAGATAACTTTTGCACTAATGGAGAAGACTTTCTGGATATTCCGAACGCATATTCATGCAAAGAATTTGGCAGTTATTTAATTTTATTATGTTCTCATTTCCTATTATGGACAAGTTTTTTTACAAAATAAAGCAATTACTTCGAGTTTATTGCTGTCAACATATTCTGTATTAAAGGCCGAAAACAAATCAAATGCTAATACATTTATACAAGAACACATGTCAAGTATTAATAATGAAATAAAAAAGGGTACAATCGATTTTAGTAAAAAGAAAAGTTTTGAAAAGTGTAAAACCAACAATTATTTGGAACATAGCCATCTTTACAAGACCAAAAATTGGATGGGTTTGGGAAACCAAACATGATTATTTAGATAATGAAGAAGATACGTTTGTCAAAGATTCAGAATTAGAATGTGAATTTAGCTCAATGGAGGCTTCATGGTTATCTTTAGCAAAGGACGATGACAAAACTTTTGAATCTTCGAAAAATGATCTATCTACATTTGATTCATTTACAGATCTAACTAAATGCAAAGATTTACTAGAATCCACGATTGATGAAGATCTACTTATTAAAAGTAAAAATGAAGATTCCATACAATATGAATGTAACAAATCAATACAGATCTCGTTAAACATCAAAATTTATCTTCAATATAACGATACAAATGTATCAGATTTAGAAAATTGTGAAAAGCAAATTAATAATACTATTGTGGTAAATGTTTGTGATTTATCAAAACACATTTTTCTTGTTAATGGGAATATGCTTGGATCTCTTCTTTACAATGATTTGAATATCAAAGCAGTTTATACATGTCCAATAGATAGCATATGTGAACTTTTGATTCTTACTTTACAAAAAGAAAATGTTCTTCGATCTTTGTTTTATAATGCACTAAAAATCGATGATAATTTAAATATTTTGAGGATATTAATTTTTTATATTATCGATGAATGCTCTGTTGATTTCATTTATCATGAGTGAATTCGCATCATGTTGCAGATAAGAAAAGGAGAACATTTTGATACAAAAACTAATACAGTAAACTGAACTTATAGCGTAAGTAATTTATTTACAATATTGATGAATTCTACATGCGCTAACTTCGAAAAAGTTATGTGTAATAGCTGCAATAATATGTACACAAAAGCTTTGCCTGTAATCGATCTTGGATGACTGAGAATAGTAGTTTATGGAATTTCTTGTTTAGAAGACGAATTGCAAGCACGGATTAAAGACCGAAAAGTATTTTGTCAGAATTGCTATAATGAAGCAATTTTATCTTAGGATATTAATTCATTTATAGTTCTAGATGTAGAAGATAATTATAGAGATGAAATAATCAAAAAATTAAAAAAAATCCCGAGTATTCACATATAACTTCTAGATCAGTTAAAAGCCAACTACACCAGACCTCGAACTTCATTGCATTTAGTGGTTCTAATGAAAATGGAGGCATTGCGCATTATTTTACCTTTATTATCATGGAAATAAAAAATGGGAACTACGCGTTGGTATGGCAAAAGTTATAAAAAAAGAATTTGAATAAGACAAGTTTTCAATAAAAATCAGAATAGCTGTAGTAATGTATGTTAAGGAAGAGTGTGTAGGGGGATAAACATTAAACCCAAGAATTGTTAATAACATATACATATTAACACACATTTTGAATTATTATATAACTCTCACACATTATTGATTCATGCCTATTTTAATTAGCTGAAACTTTGGTTGTAAATTTAAATTTAAAAACTAGCTTTCATTACAAAAAGGAACTTAAGCAAGAGCTTAATTGTAATAAAAAATAAAAACCGTCTACACTCTATCAAGTTAAATAATTATCTGTAAACAATAATAGACATTATTACTTGTTAGTCAGCTTCTCTAAAGTCTAAGTGGACACTAAATTATTCGAAATTATGCTCAGTTTATTCTCAACATATATTGAAAATTGCTACTTGTCAACAATTGAAGTAAACATTTTAATTATTAAAGCAAACACTCCCATTACATCATTTTTTGACAATGGACTTTAAAAGTTCAATAAAATTTTTTTTATATTCGACAAAAATCGTAATTGTAATCATTAACTACAACCCTATTAAAAGTATATATATGAATCTATCCAAAAGCAACATATAAAAATGCTTATAAAAATCCATATGGAAATCGATGTATGGTTTCCCATCTAGGATTACAATATTAAAATGCACAGATTTCCATGTAATAGCAAGCGTTTTTTCTAAAAATTCTTAAGAAAGTACCTTTTAATGTCCATTGATATGTTTCTATGACTGAACCATACATATGGACTGGATATTACATTATAAGCTTGATGTCAATAAATTATAAGGAATTTTTAACAAAACATGGATTTTTATTTAGATGTCGTGTAGCGGTTTTAGATGGATTCCTTATGGTTTTTCATATAGTATATTCCATATGAATTCCCACAAGTATTTTTAGATAGAAATCTATATAATGTTCTCTGATAGCTTTCTTTGAGGAGTCAATAATTCTATTCTTTAAGGGGTAACACCACTCTACCGGCCCGAAAAAATGCCTAATTTGTACGATTTTTTACAAGAGTAGGAAAGAAGGGATCAAATTTCTTTTTTGAGTGTTTACTATACATATATTGAGGTACAAAAATATATTTTTTTTTTTACATTTAAATGCAAAATGGCGGCTATACAGCGAATCTCGTGAGAAGCCTTTTTCTCAAACCTCCAAACGGGAGAACACTTTTCTCGGAAAGTATGAGATCTGGAACAAAAAATCAAATAAATTGTTAATCTATATAACGTTAACTTTGGAAGTATGTAGGGTTTTTTTTATTTCAATTTTTGTAGAAATGGCGCACTTCTGAAAAAGTCATTTTTTCTCGAATAAAGAACGATGTAAATTGTTTATTAAAAAATTTACATTCAATCGAAAAACAGCTACGTACTTCTTTAGAGAATCTATTTGTGAAGCTACAGTAAAAATTTCAATCCAATCCATGCAATAGTTTACGAGTAATCTGTTCTCCCAGTTTGAAAAAGGCTTCTCACGAGATTCGCTGTATAGCCGCCATTTTGTAATTAAATGTAAAAAAATAATATATTTTTGTACCTCAATATATGTATAGTAAACCCTCAAAAAAGAAATTTGATCCCTTCTTTCCTAGTCTTGTAAAAAATCGTACAAATTAGGCATTTTTTCGGTCCGCTAGAGTGGTGTTACCCCTTAACACATCAATGCGAATGTATATAATAAAAAGTTATTCAAGTGTCATTCATCTTATTCTTGATTATTGATAGCTATATTTAAAAAAAAAGAAATTATGTGAATTATATTATTATTTAGTTTCTCTAAGTAAAGCCACAAGATTAATATACAATATAATTTAGTGAAGTACAAATTAATAATTGTATTACACTCGATTACTCATAATGGTGGTTTTGAAAAATTGTACTAACAGAGTAACACCACAACACCAAGAAGCTGAGAAACTGATCAAACATATCTAGTGTCTGTATTTCATGAAACATTTATATATCTCAATTTATTTGTAATTGAAAAATAAGCTGAAGAGTCAAATATAATGTTGTATTTATATTTTTATAAAGCAATTTTGATTTTGATCTTTAAATACTGTCGTTCTTGCTTCATTCTTGAAGGCGTACAACTGGAAATAGGAGCGACTGGATTTCCAATGTGTACGATAGAAAAGATTCAAGAGTCATTGCTGCAATTATTTTGGCTTTAAAAAAAAATCAGTATATAATTAAAATTTTAGTATTAAATTCAGAGTATTTTTAAATGCCATATTACGTACTATTAGAATTCTATACATTAAACAGATGTTATTTATATAACTGATCAACATTTGATGTATTATTCATCAATTTTGTCAATAAAGTAGTAGATGAACTTTCGTAACTTTTGACTTTTTTATATAATAATTTACTAAAATCACTACAAACCTAATTTTCAAAAAAATGGATTTATGTCGTTATGCCAGAAAACTACTAAATTATAACAAAAAAACTTTGAACTTCCAAAAAACGTGATGAAAAATGCATCTAATTTCAAGAATTTTAACTCTTTCAAATACAGTGATTTTGAATGTAATTTTAATTGTATTCTTTGACAGTTAATAACTTTGGCCCAGATTAATATTCTTTCCCGAAACAAAGATGAAATTAAAGCTCTTTCTGTCTAATTTTAGTTACGCTTGGGTAATTTTTTCTAGCATAAAAACTTGAAGAGGTATGATCAGTAGTAGAGGCGCCATTTTTTACTAAAATAGCGCACACTTGAGATCAATTGGTTGATATCTCGAGAATAATAGACCATTGGAAAAAAATAAAGGTTCCATACTTAATTTTTTGGTGGCAGAAAACACCTCAAAGTTTCAGCAAATATCGTTTTCCAAACCTCCGACAATCTCCTAGTGAGATTTGGTAATAATAAAGAGCCAGCGTTTGGAGGTATTGCAGAAACAGTGATCATTAGAATCGAACAAATTTATGTCAAAGTTTTAATACCGATATTGTATCACATAAAAGAGTGGAAACTATGATGTTAGATTATCATAAAAAATACAGGAATACGAAAGATATTTTAAAACATATCAAGACCAGTGAGCACGCCAACAATAGATTACAAAAGGTTAAAAGAGATTCCCGAAGGCTTTTCAACAATGAAGCCTGTAAATGTACATCTTTTGATAAGTGCAATTGTCCTAAAGATATGAAAGTACCGGCATCTGAGAGAGACTTTCTCACTGATCAAAGAAGTACTAGACGTTTGACAATAGGATTTACAGATCGCGTGACAACCAAGAAATTACAAAATCAAATCGAAAGGACATTTGCAGATGAAGCACGGCTTCGTAAACCTGATATCGAATCTTCTTATCCTGACAATGAAGTACTATCTCACAACAAATTGTTTATAATACCCCTGATTCTGAAGAATTTTACCAGTCAAGTACAAGTAAAGGTTTACGTTCTTCATTAACTCTTGCAAAAGTTCATTTAAAAAATACGGCTTTGGTTAGCGAAAGATTTGGTGTGTCGGATAGAGGCACGGCTACTATTGCTAGTGGGGTTTTACATGACGGCGGATATACTTGTGAGTCTGATGAAGCAGTGATAACCGACAGAAATAAAGTGAGAATAGAAAAACCCAAAGTCGTAGAAACTTTGAAACGTAAAAGCAGTGAGAATTTCAAAGATGACCCTGTGCTCGGTCTTTATTTTGATGGACGTCACGATAATACTTTGACCGGAGAACAAAAGGAGACAAATAATACTACGAAACAACTGTATCGGAAGATCACTAGTCTTTAGTTCAAGAGCCTGGGTTTCAACATTTAGGCCATGTAACACCTAATTCTGGCTCGAGTAAGAATATAATGAAAAGCATACCCTGTTTTATCACTGAGAAAACTCCTATAACTAAAAAAAGCATTTTAGCTGTAGGATGTGGTGGGACTGTTGTGAATACAGCACAAAAGGAGGAGTGATTCGCCTACCAGAGAGAACAATTTGAAGACCATTTTATTGGTTTGTATCCCGTTTGCATTTTGATGAGTTTCCATTGAAACATCTTTTTGAATCCATTGATGGCTCTACAAGTGGTCCTCATATTCTGGGCCAATAGGTAAATTGCCAAAATAATGCAAAAATTTACCAGTAGAAAAATTTAAAGCTATTGCATCTACTTTACCCGCAATTAATACAAATATACTAAGCAATGTTCAGAAATACTTATTGGAAATGTGTTATGCTATTGCTTCTGGAGAATGTTCTAAAGATCTTGCAAATCGATATTCTGAAAATCTTAATCATTCTCGTTGGCTTACTGCAGTCAATAGAATGTTAAGTTATACATTTTTTTAGAGAAACCTATTATTATGAGATGATTGATTGGTCAAAATACGATATTGTGGTTCCTTAAGTCCTCTGAAACTTGCAAAAGACTGAAGTGGCAAAATTGTTGGAAGATGTAAACGTTCCTCTAACGTGAGAATTCTAGGAAATTCCATGCCATACTCAGGCTGTTGAGCGGACTGTAAAACTTTTTACTGAGGCTTCGGAAAATGTATTTAGAGCAAAAACTCGAGATGGATATATTAGATCAACATTAGTGTCTAGAGCTATAATGCCGAGATTTGAATCAAAGGAAGATTTTAAATTAGTTTAAATAATAAACCCTTTAATATCCCAAAAAATTTAACAAAAAAGAAGAAATAGAAAAGAAAAAAAAGTAGAAAAAAAATAATAGCCATTGACGGTCCTAAGCCCGTATGCAAAAAGAGAAAGGTTTTTCCTAATGATTCTGTTAGTGTTATAATACTTCTTATAGCTATAACTAGTCCAAATACAGTTTTTAGTTTAAAACTATTTAAATTATTTAACAGTTATATGTTTTATATACTACCAATGATTTTAATAGTCTGAAAATAATAAAAATATTCGGTATTCGAAAATCAATATATTTAGGTGGTCTAAGAGAACAGGTCTGGGTTAAACCCAAAATAAAAATTTTCTTTTATGAGTTCAAGAAAATTTTTATGTTTAAAAGGAATGATTCTGAAAAATTTTGTGCTATAAGTACTTAAATATGTCTTTAATTTGACTGTTGTAAAACCTCAATATCTTGAGCCTACACATCACAATAAATAACTATTTTCAATACCATATTTATTAATATTACTTTTATCCTAACACGTTCTATGTGACAAAGTAAATGGAATTTTTTTTTTTCAACAATTATTCGACTACGTTTGACACGGATTACAAATTAAGCGAAACACTTTTTCGTTAAAGATTTTCTTATTATCTGTTTTCAATTTTCCAATCAATTTTTAAAAAAATATTAATAAAAATTTTTCAAGAAAATTGGTTGAGTCCGAAAAAAAAATAATAAAAAAAAATTCTATGAAAAAGTGCTTTGCTTAATTCGTAATACATGTCAAAACGAGTCTAATAACCGTCGAAAAAAAAAATTTCGTTAATCTTTTCACCTAGAATCGTGTGAGGATTAAAGTAATATTAATTAATATTAATTAATTAATTAATAAATATGGTATTGAAATTAGTGATTTTATGTGACGTGTAGAATCAAGATTTTGAGGTTTTACAATGGTGAAATTAAAAATATTACTTGTGTTTATAGCATAAAAATTTTCAGAATGATTGCTTTTGAACATAAAAAGTTTCCTGAACTTATAAAAAAAATTTCTTTTTGGGTTTAACCCAGACATGCCTCCTTAAGGGGTTATATCCCCCAAATTTTTTTGTTTTTTTCCAATTTTTTTATTGGCTTAAATCTTGCCAAAACAATCCTAGAATCAAAATCTACAACGCTCAAGTACCGATTTAAACTCAAAATTTTTTTAAATTAATTTTTTCCAAACAGCTTTGATGCTCCAAAATCACAATTTTCGCTTAGTTACTGCTGAATAAGAAGAGGTATACCCTTCACAAAAACAGAACTGTGATGCCAACCATGAAGGTAGTGCCGGGAAAATGGAGATCGACGCAGTTATAGAAATGTTCAAACGCTCAGAAAAACTTCATAATATCAAATATTTGAAATATATCGGCGACGGCGATTCAAAAACATATAAAGGTATAGTCGACTCAAAACCTTATAAAGATTTCATCGTCGAAAAAAATGAATGTGTCAGACACGTTCAGAAGCGCATGGGAACGCGGCTGCGCAATTTGAAAAAAACAGCGAAAGGTCTTGGCGGCCGAGGAAAGTTGACCGGAAAGTTAATTGATGAACTTTCTATTTATTACGGACTTGCTATTAGGAGAAACTACGATTCAGTCGAAAAAATGCGGAATGAAATTTGGGCAACGTTACTTCATAAAATATCGACGAAGGAGAATACACAGCACGAGAAGTGTCCCGTCGGAGTAGACTCTTGGTATTCTTGGCAGCGCAGTACAGTGCTTGGTACACTTGCAACGTACGAGCACAAGAGTCCAATGCATGAGGATGTTTTTAACGCAATAAAACCCATTTATAATGAACTCAGCTCTGACAAACCTTTTGTCACGCTGCTTGGGTGCGTATACTCAGAACAATAACGAGTCGTTTAATGCTGTAGTGTGGTCAATTGCTCCAAAGACGGTGTCAAGCGGTAAGACTATAGTTGACATTGCGACTGACGTAGCCGTTATTATCTTCAATGACGGCTTCTCGGGTCTGTTTGCCGTTTACGATGCTCTTGGGTTGACTGTTCGACCAAACATGTACGAGTTTTGCGTGGAAACGGACGCCAATCGCGTCAAAATCGCTGAGCATCGTATGTCCGCAGCATTACACCAGGCAAAAAAAAGAAGAAGAGGAAATGAAGGCCGTGGAAGGACAATTATATGATGCAGGGATAGCAGACTGAAGGTAAAAAAATTATTATGGACTATATTTTTGCGATTCTTAAGATTTATAGCATTTTGAAACTTCAAACGCGTTTTTCTCGAAACCATGTTTTCAAAATCGGCAAGCAGTAGAACTCAAAAAGTTTACATCCGATTGACTTAAAATTTTAACAGTAGCTTCATTGTTTGATTATCTAGTGAAGTATACACGATTTTAGCGATTAATTAACATAAAGTTATAAACAATTTAAGTCGATTTTTTTCGTCGAAAACACGATTTTTTGTTAAAACAATCGCCATTTCGCGAAAAAAAATTCTAAAAATATAATCATGTGTACTTCACTAGCAAAACTCATGTAGATAATAGAAATTTTTTTTTTGTTATAGGTGGAGTTGGACGAGACTTGTTCTGCTAGCCGCGGAAGACCTTTTTGAAAAAGCGGTTCACGGTAATCACTGCACAGCCGCCATTTTGTAAAAAAAATATCAATAAAAAATTTTTTTCTCTTCAAGAGTTGCTTAATCCAATGTTATATTATTTGTATACCTTTAATCTCAAATGTCCTTTAAAAAAAATAATTAACAAAGCCATGTTTTTTAGAGCATAAGGGGGATAAACCCCTTAATGCTTTTATTATAATTATAATATAAAGTGAAACTTTGAGCTTCATGCCGGAACTGAAAATTTCATTTTTACGAGTGCTGTAAATTTTTTTCATTATTCTTACATATAATCACACTTTGCCTTTATAGTAACTGCTTTATCGACATGTGGTTTAAGTGAATTAGCTATATATATAGGCACTGAAATGAGTGACTGAGTTATAGATAAAGCTGTGTTCAAACGTATTTACCAGCTCAATTTCCGAAATACGCAATTTTTATATACTGTTGAAAATAATAGGTTAATTTACTTCTGCAAGTGAACGGCATCTTTTTGATAGAAATTTTCTATATCATATTGGGATTTCCCTTGTAAGTAATGATTTCCACTTTAAATGTATACTTTGACAAGTAAAAAGTTACGTATACGAATATTAGTGTCTTTAAATATACAATTTACATTTATTAGTCTCGAAACTTGCATATAATATTTCTTACATTTTTACCTGAAAGTTCCGATTAATAGTATATTATGACACTGTTGTGGGAGATGGTTTTCTACCTTGCTCGAGGGATTTCGCACGAGCGAAGCGAGTGAGAAAATCGAGCAAGGTAGAAAAACACCTCCCACAACAGTCTCATACGATATTTTATAGCACAACAACCTCAAAATCGACAATAAAGTTGGCATTTTGAGGTTATTGTGCTATAAAATTTTTTAATCAAGTTTAAATCGATTTTTGAGGCATGTTTTCTTAGTAGGGATAGATATTTATACTTTTATAATTCTTTTGATTTAAGATTTTAGAGTATTTGAAAACTATATTTGTAAAAATACGGGGTAAAAAAAGGAAACTACGGATGAGTGGAGAAAACTACATAGTGATTAACTACATAGCGTATACGCATCACTAAACATGAATAGAATAATGAAAACTCATAGATAAAGGTGGGCAGGTCACGTGGCTAGGATGGGAGATAAGTGAACTGCTCCGCCAATGTTACAATTAAATCCTAATAGAAAATGACCCGTCGGCAGACGTAGACGTCGGTGGGAAGACAATATCAAGTCTGATTTTAAAGAATTTGGGTGGGATGACATGTCTGGGATAGAGTCACCATAAGACAGGGCTTCATGGTCGTCTTGGGTAGATGAGCTTTCAAGTTCCAAATGTTACTTAAATATATATAAATATAAAGAAGATTATCATAAATAATGCCTAAACATAAGAAATCGGCAATTTGGCTTATTGAATCGGAGATCGACAAATTACGGGTAGATAATATACCATACAATCGAAATATTTCATCGGTATTCTTAATTTCCTTCATTTGTACAATTAAGGATAAGTTAAATAAAAATTGACGTTATTTTGTCATAAGGTACATTCTGCGTGAGAATAAAATGAAGTAATATTTGCTCTTAAAAAGATGGTGATTGTTAGGGAATCGAGTCACAAGTATGATGAAAAAATAAAAGTATGTCAAGTGTTTTTCCAATCGCGCACTGCCGTTTCAATCTATACAGAATTTAACTCATCAAGTACAAATATTTTTATGATGGTATTAATTATTTTTCAATGAAAAACAAACGCTTTACGAAAAAATCTTTTTATCATTTAACGTCATTTTTTCACTTTCATGTGTTAATTTACGTTTATCAGGAAGTGAATAACAATTTTTTCCTTCAAGTTTTGGAGGTTCAATACTGCATCATACTAATCAGATGTGTTCTAAGAGTTATTGATATGTAAAATATATTTATAATGAGTAATTTTCTGAAATTATGGTGTGTTTATTCAATAAAGCCATTATTTTGATAAAAGCACTGTTTTCTTATTAATTTATTTTTTAACTTTAATTTTATCCTGGATCACACCAAATTAATGAATCCGGCTAAAATTTTAGGATAATATTCTTCAAAGTATTTAGAATAAAAATGTGTATTTTGTTTTTGAAATTATTTTGAACAACTTTATTATTAAAAGCCATTCACGTAAAATTATTGTAAAACTAGTGTTTTTTTAAAGGACAATGATAAATCACTAATGTTTTATTTTTTAAAAATTTATAATACACTTATTAATAATGCACACTTTTTTGTATATAGTTTAAAGCACATATACTAAAAATTTAATCCGGGTTCATAAATTAGGTGTGCGCCAGGATTTAACGCAAATTAACGCACTTCCTAGGATAACTCTAAATTTAAGAGAGGTAAATGGTTGAAAATTGTTATGTAACTTCATAATGTCAGTACAAATATGATGCGAAGTATCGATTAATAAAAATAAAAAATGTAGAAAAATTTGATTTTACTATAGCCACTATAAACCAAACAATGAAAATAATGATATAAACATTTTTAATGATAATCAAACGTCAATGGTTAGATGGTGGGAGGGTATGGTAGCATAATGGGACAAAATTAAGATGGGGTGGAAAAGTGGGGGGGGGGGGTATGTGGAACGTGGAGGGTTTTTATTCTTAACAAATTAATGATAATAATGATATACAGCCCGTAATGCTAAATTAAACGTGTCATTACTATAGCACAATGCTAGGAGGGGCAATGTGGAGATAATGGAAATGTGTGGTTGCAATGGGTCCCCCATTACATGAGTATACTTTATACATGTTACACATAAATATTAATAATGGTTGTAGGAATATGCCTAGTAGAACATATTATTATATAAAAAAATATAACATTATTTGAAACAAAAGTATTCACGGGAGGCGGTGGAGTTCACGCGCTTGCGCGCAGAGCTCAAACAAGCGTGGCATCGTGCTGAATGCAGCAGGGTCTTGTCTGTTCTAAAAAATATTAGAAGAAAAAAGAAAACACGTACTCCTGAAAATCAAAATTCTCGGAACTAATATGCAAAATTGAGTATGCACCGAAACGTGCGGGCACTCACCATTGTAGTATATAAATTCAGCTTGGCTATCAAGTCACGTGATCAGAGCACATGTTATATGGATATTTTACAGAAACAAATATAAATAAATACGTAATGTCACTCGAGAAAGAACACATTTAGAATTTCTATATTTTTTTACACCTAAGAAATACGATTTCTTGACACATCGGTCAATACAGAAGTTATAATTACGTGATCAAAATCCTGTATCATAATTACGTAATAGACTGGTAGCAAACAGGTGGTAGAAGCATGCGGCAGGCAAATTTATCATTTTGCATTCCATAATCACAAATAACCAAATAAACATTTTTCAAACTATAGCTATAAAAGGCAATTAATAATAATTTCTTATATACTAAGAAAATAAGATTCTTTTATCGCGATCAGTAAGCGCAGAAATCGTTATCAGGAAATAGGGCAAACCAGGACAAGAACAAGAAACGGCCTTCTGGGGGGGGGGGGTTCTTGAAAGAGCGGCGCGCATATAACAGGTGGTTTATGGAAATCGGTTGCGGTGTGCAGCCGACGCTTGAGCCGCCGTAGATGAGCCCCCGAGGAAGCGAGGTAATGAGTGCCCCTACGATCCGCGGAAAAGCCACTTGATTTCTACCGCTCTTAAAAACACTTCACAATACGTATGACTAATTGGACAAGAGCGACCACGAGTACTGCGACACATACTCGTACATATAGCATTCCTGCCGATCCTGCCAGGAAACATTACAGTTGAAGAGCTTCAACCTCTAGCGATACCGGGAGACCACGAGGAGCACACCATTATCAAAAGAGAAATTACGTAGGTGCTACTTATTTATAGTAGTTCTTTTTAACCCTCTCTTCTTTTCTTTTTTTTTCGGCCTGTGGGAATAAGGCGATAGCCTAAGCCACAGAGTTGGTCCGCCCAACTTTCCCTCTGTACTAACCTGGGCCCGCACAGAGTTTAAAAATTAGGCCATGCACCTTCATCTTCATCAGGAAACTATGATGTCTGTGGCTAATAGATTCCTCAAGGGTGATTAGGTTGCTCTGGATCTCATCAGTATCACGCCATACTCACCATTGGTGTAACCGTGATACACTAACATATTAATAAATAAAAAGAAAGAACCTTCTTTCTGCGGAGTTTGTGTAACGCAAAGTAAAAGGGGATAAACTTGCTTATGAAAAAAAAATGATGTAACAAATTTTCTTATGTGAAATAATTGATTACAATTGAATAATATTGTTCATTTATCTGTTTTGTTCTTGTCTATTGGGCCAAGCGTTCAGACTGTCGATGTGCCTCAATCGCTTGACTATCGAATGACACACGAGTGCCATTCGATTTTATTTGTCTTTGAAAATAATATACCCGTAATACATTAAAAAGATTATTTTTAACTTTTGTATTTATTGTTTTATATACGAGGTCTGTCCCAAAAGTATCCGAACTACGTTCATATCTTCACGCGGAGAGACTCAGGCGACCTCTGGAGGGTACGAACGTCACCAGCAACTCCTAACCTTCTCGTCAGTAGTCTGAGATACCGATGAAACGCCTTAGTTCCCGCGCAGCGTGTATTTGTTTACAACGACTTTCTTGCGTTCGTCGCAATTTGCTTATTGCTAAAAATGGCAGAACGAACCGAACAGCGAATTTGCATAAAATTTTGCTTTAATCTCGGTAAAAGTTGTGCGGAAACTATTGAAATGTTGCAAAAGGCCTTTAAAGATGAGTGTATGGGCAAAACACAAATAAAAGAGTGGTATAGGCGGTTCAAAAGTGGCCGCACATCTGTTGACAGTGATCCTCGTTCATCAAGTCAATGTTGATTGTTTTTTTCGATTATGAGGGCGTTGTGCACCACGAATATGCCCCTACAGGCCAGACAATCAATAAAGAGTACTACGTTGAAGTTTTGAAAAGATTACGTAATGCAATCAGGAGAAAACGACCGCAACTTTGGAAAACCGGTGACTAGCTTCTTCATCACGACAATGCTCCAGCACACGCATCAAACCTTGTGCAGCAGTATTTATTGAAACACAGTGTTGCGCAGCTCCGCCAGCCTCCATACAGTCCTGATATAGCTCCCTGCGACTTTTGGCTGTTTCCTGGATTGAAAATGCCGCTTAAAGGACATCGATTCGACAATAAACAGACTGTTGAAACTAATGCGACGAATGCATTAAAGGAGATTCCGAAGTCTGACTTTCAAGAGTGCTTTAATAAGTGGAAACATCGATATGAGCGTCTTGTTCATTCAAATGGGGACTACTTTCAAGGATGCCACCCCCCGGATGACGATGAATAAATCAAGCGCCGAGAAATCGAGATAGGTCGGATACTTTTGGGACAGACCTCGTAAGAGGAAGCAAATAAAATAATGTGTCAGAAAAACTGTTAATTACACAGGACCACAATATGAAATCGGGACGGAGCATTTCTGATCTCAATTGATCTTTATGTTTTTGGGGTCGCTGATCACGATGTCGGTATCCATATGCCCCCAGCACGTCTGGTTCAAGGTCAATTGCGCTTCGACCTTCTCGTCAAAGTGACCCTTAGAGGTCATTTGATTGGTAATTTGGAGGTCAAATCCTTGTTCCGAACTTCTAGGCTGATATTAAGACAAGAAATAGGTGTCGGAACAGTTGATCTTTATATTTTTGGGATCACTGATCACTATGCCGGTGTCCATATGACCCCAGCACGTCTGGTTCAAGATCAAATGAAAGTCAAACCCCTTAAATTGATCTATATGATTTTTTTTAATCCGGATTCTGAAAGAACGGAAAATTCTACGTCCAGATACGCTTTGACCTTTTCGTCAAAGTGACCCTTAGAGATCATTTGAAGGACATTTGGTAGTCAAATCCTTCTTTTGATCTCTAGCCTGATATCAACCCATAAACTTAAAACCTCTAAACACCAAACCTACAAATCCCAAACCCTCAAACCCGATATCCATAAAACCAGGTTTGTGGGTTTGCAAGTTTGGGGTTAGGGAGCTGGGAGTTGATGGGTAAGGTTTATGGATTTCGGATTTGGGGTGTGGGGTAAGAGGGTTTGGGGTTTGTAGGTTAAAGTTTGGAAGTTTGTGGGTTCGGTTTATGGATTTTTGTTTTGCCGAGAAAGTTTTTATGGGTTGAATATTTGTAGTTAAAAATGTTAATTTTACATTTTTATACTTTTTGTATGCTATTATAATATTTTTTGTTGAAAGACAATTAGATGTCCGGACTTTAGTATAAGTTTCATGCGTGCCCTCAAAGGAGCCGATTTCTCGTATTTATGGGCATCCTCCATGCATATTATAAACCTATCATTTTAGTAAATCACATTTAACTAATGATCATTTTTACTGAAGAGTTGTCTTTGGATTACATCGACAGTCTTTTTCCAGGTCAATCAAAGGTTAAGATTCATAACTTATATAATATGTTATAATACGGGACGTTGATTGTTATTTCTGCTTGACCAATATATCTGGGTACAATAAAAAAAATAATTTCGGAATATCCTATGCATCTGTTCAATCTGTAACTAAAATTGTTTTAGTCATTACTGGATAGGATGAAAGAAAATATCGGATGTCTATTGACGAAGTTTCTAAAATACAAACTCATCACATAGATAAGAATGTCATTTCAAGAATTTAAAGATCAGCAATGCGTCGAATTGAATGAATCGCAACAATTTGAAGGTGGTCAACGCGAGAATGCCCACCGTTTTAATCAAGATGAGCTGAGAGACTTGGTTCGGGACGCAGGTCTTTCGAAAGAGATATCTGAACTCTTAGCTTCAAGATTAGAAGAAAAGAATTGTTTAGTTCCAGGTACTAAAGTCAGTTTTTATCGTGATCGAGATCGCTCATTTCGGAATTTTTTCTCAAAAGCGAAGGGTGTGGTTCCTTGTAATTCTGTTGCAGGACTCATGAATGTATATGGATGTATTGAATGAAATAGCTAGTGACTGACTGGCGACTATTTATCGATTCATCGGTGAGGAGTTTGAAAGCTGTCTTACTTCACAATGCCTCTATACCGGTTAGCCACTCAGTAATCTTAAAAGAGGAATACAATAATCTCCATTTTCTACTTGGAAAATTGAAGTACCATACTCATAAGTGGCAAGTAGTTGGAGATTTTAAAATAACTAGTATTTTATTAGGTCAACAAAGCGGAAACACTAAATATCCAAGTTTTATTTGTGAGTGGGACAGTCGTGCCCGAGATTAACATTATATAAAAAAGGATTGGCCACTCAGGCAGGAATTAATGCTAGGATCTAAGAACATTTTTAAAGAAAGTATGATTACTAGTCATTAAGTCATCTTTCCTCCTTTAAATATCAAACTTGGCTTAGTTAAACAGCTTATCAAAGCAATGAAGATATTAGAAAGTGATGCTTTTATGTATCTATTTGAGAAATTTTTCAATATTTCTGAAGCGAAAATCAATGAAGGTGTTTTTGATGGTCCTCAAATAAGGGAACTGATGAAAGATGACAAATTAGAAATGAGAATGACAACTAATGAGAGAGCAGCTTGGAATAGTTTCAAAGAAATTAAAAATTTTTTTTTTGAGAAATAACAAAATTTCTGATTATAAGAATATTGTTGACAGTCTATTGGAAAACTACCGAAAGATGGGATGTTTAATGAATTTAAAGATCCATTTTTGCATTCACACATTGATTACTTCCCAGAAAATCTGGGGAACTTCAGTGAGAAGCAGGGTGAGAGATTTCACCATGATTTGAAAGAGTTTGAGAAAAGGTATCTAGATGTTTGGGATGTGAACATGATGTCAGACTATTGCTGGTCCTTAAAAAGAGATACATCAAATGTGCATAAAAAAAAATCTCTTCGTAGATCTTTTGCGAACGAAAGAACACATTATTCATGAATAAAATCTGCTGGGCATATAACAACAGCGTAAGGCTTAAGTTACGTGAATTCAAAATTCATATAAAACGTGTTCATTTATTCACAAAAGATCTACGAAGACATGTTTTTATGTACATTGGATGTGTCTATTGTCAAAGATCATCAATAGTCTGATGTGTTCACATACCACAGACCTCTATGTCTTTTTTCAGTCTTTCAAGTCATAGTGAAATCTCTCGCTCTGCTCCTAACTCAGATTTTCAGGGAATTAATGTGTGAATGAAGGAAATCAATCTTTAAACTCATTAAAAATTCCATCTTTCTCTGTTAATTCACAAATTTTTGAATTAATTTCTTCGTAACAAATCTAAGCTGCTCTGTTATTGTCATTCTCATTTCAAATTCAGCATCCTCCATTAGGTCCCTGTTTTGAGAATCACCAAAAACACCTTTATTGATTTTTGCTTTAAAAATATTGCAAAATTTATCGAATATATACATAAAAACATCACTCTCGGATACCCTCATTGTTTGAAAAGCTATTTAAATAAGTCGAGTTTGATATGTAAAGATGAAAGGATGACATAATGAATAGAAATGAGAGCCTCTTTAACAATATTCATAGATCCTAGAGTTAAATCTTGCCTGAGTGACCAACCTTTTTTTACCCAATGTTGATCTCGTGCATGACTGGTACACTTACGAAACAACTAAATACTTTGTGCCACTTTGTTGACCTAATAAAATACTGGTTATTTTTAAATCTCAATTTAATTGCTACTTTTAAATATATATCGTATTTTAATTTTTCAAACCGAAAATGGAAACTATTGTATTCCTTTTTAAAAAATACTGAATGGCCAACCGGTAGAGGATACACATGTCCATTCTGAAGCAAGACAGCTTAGAAAATCCTTGCCGATGAATCGATAAATAGTCGCCAGTCAGTCACTAGCTATTCCATTCAATACATGCATATTCATTTATGAGTCCTGCAACAGAATTACAAGGAACCAAACCCTTTGCTTTTGAGAAAAATTTCCGAAATGGACGATCTCAATCACGATAAAAACTGATATTAGTACCTGGAATTAAACAATTCTTCAAAGACCTGCGTTCTGAACCAAGTCTTTTAGCTCATCTTGATTAAAATGGTGGGCATTCTTGCGTTAACCACCCTCAAATTCTTGCGATTTATTCAATTCGACGCATTGTTGATCTTTAAATTCTTGAAATGACATTATTATCTATGTGATGAGTTTCTATTTTAGAGATTTCGTCAATAGACATCTGATGTTTTCTTTTATCATATCCAGTAATGACTAAAACAATTTTAGTTACAGATTAAACAGATGCATAGGATGTTCCAAAATTATTCTTTTTATTGTACCCAAATATATTGGCCAAGCAGAAACAGCAATCCGTGATTTAATCTGTTGACTGTTGCCAGATCGTAGGCAAAGCAAATGTTTATTTCTTCTTACATGTGACTCGCAAAAAGCAAAAAATGCAGAATATTTTCGAGATTCAAGAATTGTTCATTTCACTAGCATCTATATTAAAACAGACCCATTTCTTGCCTTAATATCAGTCTAAAAGTTCGAAAAAAGGATTTGACCTGAAAATGCCCTTTAAATGAACTCTAAGGGTTACTTTGACGAAAAGGTCAAAGCGTATCTGGCCGTAGAATTTTCCGTTCTTTCAGAATCCAGAGTCAAAAAAATCATATCGATCGATTTAAGGGGTTTAACCTTCATATGACCTTGAACCAGACGTGCTGGGGTCATATGGACACCGGCATCGTGATCAGCGACCCCAAAAACATAAAGATCAATTGAGATCAGAAATGCTCTGCCCCGATTTCATATTGTGGTCCTGTGTTATCAGAACGAGATATTTTTTTACTCTCTTTGATTTGTTTTTTTTTTAACGTTTCAAATAGATATGGAGTGAATATTTGAAGCGTGAACGGAATAAAGAAAGAAATAAAGGCGAACTGCCAAGATTTAGTAACCATAAATATTGTCTTGGAATATTATTGTCTATAATTTTTTATTCACTTTCAACACCTCTTCCCCTTTTGCACACACACCTAACATAATTAATCATAAATTATTTAAACAAAAATAAGGGTAAAGAACCCACTGCATAATGGTACCCCTATGCTGGGACGTGTCAAAAAAAAGCGAGAGGATTTGTTTACACAAAGAGGATAAATAAAAGGCATATATAATAAATATATATAATAATTGATAAGCGATCTGAAATAAATAAAAACTATATGAAAGAGAGAGGGAGGACACGGCACACGCAGGTGACCAATAAAAATAAAAATAAAGAACAAAGTTAAAACGGGTAATAAAATTAAATGAAAGTTCACATGAGAAAATAATAAAAATAATGAACCCCTGTTCTCAGAATAAGAGAGATACCGACGTAGATAAGGATAACAAATGTAAAAGTTGTTTTCCAGATAGATTTTGGTATTAGGTGTTTCAGTTGCTTGACTTAAAATATTGCAAAAAGATATTAAGGTCGTGTCTCCAGCACAGGTTGTGAGTTAAATCCTGAAACCCGAAAATAAAGGTTGATGTCAACATTGCAGTGATAGTGCCAGCGTATATCCTAGAATCATTTGTTGTGTATACGGGGTTGATAAAGGTTGTCCCCACTAACTTAAATCGAATATTCATTTTCTTTTTTCGTACTATGTACATAGAGGTAGGATTTGAGAGATATTTCTTTTTCTGGCTTATTTTGGTTGCTAAGCAAATAAGGTTCGTTGTTTATTAAGATAAGGGTTATTTTCCACTATTACGTTTTATATATCGAATAATATAAGGTTGAAGTCAGATGTATATGTGGGTAGTACCACATACACATATAGGCTTTCTCTACTTATTCGAACCTTCTTTCTCTTTAGTGATTATTTTAGTAAATAAGAAAAACTTATAGGCGGTCGATAGGCTCATTTCTCACTCTCGTGATTTTTTCTTTTCGTATAAATAAACACATGCCACGAGTTAAGACCAGCGATAGGCTGATAGCTTCTCTTTCTACAGCAACACTAGCGAGTGCCGGTACGATACAACAGGAAAATATTAAATTAAAAATACAAGTGGGGAAGTTATCAGAATTAGTGGAAACACTCGTTAGACGAACAAGGTTTCAGGACCAAAGAACACGCGATTTAAAAATCGATATTACTATATTAACAAATGTCTGTAATGATTTTAGAAGTGAGGTAGAAACGGTACATCGTAGACAAACGAGTTTATTCAACAAAACGGTTTTTAAAAGTAATGTAAACTAGGCCAAACTGGAAAAAAATTAGCTACCGGTAAAATTTCACAGCTGCAGGAAGTGGATATCGAACAGAAGACACAAAACTAGAATTCAATTAGATTTCAATTATACTCGTATGTAAATAAAATATATAGTAATACTTAAGTTGGTAGATACGAAGAATAACGCAAGTTTTTCATTTTTTGTATTCGGGTCTGATTGGGTTTTAGATAATATTCTATAAAAGTTATTAATTTAGTTGTGTAGAATTTTGTTTCGTAAACGTGGCTAAGCGCGAGCTATTCTCGTCGAAAACACAGGATACAAATTTTATACTAGATTCCACAGTATGTTGTTATACGTTAGAACAAACGGATATGGCGGATAAGCAGAGAGTGTCTGGGAATTTTCTAATCCCAAAACGGGGACGAGGAGCGAGGAGTGGTAAAGCGCATCCATCGGTACCTAGGACCGACTTTCATCCCGACACACGCGGGCACATCCAACTAACCAAATCGACCCCAATAATACCTATAATCGCCAACAGAATGCTAACCAAAGTTTATCACCAGGTCTTTTAAATAATCAAATCCCGACAAACAGGGATCCTGTTCACACACCAACCCCAGATATCCACTCATTTGATGATTTTGCCATTCTATCTGCAGAAGAGGATCAGGGTACTTTCACTCAAAAGGTAAAAAAAATATCTTACATACACTCCGCTCAGGGGATCATTTCTGGAAGAATCGTACAGAGGTTTTAGATACGCTATTAAATATAGTCGATGACCTATGTCAAAGGTTAATCCAGTGGGACACTAGACTCACCGATGAGGTAAATAAACGCGGAAAAGTAATTGAACACAATGTACACGATATCGCGTATGTGTTAAAAATATGTGCCGACATTTCGGAAGACCAACAACGGTTATGGGAGGAAACGCAAAAAGTAAACTCACGGATAGGGATGCATTCCGAGAGAATAGGTAACCTTATAGATAGTCAACAAAAATTAGATGAAAACATAGATCAAAGTAGAGAGGAGATCATGCAAATGATGAACACGCAGCATAGGAATAGAGGGGGCGGGAATGACAACGTGCTATCACATGTAAAGTTAGAACCTACTTTCAGCGCAGCAGCCTGCGACAGGCCAATGCGATTTTTGAGTTCCTTGATAAATTATTTAGAAGCAACTGGAGCATCCGAGTACAGCTATAAGTTTATACTCGAGCAAGCGCTTAAGGGTCCCACAAAAGACTGGTGGGAGCACATACGCGACCGCGTAATCGGCGTTCGTGAGTTTAGAGAAAGATTTTCTCGAACGATATTAGAATAGTTCAGTACAGGCGAACATTAAAAGGGAATTAGAATTTGGATCATATAGAGCAGAAGGAAACATGAGTAGGAGTGAATATGTTTTGAGGTTATATAATGACTTTCGAACACTCTCAGACCCTCCTTCCGAATCAGCTGTTGTGGAGAAATTTTCTAGACATTTTGACGAACAAGTCAAACAGGCAAGTCTTGCTAGAGGGATCCAAAATGTAGATCAATTAGTGACGCTCCTCGATAAACTTAACTCAATAGGTTCACTGAATTCCACCATGGCTAATACGCGATATGTAAACTTTTCTGATGACTCGTTGCGTAGACCAAGAAAATATAATAATTATTCGAAAGGGTATAAGGATTCTCGAGGATCTTTCAAAAATCAAAACTACTCACCTGGTAATTTCCGCTCTTCTACATCGAGACCTGGTGTCTTCCAAGACGAAGCGCGAAAAAATTTATTTACTCCTCAACAAGATGACCGCCCATTTAGGTCGCGAGAAGGCCCTACAAATGTACACAGAACGCAACCGGCTACCCATTTCATGCGCCCCATTCCACAAAAGGAACAAGTAAACGAAATAGGCGAATTCTATGAGGGAAATGAGACGAATAAGATAATAGACGCGTCAGAATCAGCACATCAGGAAAACTAACTTCCGTTGTATCGAGAGCCTCGGTAATTTCGAAACCTTCACTGCAATATCACTCAATGAAAAAAAGGTTTATCGGTTTCGGTACAACGTATAAAAATAAGTTAATGAAACAATTTTCAAAAATCACAAGAATCAAATTTCGTAATCCAAGGACTGTGGAAATTCACACCTCCAGTTCAATATCCGAGTTACCCACAGAGCAATCGCTCTTTCTAGGGAAAACAGAGATCAATTCGGTTTTCGATTGTCCAAGGGATTTTTTACTATCTGAAGAGGAATCAGAATCGAAACTTCTCCAAAAATCCACAATTAGCTGTCCAGAAATTATGCTACTAATAGAAGGAGTATCGATACGCGCGTTTATTGATACAGGTAGTCGTATCACCTGCATCTCTTCCGATATATATGAGAAAAATATCCATATTTGGAAAAAATGTCCGACATTACCCGTCTTAGGCATCCAAGCCACCGGATTTACCGGTGAGAAATCTGTAAATATCAAAGGGCAATTTCATGCGGGAGTAGAAATTTTAGGCGTCAACGCAGACGTAAATTTCATGGTGATTCCTAAATTAGTGCGGGAATACATAATAGGGATCGATGCACAAGACTACCTAAAAATGGTGGTTGACATAGGGCAGAGATCCATTTCCGTCACCGGCCCCAACTCCCTGTACAGTCTGAGCCTTCCATTACTCTATGGCGATATGTCAGAAGGAGACCGTAAACAGATTAATTATATTTTTCACGTGATGTCCGAAGATCGTTTTGTTCAAAATAATTTGAATCCGTCAATACCAGAGGATAGTTAGATTCTGCAGGATTATGAGATAGATACAAAACTGTCTTCAATCGATTTTTTGAATTCATCAGACAAATTAGCCCTTAGAAATTGAATTATTAAATATAGGGATATTTTTCAAAAAAGGTCAGGTAGCATTACCTCATACACATACCAGTTCGTGATAACAAATAAGGAGACCTATTTCCACAAATCCTACCCAATTCCACTGCAGCACAGGGAGAAGGTGGATGCAGAAGTAGAAAGAATGCTTAGGATGGAAATAATCGAAAGATCGTCTAGCCCGTATATTAACCCTAACGTGGCAGTTATAAAAAAACGGTTCTATCCGATTGTGCCCAGATGCAAGAGAATTAAACTTACGCCTACAAAATGATCATGACGGCGCTGAAGAAATGAATCAGGCTCTCAAAAGATTCGACGGGGCTGGCGTCATGACTAGTATCGATTTAACCGCCAGCTTTTGACAAATTTTGTTAGATCCGGATTCCAGACAGTTTGTAGCATTTCTCTATAATGGCAAAACGTATCAATTTCGAGTAGTTCCATTTGGCACGAAGGCTAGCATAGCCGCTTTGAAAAAGGCGCGCGATTTTCTATTTACGGGTTTGGAAGAATTTATAAGAGATTTTGAGGATGATTGGGTCTGTATCTCAACGAACTTTCAGGAGCACTTAGAGCATCTAGAAATTCTATTTGAGAGGATATTCCTAGAGGGGTAACTATCAATTCCGAAAAGGTCATATTTTGTCGAAAAGAAATTCCATTTTTAGGTCTAATACTTACCACAGAAGGGATTAAACTGGATCCAAGCAAAATTCAAGGGATTAGTGACTTCCAGCCTTCTAAAAATACAAAGCAGCTTGAAGGATTCTTAGGCGTATTAAATTTTTGCTCTAAATTTACGGATAAATTAGCGCATGAGAATCCACCATTTTTGAACCTCCTAAAGAACGGTGTCAAATGGTCATGGAGATCAGAGCAGGAAAAAGTTTTTCAACGAGTAAAGGAACTTTTTGACGAGGAAGCTCTTCTATATCACCCTACTCGGACTCGTCCATTCACTCTAACATCGGATTCCAGCTGTTTTGCGTTGGGAGCGTGTTTAACCCAAATAGACCCTGAGGGTCAAGAACGAATACTCTGTTTCGCAAGTAAATCTCTAAGAGGCGCCGAGGTAAATTACTTTACTACAGAATTAGAATTATTGGAAATAGTCTGGGCACTACAAAAGTTTCGTACATACTTAGTGGGCTTTCAAATAGTAATACAATCTGATCATATAGCCCTTACGTTTTTGTTCTCATGTAAATTTCTGAATGGACGGTTAATGGGATGGGCAATGGCGAATCAGGACTACAACCCTAAAATAGTGTAGATTTCAGGTCCAAAAAAGATTGTGGTCGGTGCGTTAAGCAGAACGACACTAAGTAAGCGGGACGCTAGAACTAATGAGGCCCTTATTACTATGATCTTCACGCGTAAACCCAACCAAACCCTTCGAAAAGAACTCAGGAGCATTTCAAAACTACAATTGGAGGACCCTACCCTGCAGCGGGTGCATAACCTAATAAAAAATGGCCAGACATTTCGAGACTTATCCATACAGGAGGACATACTTCTAAAGGGTTCAGAGGGAAATGCCCTCATGGTAGTCACAAAGGAATTAGCAAAAGGTCTAATTTTAGAGATTCATGAATTGTATGGACATATAGGGGTAAATAAGTGCATCAAGATCTTCTCGGAATCTTTCTTCTTTTCAAAGGCAAAGAGGTTTGCAGTTCAACGTCTTCGAGCATGCGACTCTTGCCAAAGAAACAAAACAAAACGTATACTAAGGCCACCACAGCGAGAACTCGTCCCATAGTCCCCAAAGGTCCCAGAGACTTGGTTTCTGTTGATTTCTCTGGCCCGTTACCAGTCAGTAGAGGGGGTACCAAACACATATTGGTGGCACACCGTCTTTGGCACGTTTACCAAATATGTGGCGCTATACCCTATCTGTAAAGCAAACACAGAAACCACAATCAATAAAATTTTTAATGATTGGATCCATAAGTATGGGAAACCAACCAGGATACAATCGGATCATGGTACTCAATATCAGATGCCCTACGTCGTATAACAGCAAAATTTCTCGCTATATATGAGAGTCCATATTACGTGTCCAAAATACTTAATGATTCGACATATGTTGTAAGGTATCTGGAAACACGAGTGAGTCGTCGAAACTTCCATATTATAGCTCTTCGACCATATTATGAATACAAAGGCGCAAAGGAGGAGGCTCAAAAAGCGATGAACTCGCGAGATTGCCTGGCTGACTCTCCATACCCTCCTTTACGACAATTCGCTCGCCCGACAGACCAAGAACGAGAGGAGGCATCACTTCGGTCAGCTACACCTCCAACCGAAACTCCAGAGGAATTGAGGGAGAGGGAAGAGAGAAAAATCAAGAAAGAGGAGTTCATCAGGAAATACGGGATTCGAAGGGCAAAGAAGGAACCACCAATACCAGATCCAGACGTTCTCGAAATCACTATCGCAAATGACTGGTGTAAAATTTAGTGTACATAATAATTCTATAATTTTTTAAATACACATACACATATATGTATATAGGATGTATTTCATTATGTCGCATTCACAAAAAAAACTGAAGAACAGAATATAACCTATATAACCTCCAATAGTAAACTACTGCCGGTATATTTTCAATAACCGACAATAGTTTAGGGGGGGGGGGGGGGCTGGCAATGGGTCCCCCATTACATGAGTATACTTTATACATGTTACATATAAATATTAATAATCGTTATAGGAATATGCCTAGTAGAACATATTATTATATAAAAAAATATAACATTATTTGAATCAAAAGTATTCACCGCAATCATAATTACAAATTTAAATTAAAAGTCCGCGCACCCTCAGGAGGCGCTAGAGTTCACGCGCTTGCGCGCAGAGCTCGAACAAGCGTGGCACTTTGCCGATCGAGGTGAATGCAGCAGGGTCTTGTCACAATCATTTATTATAGGAGTAATTCGGTGCGTTTGGGTGTTAACGTCATAGAAAAAAATATTAGAAGAAAAAAGAAAACACGTACTCCTGAAATTCAAAATTCTCGGAACGAATATGCAAAATTGAGTATGCACCGAAACGTGTGGGCACTCACCATTGTAGTATATAAATTCAGCTTGGCTATCAAGTCACGTGATCAGAGCACATGTTATATGGATATTTTACAGCAACAAATATAAATAAATACGTAATGTCACTCGGGAAAGAACATATTTAGAATACCTACATTTTTTGTACCTACAAAATACTGTTTCTTGACACATTGGTCAATACATGAGTTATAATTACGTGATCAAACTCCTGTATCATGATTACGTAATAGACTGGTAGCAAGCATGTGGGAGAAGCCTGCGACAGGCAAATATACCATTTAGCATTCCATAATCACAAATAACCAAATAAACATTTTATCAAACTATAGTTATGAAAGGCAATTAATAATAATTTCTTACATACTAAGAAAATAAGATTCTTTTATCGAGAGCGGTAAGCGCAGAAATCCTTATCAGGAAATAGGGCAAATCAAGACGAGAACAAAGAACGGCCTTCAACGGGGGATGCTTCTTGGAAGAGTGACGCACATATAACAGGTGGTTTATGAAAATCGGTAGCGGTGCGTAGCCGACGCTCGAGCCGCCGTAGATGAGCCCCCGAGGAAGCGAGGTAATGAGTCCCTCTACGCTCTGCGGAAAAGCCACTTGATTTCTACCGTTCTTAAAAACACTGCACAATACGTATAACTAATTGGACAAGAGCGACCACGAGTATTGCGACACATACTCGTGCATATAGCGTTTCGGCCGATCCTGCCAGGATACATTACAGTAGAAGAGCTGTAACCTCTAGCGATACTGGGAGACCACGAGGAGCACACCATTACAAAAACAGGAATTACGTAGGTGCCACTTCTTTACAGTAGTTCTTTTTAACCCTCTCTTCTTTTCTTTTTTTTCAGCGTTTTTTCAGTATCACGCCATACTTATCATTGGAGTAACCGTGATTCATTACCATATTAATACGAGGGTAGTTCAATAAGTCTTTAGAATAAAGTATAAAAACAATTTTTTTTGGGTAAATTTTTTTTTATTTTTCAACATAATCTCCTTGGAGCTCTATACACTTGGTCAATCGCTTTTTAAGTTTTTTTAATCCTTCAGAAAAGTGCGTTTTCGGAAGTTCCTCAAAATAAGCACTTACAGAGGCAATGACGTCTTCGTTGTCCGTAAATCTCTGTCCACCGAGCCATTTTTTCAAGTTTGGAAATAAGAAAAAGTCACTGGGGGCTAAATCTGGTGAATACGGTGGGTGTTCGACCAATTCGAATTTTAGTTCTTCAATTTTAGCCATTGAAACGAAGCATGTGTGAACTCGGGCGTTGTCGTGATGAAAGAGAATTTTTTTTCTCGCCAAATGTGGTCGTTTTTTTTTAATTTCTTCTTTCAGCTGCTCTAATAATGATGCATAATACTCACCAGTAATTGTTTTACCCTTTTCCAAGTAGTCAATAAGTATAATTCCACGTGCATCCCAAAAAACTGTAGCCATAACCTTACCAGCTGACTTTACGGTCTTTGCCTTCTTTGGAGCTGGTTCGCCTGTGGAAATCCACTGTTTGGATTGTTCCTTTGTCTCAGGAGTGTAGTGGTGTATCCATGTTTCATCCACAGTCACAAATCGACGAAAAAATTCCTCAGGATTCCGACTTATGCGCGCCAAAAGAGCCTCAGAGGCGACCACTCTATTGCGTTTATTCTCAGCTGAGAGCAAACGCGGCACCCATCTTGCCGATAGCTTTTTCATGCCTAATTTTTCATGTAGAATTGAAACAACTGCACCTATAGATATCCTTGTGGCCTCAGCTAACTCACGCACTTTTAATCTTCTATCCTTCAACACCATATCGTGGATTTTATTGATGATTTCGGGAGTAGTTGCTTCTACGGGCCTTCCTGAACGTGGTTCGTCACTTATTGATGTACGACCACGCTTAAATTCATTTACCCAGTTATAAACCGTTGCTAAGGCAGGGGCAGATGTGCCATGAACTGAGTCCAATTCATTTTTTATCTCATATGGAGTTAAACCCTTTAAATGAAAATGTTTAATTACCGCTCTGAACTCGTTTTTTTCCATTTTTCTTAACAAGCAATTTTTTTTCTTTTCAATTGGTTATAAAAACACGTAAACTCAGAAGATGTGGACTGTGACTGCACCATATATCTATTCGGGAGTGGTGCTGACTGAAAGCAGATGATTTGGAGCGATTCGCGCGCCATCTGTTCGTCATTCTAAAGACTTATTGAACTACCCTCGTAAATAAAAAGAAAGAACCTTCTTTCTATGGGGGTCGTGTAACGCAAAGTAAAAGAGGATAAACTTGCTTATGAAAAAAAATTAAGTAACAAATTATCTTATGTGAATGAACTGATTACAATTGAATTATATTGTTCATTTATCTGTTTTGTTCTTGTTTATTGGGCCAAGCGTTCAGACGGTCGACGTGCCTCAATCTCTTGACTAGACTATCGAATGACACACGAGTGAAGAGAATGCAAAAATCAGATACCTTCGTTATATACTTTTATATGTGTATGAAAATAACATACCCGTAATACATTAAAGATTATTATTAACTTTTGTATTTAGTATTTTATATAAGAGGAAGCAAATAAAATAATGTGTCAGAAAAACGGTTCATTTTCAGAACGAGATTATTTTTGACTCTCTTTGATTTGTTTTTTTTAACGTTTCAAATATATATGTAAGTGTGAGTATTTGAAGCGTGGACGGAATAAATAAAGAAATAAAGGCGAACTGCCAAGATTTAGTAACCATAAATATTGTCTTGGAATATTATTATCTATAATTTTTGTATCCACTTTCAACACCACTTCCCCTCTCCCACACATGCCTAACATAATTAATTATAAATTATTTAAACAAAAATTAGGGTAACGAACCCAGTGTATGGTATCATAAGGAGACAAAATGTGGGGGTATTTTTCTTGAATAAAATGATGAAAATTATAATATACGCACTTAACACTAAATAAAACGTGTTATTACTACAAATAGTGCTAGGAGTGTGGTAGACGGTGGTGAACATAGAGGGGATTGGAATGAAAATTATTGTGAAATGAACGTATGCGATACATACATACATATATATATATATATATATATATATATATATATATATATTCGCAGAGAATGAAAGAATATAAAGACAGAGTAGAAGCACTCTGGAAGGAGGACAAGATGTACCGTGAACATAAGAGGAAAAAGATGAATGGGTGAGGTATGTGGAAGGTGGAGAGGGAGGGTAATCGGGTTGTGGGATCGTGAAGGAGGTATAAGATGGGAGGAAGAGAAAGCGCGTGGGATTGCATACAGCTTGGCGTAGTAATTATGAAGAATGGAATGAAGTGGGTTGTGAGGAGAGAGACGACGGGAGGATTCAGGTGTGACTACGTGCACATTCGCATGCGCGGTTGTGTCTACGTGCACTTAAGTATGTGCAGTTATGTTTACATGCAGTTAAGTGTGCGCAGTTGTGTACACATACAATTAAGTATGCGCACTTATGTTCACGTGCAGACAGGTATGCGCAGTAGAGACTACGTGTACATAAGCATCCGTAGTAGAGACTTCGTGTAGACAGGCATGCGAAGTAGTGACTACGTGCACCCAGCCATGCGCGGTAATTACGATGTATACACAGACATGGACAGTAGTGACTACCTGAACACAGACGTGGACAGTAGTAACAACGCGAGACGCTAAAGTAGTCAACTTGACGATTTCTGAAAAAGTACCTACCTTCCAAAGGTTGTAACTTTGGTTATATCAAACCGTTTTGAACCTACCAAAAAAATCTTTTTCAACAATTTTAGCAAAATTTCGAGAACCGAGAAAAAAGTTACAGGGGTGCCAACTTAACGAATTTTCAAAAAAGCATAAACTTGAAACAGCTGTAACTGTGATCACACTTGACCTTTTTAAAATTTTCAAAAAAATAAATTGACGTTCTTTTTAAGACGAAAAAAATGAGCTTTGTTTGATTAAAATTATGATGACCGGTAGAAATGGCAGAGGATCAAATATAACCTAAAAGAAATATTTTTTGCTACAAGTATACTAAGTAATTATTTACTTAAGCTGAACAAAAATGATTGAGTATCAAATAATTAATAATTTAATTTTAAAAATCATTTTTTAGAATGTAGGTAATGTATAGTCTTGCAGCAAATACATTTTTTTTCTGTATAAAATATATATTTCTTTAAGTGAAGTAGTTATTTACTTGTATTAAAAAAAAATTATTATCAAATAATTAATAATTTGATTGAAATAAGTATTTATTCGAATGAAGGTAAAATGATCTCAAAGCAAATAAAATTTCTGATTTAATATGTTGTAACTTTTATAGATTTTGGGTATACTATATATAAATGTCGCTTTTAATAGATCAACGGATAATATGTCCTTTTATTAAAAATACTTTATATGAAAAATCAAATAAGGAAATGTGTTTAATTCCCAGTCGATGTTTCACCTCATCATTCACTAAATTCCTTGATTTACATATTCTTCCATGAAACCATCATTAAATCATTTTTAGATAAGATTATCGTTTAATACATAGGTTAAAACTATATAATAACCTTAACAATCGATTTCTTTATGCTATAAGAAACGAGCGAAATTGTGGCTCGCGTATCGCGCCTGTGATTTCTCGTGAAAAATCAAAACGCCAAAAATCGATTATAGAATAAGAAAAAATATTTTTTTGCTTTTCTAAATGCTTTGAGCATATATTTTCAAATATATACTATTCTTAGAAACTTGCAGAATTGTTTATATATCAATTAAAAGTACTAATTTAAAGTAAATTGGCTTGAGCGACCTCTTAATCTTAACCTCAAGTAGCATCCAGAAAAGATATTTATTTTTCGTAATTTGGATGCTTTCTAAAGGGTTACGCATACGTAAATCAAAAATTGTGTTTTTTGGGACACCCTAATATACATATATATACAGTACTTTGAAGAAAAAAGTATAACTATAATTTTGGTCCAAGTTTACCCCAGCGGGACTAACTTGGATATTTTATATTAATAATTTTTGCTTCCTCATAGAGAAAACTTTGTGATAGTAAAAATGGTACATTATGTAACGAGGGCAAAAAGTCGAATATTTTTCCCGCGGGTGAGTTTACTGCCCGAGCGAGCGAAGCGAAGTGAGGGTAGCATCATCCTAGAGAAAAATCGACTTTTTTCTCGAGTTACATATAGTACTTTATGTCCATCTCAACTGTGGCCACTTTTTGACTTGGAAAGCGGGACTAATGGACTGACGTAGAATGTTTGAAAACGTGGCCGGTGCGCGGTGTGGACGGCTCTGCTCTACTCTCTAAGTAATAGCTTTTCGTATTAAATATTGAATATTCTAATAAATTTTGTATAACATATCTATGTTTTAATTTTATTGGCTAAAACATAACTTATATTGTTAAAAGACAATCGAAAATCTGGGTTGTTGGTAGAACTTGATGAAATAAAGGAATTTGGATTAGTTCCTAGTGAAGTTACTTTTTTCCCCCCTAATCCTTTTTGCGGTGAAAATCTGTTACTTTGGTCTCGCTTTTCAAGGAAAAAAGTGTCCATTTTCGTTGAGATGGACATAAAAAAGTTTTGCTAATAACATGTTAGGAACATGTTTTGAGACAACAATGTTTTGAGGAGTCAAAATACACTGTTTTTAGAAAAAGTCTGTATGGATGTGAATGTGTGTGTGTGTGTGTGTGTGTGTGTGTGTGTGTGTGTGTGTGTGTGTGTGTGTGTGTGTGTGAACGGATCTGCTAATAACATGTTAGGAACATGTTTTGAGACATTAGGAGTCAAAATACACTGTTTTTAGAAAAAGTCTGTATGAGTGTGTGTGTGTGTGTGTGTGTGTGTGTGTGTGTGTGTGTGTGTGTGTGTGTGTGTGTGTGTGTGTGTGTGTGTGTGTGTGTGTGTGTGTGTGTGTGTGTGTGTGTGTGTGTGTGTGTGTGTGTGTGTGTGTGTGTGTGTGTGTGTGTGTGTGTGTGTGTGTGTGTGTGTGTGTGTGTTTGTGGACGGATCTGGATGAAGATTACTCTGAACATTCACGGTCAAAATTAATGTTTTATGGCTCAATGATTTTGTTTTTGGAAAGGAAGGAGGCTGTAAAAAAATATTCGTTATTTTTCAATATTTTTTTTTGTTTTCTTAGCGGTTTATCGATTTTTGAGTTTTAGTTTTTCGGGTTTTTTGGTATGTTCGAAATAATATCATCGATTCATTTTTTATGCATTTGAAAGATCATAAAATTACCTATCTTTTCCGACCCGAAATTTTAAATAAGCTATTTTATTTTTTCTGTTATACACGAAAACGTAGTTTTTGGTTTAAACGGTGATATGTGGGACGAAATATAAGATACTAAATTTTTGAAATAATTTGAGGTAATTGGGAATTTGGAGAAGAACTCTCTAAATATTTTGGAGTGGTTTTTCACTCTTTCGGAGTGAATTCTCAATCCAAGTGATCATGCAAATATAGTCACTTATTTTGAACTGAATCTTCACTTTTAGAAAGAGTGAATAATTCACTCTTTTGTAAAAGTGACTTTTCCACTCTATTTAGAGTGAAAGAATACGCGTCAAGAAAAAATAATTATTCACGTTGTTTTAAGTTTTACAAATGTTTTGATGAATGAATACAGTTTACTGGAAAGGCTGCAATTGAGAAATAAATTAAAAAAACTTCAGAAAAATTGTTGGTTGGATTTGAACCCTGGTCATCTAGGTTTTGCGGCTGCCATCGCCGCTAGACTATCGATGCATCTGAATTCGTGTGCACTGATTTTTCCTATGTATTGCCATTCGTTGATGAACTTTTATATAATACTAAAATCAGTTTAAGCCATAATAACTTAGGGCTAATAAATAGTTGTTGTTAATAAAAGGATACAAAAATTATATTTTATATGAAATTCGGTACTATTATGGTAATTTTAATATTTGACAAAACAGTCTAATATTTTTTTTTACTATATTTTCTCAAATTATGCACCTTAAGAAAAGTTTAAGATGATTTAAACAATAAAATTTAAAAAATTAAAATATTTTTGCAATTTAAGGGGATGTAAACTACTGGCAGATTACTACCATACCGGCGTATCATTAAATTTTGTTCTCTGTAGAATAAATATTTGTATAAAACGACATTATAGGTCTTTACCAAAATTGTTCAGTTGATTTTTCAAGAGGTATCATTAACTTTCTTAAAAAATGGGTCGAAAAATGTTAAGAGGATATGAGTCGCTACACGCTTACCACGAAAAATATTTAAAACGGTTTTCTGTTTGCTAATAATACCGGAATATTTCGAAATTGCCAAAACCCAAGAATGCTAATATAATATACAAATTTTCAGAACATAGTAGGTAATTTTTATTTACAAAATTTGTTTAATCTCGAATAACTGTTTAATATAAAAAAAAGGCTGTAATACAGATTCCTGTAATAAATTCTATTTTTTTAAATGATTCAATATTCCCTTGTGTACGAAAATTTCTATCCGATTCGCTGCTCCCCTGCAGCGAGTCTCTTACTCCTTTCCGTCACGGCGCGGAGAGGGAGCAGCGCTCCGGCGGCGCTGCGAGTAGCGTCGGAGCTTACTAATGCTTCGGTCGCCGACTCAGACGGATGCACGGACTATCACGGGAAGAACCCCTCGACACGGATCGAGTCCCTTGAATAGTTCAACCTGCGTTATTTCTTCTTTTGTTCGCCTACTGCGCCAGGATCTTAAGGCAACGGGACGTGCGCCATTGTATTTCCGTAAGTTGGATATAATAAAAGTTTTGTGTTTAGTGTACATGAAGGCGTTCTATTCAGGTCTTCCACACCTTTATCCCTCTAGCGAGAATTTGTAAAAAATATATCTGGTTAAATTTTTAAGAGATTTTAAATAAAAGCTACCCTTTCACTTCGAGTTAAATTAATTAACCACATAGTTGTATATTTTTTTATCCTTTTTTTGTACAACTAATAATGAAATTTCTTGAAAATTTAATTGAAGATTCCTGGTGCAAATAATGTTTTAAAAGTAAAAAGTCGCAAATCAAAACTTTGATTAATTTATAGGTTTTATAGTATAAATTTCACTCGAACCTAGTGTGAAAGTTAGAGTGAATCCCTTGTCACTCTCTAATTTAGAGTGGTAAAATCCAGTTATTAGACTGGAGTGATCAAATTCACTCTTTTGGAGTGACAATTCAGTCTTTTGGAGTGGAACCTAGTTCACTCTACATTTAGAGCAGAAATTTCACTCCAAAAAATTTAGAGAGAATTTTTGTAAAATTTTCAAGCCTTTATCCCTTCCCTTTTTTGAGAAAAAAATCATTTTGTAATAAAAATCGTTTTTCTTTGTAGAAGGATTACTTGAGTAAAACGTCATTATTCCTTCTGAATATTTTTAGAAAGTTAGCTTTCTACTATCTATTGAGACTGTTAGAAGCCCATATTATAACAACCTTCAAATTTTGTTTTGATCGTTTATATCTCAAGAACGGCATGGTAATTATTTACCAACCAGGGCTCATTTGTTTCGTTTTCTAATGAGAATTCGGAATTAAAAGGAAATTTTAAGATTCATCGACCCGTATTTGTTTTACAAAGATTTCTCTATTTTACGGTATTCTGAAATCGATGAGGTAAATTATTTTAGTAAGTTAGAAATAATATGATCGCTTCAGTATGCATGCATGTAAAAGAGCATAAAATTACATATCTTCTAAGACATGAAATTTTTTATAAGCTGTTTACCTACTTTTGCTATACACGAATACGTCTTTGTTTTAAAGGCGATATTTTTTAAACATATGATGGAAAATCTTTAACATAAATTCAGCTGGAAAAGGTAGCTTTCCACTATCTCTTGGCTGAGCTCTTTGCCTAGATTATGAGGTCATTTATCTTTCAAAATATTTGAGGTTCTATTTTTTTTAATTTTGATTACTTATATCTCGAAAATGTCGCGGCCATTTTTTATTAAACAAACAAATTTTTATTTGTTTTTTTTTATAAACATACAAATTTAGAAATAAAATTAAAGATTCCTCAGTTCGTTTTTATTTTATAATGATTTTTGTATTTTACGATATTTTTAAATCGATAATGCAATTTATGGTCACAAGCTTATAATTTATTGGAATTTATCTTTCGACAACAATCGGTGATAAAAACATATTTTTTGAGATATTACTAAGAAAGAAATATAAAAATTTAAAATTAATGTATTAGAATAAAGAAATTTATATTGAAACAATTTATTTAGTTTGAGAAAGCTAAGTGCTAATAAATTCACAGCGGTTTCTTAATCTCCCTATATGTGTGACCAAATAAACTATTTCGGCGTATAGATATTAAGTTTATAATTTAAAGTAAGCGTATAGATTTTTTCATAAATACCCCACTATTTGTAACCTATTTACTAAAATGTTTGAGTTGATATTGTGCCAGAACAACAGGTATGGACTTAGACTGGTTTTTCACTCATGACGTTGTTTATACCTCTGCTACAGTCTTATATGAACCAAAAAACGTTTATTTTTCTTTCTAAACTGTATATTAATATATTTCAAGTAAAATGACTATGTTTACGATTTTATATTCGGCTAATTAAATTATAAAAAGGCGGAATAATTCGCCAAAGACGAGATTCGAACCCAAGCTTGTTTTTGACTCTCGTCAACAGGCAAAGCACGTTATCCACTGCGCTATTCCTCCGAACCGGCCGCCTTGCTTCGTTTGGGGTATATCTCCTATTACACCTACATTTCTCCTGGCACATTACATTATATACGTGATACTACCAAGGTCGCAGAAAACGACGACCTCGTCGTTTATACTTCATTTGACTCCTTCTGTAAATTTCTTCCTCATCAACTGTGTGCTGCTCGGATCCGCGTGAAACTTATCTACGAGCATAAAGGCTCTGTTAACTTCGTTACTGTAGTCACCGGATGCAATATACCTATATGGGGTATCATACATCTAATTCTTCATTATTACGTCAGTAGTCAAGGCCGGCAACTGCGAACAGACAATCCACTTGTGGGCGACATGGTAAAATCCCTCTTTTCGACACCAGAATGTTATATTTTATATTCGGCTAATTAAATTATAAAAAGGCGGACGAATTCGCCTAAGGCGAGATTCGAACCCAAGCTTGTTTTTGACTCTCGTCAACAGGCGAGCACGCTATCCACTGCGCTATTCCTCTGCACCGTCTGCCTGGCTTCGTTTCCAGTATATCTCCTATTGCACTTACATTTCTCCTAACTCTTCACATTATACACTTGTCAACTATCTTCAGTTCAAAATTGAATTTTTTGGACTTAGACTGTTTTTCATCTCAGCCATTCAATTTCACTGCTGAAATCGTTGAATGGATCCTTGAGTCCATATTCTTTTTATCAAACGTGGATTTTGCGCGATCAAACTTTTTGCCTCTCCGCAGTGTTCAACACATTTTAAGCTTGGATGAATATTTTCTGAATCGCATAGCCTCTTAAACATAATATATCGTTGCTCGTATTATATAATAACAAAATATAACATAAAAATTTGACGATCTAATATGGCGAACGAAAATTTTGGTGTCCTTCATATTGTTTGGGCCATTTTGAATTCTAAAAATCTCACTTCAGATTCGTAATCATTGACCCAAATAAGCTCCTTATACAAAGTTACACAAAAATATAATAATGTATCACTAAAATAATTATATTTAATAAGATAACGAATTTTTGCATAACTAAAGAGAAAATATTTTGTTCAAACATGTGTCTCAAGAAGAAAAAGTATTGTTCTCAAAACCTCAAAGTTAAAAGCTCTTCGAATTTGCCCATATACTCTTCCCTCGCCGCACTCATTGTTGACTTCTCAAGGGGTCGTTACTTCCAAATTAATTTCTGACAACTTACCTACACATGGTTAGAGACCTATAAGATAACTAGGCACAATTTCAGAGCGGCACTTAATGACTTTTAGTAATAAATAATCGAATCAAATATAATAGCTATGATTGAATGCTTTACTATGCATGCCATACTTTTGATCGATTTTTGTCTAATCTGTCTTCCATTTAGCCTTCTGACATTTTGCATACAGTTTTTTTAATATGTAAACAATAAGTACAAAAATTGTCAGAACTGCGCCTTATGTCTTAAAGTTTCCGAATTTTCCGAAATTTCAGCGACTTCTTACGGCTCCTTATCTTCCATATACTCTTCTGACGATATTTTTGTCTATTTTTTCATACTATTTTCTTCGTTTGTACACAATTTCATGACTACCCATAATGAATTTAATTTCCTTAAAAATTTTCCAGATTCCCCCCACTCCCGCCCCCCATCTTCCAGAGTGCCTTCTGATGAGCGTTTTATTTCTTTGCCAGAATTAATCAAATCTTTTTAGATAGAAATCACGACTACCCAGAGTGACGTTGCATTTTATGTAACCAACTCTTAACGTGTCGTTTGACCCCACGACCCGCCGTCAGTCTAGTAGAGAAATATTTTCTCCATGTTTAATTGATAAATGGAACTTTTTCTGTCTGAGTGACACTGCAGAAGAGTAGATTTTCGGTTAAAAATATTTCAATATTGTCTTTGAAAGGAAGAATTTTTATGGACTCATACAAATATGTTTCGTTTTCGGGGTCAAAGGTGGTATATTCCCTTAAGGTAGTTGGGTAATTTTTAATTGACCATTAGAAAAAAAAATATGTATAACGCTTGTAAAAATTCTATAATTTAAATAATATAGCATATTAAAGAACAATACTTAACGAAATAGAGAAACATTATTTCAACAAAATTGTGACGTCAGAAGCGTAAATATTGTCAATTTGGAAGAAATTCTACTTATGCAATAGAATTTTCTTTATTTTTCAATCAATTTTAATATTTCGATGCTTATTTTCTTCTGTAAAAATTTGTCTATAAATTCATCGTTGAAAAGATTATATATTAATTTAACTTTCATGAGGAAGGACTAATTATTTATAAGTTTTTACGTAGAAAACGTTTTTATATATAAACAAATACTCTTCACACCTTAAGGATAAAAAAAATTATAATTTTTAAACGGTGAATTTATAGAGAAATGTTTAAAGAAGAAAATAACCACCGAAATATTAAAATTGATTGAAAAATAAAGAAAATTCTATTGTACAAGTAGAATTTATTTTAATTGACAATATTTGTGCTTCAGACGTCACGATTTTGTTGAAATAATTTGTCTCTATTTCGTTAAATACTCTTCTTTAATATTCTATATTATTTAAATTATAGAATCTTTACAAGCTTTTTATATAATTTTTTTTTCTAATGTTCAAAAAATGACCAAACTACCTTAAGACAACGGCCGCTCAAGGGACGCGGGTTCGAATCCCCGTCAGTCCGAATTTTTTGGGAACATTTTAAGAAAATGTATTTCCAGATTTTTTGGGGGGCAGAGATCGGGTCTGCAACCCGCTACCTTGTCAAGGACAGTAATGCCCGGATATGTAATAAAGAAAAAATAAAATAAAACTTTTTTAAAAAATTATAAAGAGCGACCCCAAATACCCTTATATACAAAGTTTCAAACAAATTAATCAACAATAAGTTGATAAAAATACACAAAAATGAAAAATTCATTTCGGACGCCTTAACGAAAAAATGTTTCGCTCTTGTTACTACATGTCAAAAAGAGTCGAATAACCGTCGAAAAAACTATTTTTGTTCATTATGTCATTTGCAATCGTGTGAAGAAATAACAGCAACTTTAATAAATATGGTATTGAAAATAGTGATTTATTGTAACGTGTAAGATCAAGATTTTGCACTTTTACAACGGTAAAATTAAAGATATTACTAAGTATATGTAGCACAAATATTTTCAGAATGATTGCTTTTAAACATAAAAAGTCTCCTGGACAAGTAAAAAAAAATTATTTTTTTGGGTTTAACCCAGACCTGCCCCCTTAACCCATTTCTTTCCAAGCGGCCATTTTAT